>JARFXV010001462.1:0-442500 GCA_031761425.1 Cosmopolites sordidus | reverse complement strand
TAAGACATGATCCTTTCAGATATACTTAAGAAACTATATGAAGGAGAATGAATTGAGCAAAATGTACTGTTAGTCAAAAGTAGACTGAGATAAATATCAAGGAAGAAAATAGTTGATAATATATGAGAAAACCTTTTTTATGCAAACATAGGAAAATAACAATGTTTTTCTGTAGAGAAGGTTTATTATATTGTTGATTGTATCATCCTGTCCGGGAGGATGTTATGATTAACAGGATAATAAACTTTGACGTGCATTTGAGGTGGTTTTTTAGTGGGTATGCCCTATTGGGAGAGTCCCACACTTCGGCTATAAAAGCTTTTTTCCACCTCATTAAAAAAAAAAAAAAAAAAAAAAAACAATATAGTATATGCAGAAATATCTGAACGATCTGATTCTGATAGAATTCTTATTTTACAGAGAGAAGCTCGTCAGTCAAGGTGGAAAAATAGGTTCTCTTTCTGTCCTTAATCCTTTCAATCCTAACGGTTGATATAAGTCCCAGAAAGTGTTTAATGCAAACTAGAGGGAAATACGCGTGTTGGATTTGCCCAGGCCGATGCCCCACTGATAATATGAATTGTGTATAATATATCCTCTCGAAAATGTTTGTGTGTTTTTTCAGTATGCTGAATTAGTGAATCTTTTTACTATACGTAGACCACGTGCTATACGTGCTTATGTTTGTATATTACTTATAAAAAGTGTTTTTGCGCCTAAATATTGTGCATACAGAACATTTTTTTTTAATTTGTTGACGGGACCACCACTCTTATCTAGGTCGGATAACACATATATGTCCTAATGTGGGCACTATATTGAACATTAGCGTAAACCACGTTGCTGCAAGCAGTAGTAATTCAGTACATCGTTTGACAGTGGAGACAGAGGAGAATTAGTGTTTTAATAGATCTGAACTAAATAATTTAACAAACAAAATTTTTGGTCGTTGTTAAAGTAAGTAACAACAAATTGTATTACATATTACAAAATCAAATTTATTCAAGTACAAATTGGCGTGACAGTTTTATCAGCACAAGTTAAAAGTAGGGTTATGTAGTATATTTTGGCCTTATGAGTCAAGTTGCTTAGATTTGCCCAAAAAACCCTCATAAACTGCAATTCCTAATTATTCTTTTATGACTTTTAGGCTCCATATAGCCAAAAGAAGACCTTAAGGATGTTGGTCCAAAAGTGATTTACTAAAGGCCGTTGCAACTTATAGGAATGGTGATACCGGTTTGGACGAGTGTAGTCGTATTTTTCATGTATCCAAAGAAACTATAAACAGATATGCGGATAAAAAAAATTCTACTGAAAATAATGTGAAAGCACTTGGTAGATGTTCTTCAACTTGAAGAATGTTTTTTTGGTTTGACTATTCGAGAAGTGCGACATTTAGCTTTTGAAGTCGCTGAAAAGTACTCTTTGCCACATACATTTAAAAAAGAAAAGAAAATAGCAGGGAAAAAGTGGTTCTACACATTTATGCGCAGATATCCACAGCTGTCAATACGAAAACCTGGAGGTACCACAATGACAAGAGCACGAGGCTTCAATAGGGGGAATTAATTTCACCGCAGAAACTATTTTTAATATCGATGAATCGGAATTTTCGACAGTACAAAAAACTCTACAAAAGGAGGTTGCTTGTAAAGGTAAACGCCAAGTAGGAAGCGTAACAAGTGCTGAACGTGGTGTTCTTACAACTATGGTATGCGCGGTCAATGCTGCGGGGTTTTATTTTCCTTCGATGATCATTAAAAAAAAAAAAAAAGATCTTCAAATTGGGGCACCCCCGGCAAGCTTTGTTACTATATCAGAATCAGGTTACATAAATTCCGAATTGTTTGTTGAGTGCTTAAAGCATTTCAAAAATTAAGTAAACTGTAATCAAAATAAGAAAGTCCTTTTACTGCTTGATGGGCATACGACTCATAACAAGAAGTTAAACGCTTGTACCTTTGCGAGAGAAAATTGAATAGTATTACGGCAGTTGCCTGGGTATACGTTGTCTCCCCATCGTTTGCAACCTCTAGATGTTGCTTTCTTTGGGCTGCAGATTAAATCATCTCCTGATGATCCTAACATGGTTAGCGAAACGTACGTCGAGCAGTTCAAAAAAGTGTTTTGGTGTTTAGTGGTAAATCTCTTCAAGTTTAGTGTTTCACACCAAAGGTTCCAATAGAAGATTTGATGGTGATAAGATATTTCGAACTCAAATTTCTAAATTACTAAATAAACCATATGACCGAGCGGCAACTGTCGCAGTAGCTGAAAATGCCTTTCGTATCACTGGTATTTGGCCAGTTAACAGATATGTCTTTCAGGATAACCTAACCTCAACATTGTGGTAATGTTAGCAATACAGCAAGTACTTCAATACCCAATAACAGTGAAAGTGGCAGTGATTCCGCTGTTGTTTATATTTCTCAGGAGAAAAAGCGTAAAAACTTTGAGGATATTCTTCATAAAATATCACCATTACCAACACAAAATCTACAGCCAGGTTCATCGTTTTTTCGAGCACAAAGAAGTATTGTTTAGAAAGCACAATTATTATCAACTATTGATAACGTTCTGAGATTAAAACGTAGCATCGAAGAAAATATTAAAAAGACAAAACCACAAAACATTGGGAAGAAAAGATGTGGCAAAGAAGAGAAGATTAAAAAGAAAAAACAAAGAGTACAAATGAAAACTACATGGTTTTGTACCATATGTGATAAAATAAAGGAAGAAGAGATGAGTCAATGCATTACATGTCACGCTTGGGTTCATACAAAATGTGCTGGTGTGAGTCCAAAGATCAAGAAGTATTTTTGTTTTAATTGTACCTAATGGTCCATTCTAAGGAGTCAGTGGTCCATCGCAAAAAAACGGTTTTCTTGGATGGACCGAGCACTCCATTTTTAAAAATAATTTTTTTTATGATAATAATAAGTAAAACAAAAATAAAATAGTTATGTTAGTTTGAAGATTACAATAGTACATTTTTTTTCCTCCTAAATGTTTTTATTAAAAATGCTTTTACAAGCTCATATATAAAAAAAGTTTAAGTGGTCCAAATTTGGTAAGTCTCCTCTATGTCACAGTGGGATTCTGCTGTGGTATAAATTCTCACCAGTGGTATTATTACAAGTAAAATGTGATTTCTCATATCAGAAATAAACCATTGTCTGAGCATGAGATCCTACTCATTGAGTTGGCAGACAATATTTCCGATATGGAAGATGAACCGTTCATTGATAATGGTTCAGAATCTGTCAGTCCATTTCAATATGTCACTCATTCAGTCAATATGTCCTCAGTGGATTCAAGTGATGAATTTTTGGGACCATCTACAAGCAAAGTAAAAAGGAAAGTCGAACTAAATGAAAATTTATCGTCCACGGAATGTTCATTTTCTGAAGAAAGTGAGAATGAGTTTGATGTTTTTTTTTTCAAATTGTTCCCCAAAAGCCTTTTTCTATGAATTTCCGGAAAAACCAAGCAAAAAATAAATTATCTATACTCAAAACTGATCAGTATGAAACAATGATTGTCATTGGATGTTTCCTTGTAATGTCCTGTAATAAAGCGACAGCGACATTACTCGTTTACTAATACTTCACTTGGCGACCCAATGATGTTTTGACGAATGTTTTCACGGGTGTGAAATGTAATGATAGTTTCTCAGGTATTCCGTGTTAGCTGAATGTCCATTGATCCAGGAAGAGATGAAAATAGAAACCAACATTCAACTCTAGGAGAAGATGTCGTCATGAAGTTAGCAGAAATTATTCGTGATACTGATGTTAGCCAATGCTTTGACAGATTTTTTACTAGCACTCAATTTATAATAAATAAATCATGCGTAAATTCAATATTGACAGAAATCTCCAAAGAGGTGAAGCTCAGTTTTTATGCAGTTAGTATGGTACATGTGCAGTCTCATGGGAGGATACCAAAGATGTAACAATCCTTTGAAATGGTCATGGCGATGAAATGACTGTAACAAACAGAAAAACGAAAGATGGAAGCCGATCGGAAATTCTTTGCCATAAGTGGTAGAGTTCTACAACAAATATATGGGGGGAGTTGATCTCTCAGATCAACTCTTCGATCTCTACGACATGGATAGAAAGACCGGCAAATAATGACCAGCGGTCTGGATTATATTTATTGAGCTAAAAGAGCCAGAAAAAGTAAGAACAGTTTCTTGGATTATGTGGTTATGCTGGCTGAATCTCTAATAAGTTATGGCCGACAACATGCAAATGTGGTACGCAGAAGACAGGCCGTAATCAGGTTCCAGGCTATTAAATATAGGAGCTCACACAACGAAGGCCCAACACGAAGAAGGTGTCATCGCTGCAACAAAAACAAACAAGAGAAAAGAACAAAAACAATTTGTGTGGCTTGCAATCTATCACTATGCAAACACTGTTTTACTGCTGATCGCACTTAATATATGAAAAATAAAAAAGTTTTTGAATATTTCGTTTTTTTATGCTACCACAACTAGTACTAATGGGGCATATAGGTTCCAACCCCTCAACATACCCCCCTTTTGAAAAAAAAGCTTCAATTCATAATTTTTCTCTTTTTTGTGATCAATGTCAAAGGTATATAACAAAATCAAGTTAATAGAATAAAAAAAATGAGACTGAAAGGGTTGACGGACTTTTAAATTGAAATACTGCTTTCTTAACAGGCTTTTATTAGCTTCACCTGTATCTATCTATGTAACAGAATCTTTGAACGTCCTTTTCACCCACTTCAAAACGTCAGATTAAATTGAAACTGTGCACACTTGTCAAGGACCGATGACAATATAATAATTTAATAAGTTCGTCCCATTATCCTGAACAGGATCGTCAGGATCAAAAATTTCCTTTCGTAGAGGAAGCCTGAGACACGGTTACAAGGCCGAAGGAAGGCAGTAGCGCGCAAATTACCCACTCCCGCCACGGGTAGGTAGTGACGAAAAATAAATAATAGTTTAAAAAACTAAAAAACACACTTTTATAGCAGATCGAACTAAAAAATGAAAAACAAACTATAGTTTAGAAAAACTAAAAACACGCTTTAATGGTAAACCGAACTACTGGACCACCTCAAAAGATGTACGGTTTTTTTTGGGGCGGGCATCCACAAATTGCCAGAGAGATGGAAAACATGTATCCAGCGATGTCGCATACTTTGAACAAACCTTTTTCCCATTTTTTAAAATATTATCCTGTGATCTGTTTACAGTCATATTTTATTGTATTTTGCGTCAGCTTTTCTAATCGCGTGCAGAGAGAGCATCAAAAATGAGGTGTTATTCAAGACGATCAATCAATATAAACTTTTTTATGGGAGATGTTTCGCACTTTTTTTTAATAAATCAAGCAATTCCACTCACCGAGCATCCAAAAATATAAGTTTCAAATCCAAACTCGCCCTGAACATAAACATGTTCCCGTGCAGCTTAATTTCGGTGATAGCACTGGGTGGTAACGAGTGACCCACCGCGACCAGGCCCATGTTCTGAAAGCAACCCGGCTCGAAAGGACCGCCATTTCCAGCCGAAAACTGTTTGATCTTTAGATAACCGGAACAGTGAATCACCTGAAATAGAAATAGAAACTTTCTTAATTAGTTTTGAAAGATCTTTAAGCCACCAGAAAGTAAGAATAATAAAATAAGATATTAAAATAAATAATCTTTATAAAAAGATCAATTCGTGTGTTGGAAACTTTGGTGTGAAACACTAAACTCGAAGAGATTTACCACTAAACACCAAATGACTTTTCTTAATGTTCTCGAAGCATATTTTGAAAACTGTGTTAGCATTATCAGGAGATGATTTAATTTACTTGTGTTACCACTTTTAATTCACTTTTTTTCCATTTACCAATGGAAACTCATTCCATTTACGTACTTTTCGGATTAGTTCTCGCAAGCGTTCTCTATTCCTAGCTTCGTTTGTTGCATATTGGATGTACCTGTTAAATCTTTGATTTGGTCAGTCTAGCTTTTCCTCCATCCGCTCCTGTATAGTCCGTTTCAAGATATTTCGTTGCCCTTCGGTAAAATGTTAATTGCCCCAATAAATCACAATAAAATATTTCTAGTTTCTTAAAAGGCGCCAGAGCCGGAGTGGTTTAACTTCTGAATAATTTTGGGAAAAATAAAATATTGTTAAATTATGATTAAATTATTATTATTATTATGTATAATTAGAACATTGTTTATTGGTATTTTGAATTTATTAGTACAATAAAAATACACTTTGATCTACATTAATATTAAGTAGTTCTATATTATTAGTAAATGATACATAGGAATATCCTAACATGATTAATCGAATTTATCTAACTTTCTTTGGGAATACTATCTACAACCTTCCTTATTAATGTTGCGGCACTTGCCGACTCTAGGCACCTGTCTAGAGTCGGATAAATTTTTTCTGCTTTAACAATGGACTTTACCTAATGTCACATATGCTCAATTGGATTAAAAATACAGTAATACGGGGGAAGGCGTAAAATCGTAGGTCCCATATCGATAGCAATGGTATCACATATACAGGGTGTTAGGTAAACATGCGCCAAAAATGCAAGGGGTTAATCCTTGTCCTATTCTAAGAATATTTTGTCCTATGATGATTTTTGAAAAACCCGTTTGCTTCGAAGATACAGGGCGAACAAAATTTGCGACAACCATTTTCGATATTTGTTGAAATCATTAATGTAAATAAAAGTAGGATGTACGTCAAGAGTTTATCAAGTACAAAATTTTTTTTTTCGATCTTGATCACTTGGAACAGCTGTTTTATCTAGTAAGTGGATTTCATCGGTCGCATTTGTTTACACAGATTGAGTGACGTTTGGCTGTTTGACGTGTCTTAAATAGTGAGTGAAGTCCTCTATCATAATGTATACAAACGCCGAGATGACTGACTTGCACTTCCTGTATGGACTTGCTGATGGCAATGCATTACCAGTTAGGCGATTGTACAGTGAACGATTTCCAGCCCGTAATGTCCACGACCGAAAAATCGAAAACATTCATCGACGTCTTCGTGAAACAGGCACATTAAAACGAAGTGAAGGATCAGGAAGATCACTGATTGTAAGAACGGTACAATTGGAACAGAATGTGCTGGACATGATAGCGGAAGAGCCTGGTTCTACGCGAAAAATTGCAAATACTTTGAATGTGAGTCACTGGACAGTTTGCAAAATTCTTAAGGACAATTTGTTGTATCCATACCACATTCAACGCGTTCAGGCGCTACTACCTGTTGATTTTCCTCCACGTATTGCATTATGTCAATGGATATTACAAACTTTACTTCGCATCCCTCTATTCCTGACACAAATTCTTTTCACCGATGAAGCCACTTTCGCAAGAAACGCAATAAGGAATTTTCATAATAACCATGTGTGCGCAGATGAAAATCCGCATGAGGTATGCGGAGATAGTTTTCAACATCAGTTCTCGTTGAATGTTTGGGTTAGAATTGTAGGTGACTATCTAATTGGACCGGTATTTCTATCACAAAGACATTCTGGCGAGGTGTACCGCAACTTTTTGGAAGCAACGCTGTCTGAGTTTCTGGAAGATGTACCATTGGCAACAAGGCATGAAATGTGGTTTATGCACGATGGTGCACCACCACATTTCAGTTTGGTTGCTCGTGATTTTTTAACAGCAACATACGGATATCGCTGGATTGGTCGAAGTGGGCCACACGTATGGCCTGCTCGATCCTCGGACTTAAACCCCCTGGATTATTTCTTTTGGGGATATCTGAAGTCATTAGTTTACGCTACTCCATTGAAGAATTTGGATGATTTGCGAAATCGGATAATTGCTGGTTGTAACTCAATTAGAAACGACTCTGGTGTGTTTGAAAGTGTTCGGCAGTCAATGATGAGAAGATTGAATACTTGTATCAAGGCTGGAGGAAGTCATTTCGAACATTTATTGTAGAATAAGCAACTTCGACCTGTATCTTCGAATCAAAGGGGTTTTTCAAAAATCTTCATACAGCAAAATATTCTTAGAATAAGTCAAGGAATAACCCCTTTAATTTTTGTCGCATGTTTACCTAATACCCTGTATATTTACCTTTTTAATATTAAATGTCTTTAATATTTCTAGATCACATTTTTTTATATGTATTTTCGAAGTATATATCATTTTTTAACATATAGTTCTATATTTCCAATTTAGTGTTATTTGCATTAGGAACTTTATTTTTTTGGCGGTTATGATAACTAGCACTGTCAATTCTGTCAATGCTACGCTTTCCTTAGGCACATTGGGCAAAAGGCTATTTATAAACCAATCTTCAAAGAGTTTTGGTGTGGTGTCGTCTTGGTAGTCCAAAGATGAATGTTAAATATTTTTGGAGAGCAACCGTAAACAATTTGGAACCCAACCATTCTCGGAACCAGCATGTAAAATTGGAATTATTTTTCCCTTGTTAGCTGTGGCTTTGGTTTGGCATTTTCTTGATGTACCTACTCATCATTTTGCTGGCGTCTCATGTGTATCGAATCATGTTTCATCAAGGTAGATAATGGGACGATTTTCTAATCTGTATTTTTTTATAGGGTTTAAGTAGTCAAACCATCATCGTCGCAATCGTTGCGATTCCATTAATATTTGTTTTTTATTAATGGTCCAATATGCAAAACCCATTTGAGATAATAATCTAGAGAATTCTAATTTTCTAATCTTTCTAATCTCTAAGATTAGATCTAAGATTCTAATCTTTGCTTAGTTGCTGTTGCAATGAATGCAATGTAGGCACAATTTGCTCTTCATATATAGAACATTTTGCTTCGAATTAAGTCTTTATCGCTTTCGTCAACACATTTCCTTTTATCAGAATCACTACGGACTTTTTCGGCTTTAATTGGCTTCGTAACTATGTCTTTAACTATAGACAACGAAGTTTTCGTTAATGAAGACGTTTCTGCTGCGACTGCATTTACATTAAGCCCCTTATTCAATAAAGATACATACACATTTTTAACAACTTGCTTAGCATCGGGTTATAAATGTTTTGTTTTAAAATTAACACTACCGGAGGCACAATGATCATTATCTTGCCAAGAACGCCATATTTTTAGCACGTTTGGAATAACAAAAAATACGATCGAAATTATAGAACTGCATTGTTTAAGAAAAGAATGCGAACTAAACTCAAATATTTTGAAACTACTAAACCAGGTATAAAATTAATTCTATCTTTTTACCTGTTGTTAGGCCCGGCCCTGTTTACGTTACTTGGAACTTTGCCGGGTTTCGTTACGGCAGGAGTTGTTAAGAGTTTATTGCAGCCAATCGGTCAACGCTATATCTTGAAACGCACTGTGCTACCAGTCTTTCTAGATTGTTGCCACTCCTGCGCACAATTTGATCCATGAATGGAATAGCCCTGTATGTTCTTTAATTTCTTAAATGACGGATACGTTTGTTTATCTAACAGTCCATGAAATTAGAAAAACCTGTCGACAGCACCAGTTTAAAAGAATCGATGCACTTGAGGTTCTGTTTTTTAACGGTCAGCGGAATGTTTCAGCGGAAATATCAATACCGAAAAGTGTTTTTTCTTTCTGTTTATTCGTATTCTGTATCATGTCCCTAGCCTCATCTATCTTTTGTTAATTATCATACTGACAAATATCGTTGTCAGTTGCACCATCTCTAGGTTAGACTGAGAATCTTTCGCACGACCCTGGTAATATTAAGAGAGTAATGCGTTTCTCTCATAATTTAAAGAGGATACCGATTTGAAATATTCATACGAGTTTAATTAATATGATCCAAGTTCAGAGGTGCATACGACGAGAAAGAAACAAGCATTATCCATACTAATAAGACATGTTGTTGGATCTCAAATAAGGTACTAATTGGAAAACAGGAAGGTGTTTGAAGAGGTCTAGTTTCTTTGGTATGGTAATAAAAAAAAGGCAATTAAAAAAAATGTCGGGTCTCCATAAGTGTACGCCCTGCATGGTCTTTTACATGTAAATTTTATTCCTGAGATTGACAGGATTCACCTGCGATACACGATGGATCAAACAATTATCAAAGTAGATATAAAAAAGTATATATAAAATATATATATATATATATATATATATATATATATATATATATATATATATATATATATATATATATATATATATATATATTCTCTTGGCCGTTTATTATTATTATTATTTTATGTATTGGGATTTTCGGTCAGTAATTAATTTTTAATTTTTTATTAACGTTTCGGTTC
The DNA here is from genome assembly GCA_031761425.1 of Cosmopolites sordidus. Lineage (NCBI taxonomy): Eukaryota > Metazoa > Arthropoda > Insecta > Coleoptera > Curculionidae > Cosmopolites > Cosmopolites sordidus. The sequence goes on along the minus strand of JARFXV010001462.1, from coordinate 432,227 downwards.
AAACAATGAACCATCCTCAGAATAATTCTACAATACATATAACTTTTATAAAAAACACAAACTTAGATTTAAAAACCTGCCAATATTAAATTAAACAATTAATTTTTTTTTTTTAAATAATATGTGATAATTTTGTATAAACTTTTTAAATGACATGTTTGACTTTGACATATTTAACAATTCTTTCACCTTTAAATTTTTATTTTTTATTATAACCTAATTGTTTTGAATTTGTTATGTGGAATATTAGATGCAAAAATAAAATAATAATATAATAAAATAAAAAAGTTTTTAAACCATATAATATAAATATAGCAGAAATACCCAGTAATAACACTAAAGAAATATTTACAAAATTAAAACCACAAATACCCAAAATGGAACAAATTTAATTTACAAAATTGATTGCTTAAACTGCCCAAGCTCATATATTGGACAAACTAAACAATATTTAAAGAATTAATGAACATAAAAAAAGCATTAGAAACTTTGAACCAAACGTAACTGCCCTTTCAAGGCATGCTATAGATAATGAACACAACTTTAATTTTAACGACATAAAAATCCTAGATTTTGAAAAACAATATAAAAAAAGAAATATAAAAGAAATGATTTATATAAAAAAAACATATAATATCATTAATTTCAGAAATGATACAGATAATTTAAGTTGTATGTATATACAACTTAAATATATTATATATAATATTATTATATAATAACATTATTAAATAATAAATTTTCATAATTTTTTTATTTTTGCATCTAATATTCCACATAACAAATTCAAAACAATTAGGTTATAATAAAAAACAAAAATTTAAAGATGAAAGAATTGTTAAATATGCCAAAGTCAAACATGTCATTTAAAAAATTTATACAAAATTATCACATATTATTTAAAAATTAATTGTTTAATATTGGCAGGTTTTTAAATCTAAGTTTGTGTGTTTTATAAAAGTTATATGTATTGTAGAATTATTCTGAGGATGGTTCATTGTTTGAATCGAAACCTTAATAAAAAAATTAAAAATTAAAAATTAATTACAGACCGAAAATCCCAATAAATAATAAAAATATATATATATATATATATATATATATATATATATATATATATATATATATATATATATATATATATATATATATAAATATACATATACATATACTGGTTGACCGATGTGTTATACTACCAAAATTAGGACTTATTGGAAAAGATATTTGTTTTCTTAAGTCATGCCAAACTTATAAAATATTTCCTAATTGTTACAGCTAGTATTCCAAAATCTTTTAAAATATGTGACGAAATAACTAATTTTGCAAAACAGAAATTACTTACCCTTTCAAATTTAGCCGTACAATCGGAGATTGAATCGTCTGCTGATAACGTTAACATGGTTGGAGAAACATGCGTCGGGGAATTTAAAAAAGCGATTTGGTGTTTAGTGGTAAATCTCTTCGAGTTCAGTGCTTTACACCGAAGGTTCAAATAGAAGAACTAATAAAATATTAATAAAGAAATAAATTTAACCATTTTAAAAAATCGCCGATAAAATTTTCTTAAAACGCAATTTCTAACATAACAAGCAAATTAATATGAAACTCCTGTTAAGTGTCAATGACAGTCATACCAACTTAAAAAAAATATTCAGTCGATATGTAAAGCGCAAGAGTTTTTAAAGCAAAAGTCACCTTAATTTAGTTTATCTTTTTTTTAAATCAGTGTCTACCTTGTAACCGCCGTTCGTGAGACCGGCGTTTCGTTTAGCGAGCACACATTTCATCCTCAGGAAGAAGGCTTTTTCGATCTCGTAGTCGTGCATGGTTGTGCCTTGGAAGGGAAGAGCTGGCGTTAATACCGCGCTCATTTCTTCGTGATCTGCCGGATGGATGTATTCGTAGATACTGTTTCCTGTCAACTCTACCTGAAAATCGTAAGTTAATAACTTGTAATATCGTTTGATGTGGGGCAACGACCACGCATTTTCATTATTTAAAACTTTTAGAAGAAACAAGACAGATTTTTTTCGCTTTTAAATTTTGTATTAATTAATTTTTGAAAATAATATTAACCAAATGTGAGTCATTAGCAACAATGAATCTTTGTCATCAAATATCTAATTGCAATTTTTGCAATTGAGTATTTTTTTGAAAACATTTTCGACTTTTCCCAAGGGACAGAACAAAAATAAATTCATGGTAATACTATTTGATGCCCAATTAACACGAGGGCTAGACAATATTTTGAAAAACGTGGACATTTAGGTAATAAACAAACCGTATAACAAATTATGAGACGTCCTGAACAACCGAAAGAATAAAGTAGATCAACATGAAAAATCGGGGATTTACGAAATTAGTTGTCATGATTGTGATCGAAGGATATTCAGCAAACTAAGAGATTCAGATTCACCAGATCTAAAGAACACATTGCCCGCATTAGATATGGGAGAAACGAGAAATTTTGGGTCGGCCAATATGGACTTAAGTGTGGCTCTAATATAGATATTAGTAATTTAAGACTTGTTAAAAGTGTAAATATTAGTTTTTAGTGGGGGCCCCCGAAATAAGCTAAATATGACCTAATATTATACCGAAAAAATACGAGGAGTGAACAGAGTTAAATTATTACATTTGAATTAAATATATATCCGAACTAGTGGACGTTGCGCACAGTAACGCCATCTCTTGTCGAGTAGTCGAACTATTTTGTATCGTATGGAAACTTTGCGTTGTTTCTCGATTATTCGCCACGCCCCTCGGTCGGAATGAGCGGAGCTTTGTGAGAGTTTGTGGTAGTTTCTGGACGGCTACTACTGGGCTGCGATATATATAGTGAAGAAAGAATAGTGAAGAGAATTAAGCATACTGTGTAAGTGAGTCATTTTAGTGCAGTGTTATTCGGTGATCTTGTTAAGGATAGATACGTGAATCATTATTACTGTCGAAAAATGGAGGGGAAAAAAAGGAAGGGTGATAAACTTAAAGGTATCGACTATTGGAAAAAGTGGTGTAGTCAAGGGGTTTCTAATAAAGAAACAAATTTGGATTTAGCTAGCAAAGCTTCAGCTACCTTGCATGCTGATAAGAAGACTGTGATGACAAGCGGGCCCTCGACCTCGACTTCAATCACAATACCGAATGTCGAAATCGATGCCATGTCGCTGGTGCCCTGTTCGATACCTTCAACTGCCGAATCTACATCTAGTCTGCAACAGGCCAGCTTGCCTGTTACCTCATCTTTTACAACTGTAGCTAAGTTGGATGTTGGTTTTTACGCGAATCAAGAAAAAATCTTGGATGAATATTTTAAAGTCCAAATTTGAAAAAGGCCATGGAACCCACCCAGAGATTATAAATTTCCTATTTCCACAAAACGAAACTTGCGCTTTCAATTGAAATGGTTAGAGAGATTCCCCTGGTTGTCATATTCGGAATAGAAAAGTGGAGTATACTGCAGAGTTTGCGTGGTAATGGGACGTTCGCTTGATGAAAGTAAAGGCGGTCATCAAAGGATCGGCCAGTTGGTAACCGAACCTTTTTGTAAGTGGAAAAATGCCCTAGAAATATTTGAAGCTCATGCGAAATCGGGATACCACAAGCAAAATTCAGAACTGGCAGATAACTTTCTAAAAGTAATGTCTTCGCAGGCTTTTTCGGTCCCTGAACAGCTGTCTTCTGAAAGAAAGAGACAACAAGAGGAGAATCGAAAGAAACTAATCCCTATCTTAAAAGCAATAATTTTTGCGGCAAACAAGGCATCTCCTTGAGAGGTAAAATCGATTAGGGCGCATACAAATTACACTAGAATCACCAGAACCTGAATAACCACTACAGAATGATGGTAATTTTAGAGCCCTGTTGCGGTTTGCGGCTGATTCTGGGAATAAAGATCTGGCTGAGCATCTGAATACTTCACAGAAGAATGCCCTGTACATAAGCCCTCAGATCCAAAACGAAATAATTGACATTTGTGGTGAATTAATTCAACATAAAATAATTGAAGAAGTAAAGAAAGCCAAACTATTTGCGATTCTGGCTGACGAAACCACCGACATCGGACGTGTAGAACAAGTCTCGTTATGTCTTCGATATGTTGATTTTACAGATAATAAACACCACATACTTAAAGAGATGTCCCTTGAGTACATTCCAACGGTCGATCTTATTATTACAACAATCTTATTATTACAGCTCTGAAAAAGCATGGACTTGAATGTTCTCATGTGGTTGATCAAGGTTACGATGGGGCTGCAGCCATGAGTGGGATTTGCACGGTGCCCAAGCTTATGTTTGCCAAGAATGTCCTCTTGCTCTTTATGTACACTGTAGTGCACACTCTCTCAACCTTGCTATTGCTGATTCATATTCATTAGCAAATGTCCGAAATTGCATTGGGATTGTGCAGTCTGTTGGTTCCTACTTTCGACATTCTGCTCAACGCACTGCTTTGTTGAAAGAAAAAATTCAAGAGCTACTACCCGTCGGTAACCAAAAAGCTTGCCCTCAATGTGTGAAATACGGTGAGTCCACAAACATGAAGCTATTATAAGATTCAGGGAAATTTATTCAGCGATTGTGAATGCTCTCGAAGAACTCCAATTTAATCACAATAAGGAAACATCGCAACAAGCCGCCCAATTGCTAAGTACACTTCGATCTTCGGATTTTGTGATGTGTTTAGTGATTCTTTAAAAAGTTATGAGCTATACATTGTCGCTATCAAAACAATTACAGACAATTAACATCGATCTTATCACGGCATTCAAACATGTAGATGATGTTATTAATGTCTTACAACTCCTGAGAAACAACATTGACGACGAATATCTTCATCCCTATGAAGACGCAAAAGTTTTACTGAAAGAAAATGATGGTATACTGCGAATGCCACGCGTCGTCGGAAGACAATTAAATAGACCGAACATTCCTGCATTGGATGTATGCACGTATTACAAAATTAATTTGTTCATTCCATTTCTTGATCATACAATTCAACAATTGGTTGAAAGGTTTACCAAACATCGTAAAGTTGTATCAGCATTATCTGGTGTGCTACCTTCAAATTTTACTGCCAGTTCTGAAATTGAAGAAGCAATTTCCATGTACTCGTCACTGCTTCCCGAAAGCGACATATCAGTGGTTAAAGCAAAACTTGAAGTATGGAAAACCGTGATGACAAGTATCTCGCCTATCCCGAAATCTAGTTTGGAATGCCTAGATATGTGCGATAAAAACCTTTATTCTAATATTTACACATTACTACAAATCTTGGCTACCATTCCTGTATCCACTGCTACCCCAGGAAGGTCTTTCTCGAGCCTAAGGAGACTGAAAAACTATTTACGAAACACTACAAGTGAAAACAGACTTAATGGTTTGGCTCTCATGAACATTAACTATGGAACAGAAATTCATGCAGATGAAGTAGTGGATATATTTAAAAGAAAAAGCCGAATATTTCTTCTTTAATGGTTTTAGATTTAGCGCAGAGGAACGAAATTAATTTAACCATTTCATTTAAAGTTAAGAACTTTATAAATATGTCGTCATTTTTCCGATGAATTTATAGATATTAAATTTCATGTAAGTATATTTTTGTTGTTTTATTTACTTCAACCTGGCTACGCCCGTGGATATTAGTAACTTAAGACTAATTAAAAGTGTTAATAATATTAGAGCTTTGGATGCATATGAAAGCATTCAAATAGAAAAATGTAAGAAAATCAAAAGAGAAAAGACCTATTCCGTTGAGTTAACTTTTTCAATTATTACTGTAATGCTTAGTAAACTTCGCGGTTCATGATTTTTACGCGCTTCGTTAGGTAGGGTTTTCATATAAATAGAGTATGGTTAATGGTAACATGGTTAGCGAAACGTGCGTCGAGAAGTTCAAAAAAAGTGATTTGATGTTTAGTGGTAAATCTCTTCAAGTTTAATATAATGCTTAGCCAATTTTTTACACGCTTCATTACGCACGGTTGATGTTTAGTGGTAAATCTTTATAATTCGTTGCAGTGGAACAGTACTTTACTAGGCTAATTGAAAAGTTCGCGGAGTGGAAATGATAAAACAAATGTATAGTTGAAAAAATGACTATTCTTCCCTATATTCTCTCTTAAGCTCAATACATTTTTCTCAGCGGTTCTCCATTTCACTTATTCCATCTCTGACGTAATTTTTTGGAAGTCCTTCAAAATTGTCATGTACTGCTGCTATAACTTCTTCATTTAATGAAAAACGCTTGCCACGTAGGAATTTTTTAATGTTTGAGAACAGTTGAAAGTCAGAGGGGGCCAGGTCTGGGGAATATGGTGGATGTTCCAACAATTCGTAGTGTAAATCTTACAATTTGGCCATTACAAGAACACCTCTGTGAGCTGGTGCATTGTCTTGATGAAAAATGGTTTTTTTCTTCGCTAAACCAGGTCTTCTCTCACGAATTAAATTCATCGAATTGATCCAAAAGGTTTGAGTAATACTGTTTTGTTATTGTTTTACCGGTTTGAAGGTTCAGTACACAGGAGTTTGTTGTCGCAGTTTAGGATCATAGTGGTAAACCCAAGTCTCATCCATAGTTACAAAACGTCGTTTAAAACCTATTTTATTCGTTCGAAAGTTTTACCTAAAGTCGTTTTTGAACAGAATTTAACAAACGCGGAACCCATCTTGCACATAGCTTTATCGAGCCCAATTCCATTTTGAAAATATGGAACACCCATTCAGTTGAGATGTCTATAGCCTAAGGAATTTCACTCAAAGTCATTTGTCTGTCATCCATAACCATATCATGTATAGAATTAATTATTTGTTCAGTAGTTGCAGTTATTGGACGCCCAGAACGAATATGATTATTCAGGCTTGTATGTACACGTTAAAACTCACCTGCCCACTTACAAACCATTGTTTTGAATGAGCAGTCTCTCCTAATACATTTACTATTTTACTTTTTTTACCTTTTTTTTACAAAGAAAGAATCACTGCACGATTGTCAATATTTTCCATTTAAAAAATATCCCTGACACGTTTACTTTAAGCTGCTGTTTTTGTATGGATGAATTGACAGATCGACTTGAAACTTCATATATGTTCATATGAAGAATGCAACTTCAAAATGTAGTAGATCATATAGTTCTTTTACCGCTCTATAGGTGTCGCTCCGCGAACTTTTCAAGTTTATTAGTGTAATTATTGTAGAAGAACCAAACTAGGTTCGACAGCCTTCAGGAAAGTTAAATGGATACCAAAAATCGCCAGGATTCCACTGTATTTGAAGACCAGAGTGTACGATAAACGTATTATCTGTGTTCTAACATATGACCCTCAAGCATGAACACTTACAAGGTATAACAAAATTGTAAAAATATTAAGTAAATGGTGATTTTTTACTGTGTATGAATTTCCGACAGGAGACATCATGGTCAATCGTCATGGGACGTTTAACATCAGAGCAACGCTTGCAAATGAAGATATAAATTTATCAATTCATCGCTGTTCGCGATAATCAATGATTATTTAATTACGAATTTGAATGGTATTGATCTGGAGGAGATTCAACGCAACGCAACAATCGAATTATTGAGAAAATGATTTCTAGATTTCTTTAGATTGTTTTCTTTGGGGTTATGTTAAATATTTAGTCTATGCCGATAAACCAGCAACAATTGATGTCTTGGAAGCCAACATAACTCGGACAATTGCGGACATAAGACTTCAATTGTTTGAAAAAGTGGTCGAAAATTGGATTGACAGAATGCGCTTTGTCAGAAGTAACCGTGCCACTGAAAATTATTTTACATAAAATAAATAGTTGGGAACTGTCCACGAAAATAATTGCTACGGGCATCGAGGGACCCTAGGGGAGTTCAAACTCGCACTGAGGACGCATCAGGTGTTGACTTGCCTCCCCTCCTAAGGGGAAGCGAACAGTGTTGTCATATCGAACTTTACACCACCAGTATCATTGCTTTATTTGCACGCCCAGTCAGAGAACAAAACTTAAGAGTGACACATGTACAAGCAATATGTATGTTACCTGTGATAATCCTAAATGAACGGATGCCGTTTCTGATATATACATGATCTTTCCATCGGGAGCCACCACAAAAATGAACCCATCCAGTGTTTGAAGCAAATATGATCCCAGCTCCTTCAGAAGAGTTTCTCTAGGATTAGGCATGACGGGCGTGGCACCCCACGCGTCTCCCAAACCTGAAACGAAAAATGTTCGATAACATTCATTTATCATCAGAATCATCAGTACAGTAATATCCTCTTCAACGGCGGGGGTTCCGTTCCGGATAGAGGGCCGCGATTGGCGAGGAATTTTCTGGAATTACACTTGAAAACAGAAAAATGTAAAATACGTACATATACCAGGTGTCCCATTAAGGATGGATCGCGGCCGTATCTTGAAAACTATTTATCCTACAGCTTTGCGGAAAAAAATATTATACTAAAACTGACTGTGAGAAATTCACCAAAAATATTTTTAACCTTCTAAAACGACCGCAAGAGGGCGTGACGAGCTAAACATTTTTAAAAATAATTTTTTGTGTGTATTTTCAAGTGTTAACCGAGTAAGAAAAATTCTCAGTTATAATTAGCAAACTGTCTCCTACAACTTTGTTTTATGACATTTGGTCGTAACTTCGCGAATAAAGAAGGGGGGGGGGGGGAGTTTTACCTATTTAGATAAAAAGTCGTCTAATGTCCGTTTGCCTAAACCGATTTTCCTCAATTTAGATTCATTTAAAAGGCAATTGCTGGGACAATCAGATAATCTGGGAGATAAATTATTTAGTTTATAAATGAAACCGCGAGGTGGCGTTACATTCAACAATAGTTTTTTTTCAAGTTTTGTTCAGTTTTTTCAAATGGAATGGTACAGCTTTTATTACATGGCTAGAAAGGTAATTTAAAGAGGAATCATCCAGTGACAACCCGAAATCGATATCTCTGACATGTCAAGAGATATTTCGATTTTTCTGAAAAAAATCAGTTATTATTTCACTACTACCTGCATTAAGTTAAAAAAATATTAACCTAATGTTCGCCTTCCTTCACACTTTACGAAAAATCGAAATATCTCTTGACATGTTAGAGATATCGATTTCGGGTTTTCACTGGATGATTCCTCTTTAAATTACCTTTCTAGCCATGCAATAAAAGCTGTACCATATTAAGACCAATTTTTAACTTAATATTACGGTAAAAATTAAAACTATCTGATTTTTTCAGAAAAATCGAAATATCTTTTGACATGTCAGAGATATCGATTTCGGGTTTTCACTGTATGATTCCTCTTTAAATTACCTTTTTAACCATGTAATAAAAGCTGTACCATTCCATTTGAAAAAACTGAACAAAACTTCAAAAAAGCTATTGTTGAATGTAACGCCACCTCACGGTTTCATTTATAAACTAAATAATTTATCTCCCAGATTATCTGATTGTCCCAGCAATTGCCTTTTAAATGAATCCAAATTGAGGAAAATCGGTTTAGGCAAACGGACATTAGACGACTTTTTATCTAAATAGGTAAAACTCCCAACCACTTCTTTATTCGCGAAGTTACGACAAAATGTCATAAAACAAAGTTGTAGGAGACAGTTTGCTAATTATAACTGAAGAATTTTTCTTACTCGGTTAACACTTGAAAATACACAAAAAATGATTTTTAAAAATATTTAGCTCGTCACGCCCTCTTGCGGTCGTTTTTGAAGCTTAAAAATATTTTGGCGAATTTCTCACGGTCAGTTTTAGTATAATATTTTTTTTCCCCAAAGCTGTGGGATAAATAGTTTTCAAGATGCGGCCGCGATCCATTCTTAATGGGACACCTGGTATATGTAACAGTGTGTAAATAATTAAGATATTATATATATGTATGTATGAATTCTGTATTATAAATATGTAGGTACATATTAATTTTGTTATAGAGGCAAGTTTTTGCGAATTTTCGAAAATAATATAAAATTGTTGACTGGTTTCATTTTTTTGTGAGCTCCTTTTGGATCTCCCTATAAGGTTGTAGTAGCCCAATCAAACCATTTGAAAACTTTAGGCTTCTTTCTAGTGAAGGGTCTTCATCATAGACCAAATCTTGCAGCTGTTGTGCGGTTAACACATTTTTTGTAAACTACTTAACGTTAAGGATGTAGTAGTCATCTAAGTAGTTGTTGCCTCGTCGGGGATCTCATCGTCTGAAGTACCTTCGACATCCGATATATTTTTCAGAATTTCAAACAGTTCTGAGTCTTATAGTTCATTGTCGTGAGAAGCTATAACTTCTTCAACGTCACTTAGTTGAAACTCGTCGAAACCATGGCCATGCATTTGGTCTAAGATTTTTATAATGCCTTCAATTTCACTGGCTTTGTCAGGAACTGCTGACGTATCGGCAACAACCTCTGGCCAAAATTTTCTCTAACATGAATTCAATGTTGATGAACATTACTCATACACTGCCCCTTTGATAAATCTTATGCAATGAGCGATATTAAAACCTTTCCAACTCTCAGTAACAGTGAGAACAAGATTTTGTTCCATGCTATTCAATACATAGCTGAAACTTCGCTTGACATAATATCTTTTGACGCTGTTATGATGGTGATCTAACCCTGATCTAATGGTTGTATCAGTGATGTAGTGTTAGGAGGTAGGAAGCAAACTTCTATGTTTGGATCAGAAAATTTTAGGAATTCAGAATGACCGGTAGCATTATCAATAAGAAGTTTTGAATAGCCACGATTTTGAGGTTAAATATTGCCAAACACTGGGTACGAAACAGATCAGAAACCAGTCTGTAAATGATGTTGCAGTCACCCAACTTTTCTGATTTACTCTCCAAAAGATCGGCAGATCATTTTTGTTTGTATTTTTTAGAGCACGTGGGTTAAGAGATTTGTATACGAGCGGTGGCTTTATCATGTGGTTACCTGAAGCATTAGAGCAAAAGAGCAAACAAACTTTTAATCTTTCGGTTTGAAACAGAAATATTCGAGCAGGCATCCTCTTCCAAAGTAATCCATCCTCCCAAGTAATTTTTACGTTGCGTAGCAAAAAACGCTTTTTAAAATTTTCAAACCAACTATTACTGGCTTCGAAGCTTAGCATTTCTTTATTTGACTTTAGATTCTGAAAATACGTCCAGCTTTTTCTTGAATAATTCGCTAAAAGGCACTTTGACCTTCGATGAAAATTCCGAGCGCTCTCCATTTTTTTCATCGTTAGAGGTCGCGAGAAACACCTAACTTTATTGCTGGTACTAGTACCGTACGAAACACTGGCCCGAATGGATTGCTCACTGTTTTTTTATTGTTCTTACTGTGGATTCATGCACTTTTTCATGGTGCTCGCGCACGTTTCAGCTGCAGCAAGACAGCCTAACAATTGAATTTTTGTATCAAAAGTCATTACATTTCGCTTTCTTTTAACAAAATCTTGGCCTGTGGACGCCATTAGATTTTAAATTAGGACATGTACATATAACTATGTGATTAAACTCTATTCACAAACTTCGTTTGAATAATGATACATACAAACTATGTAAATGCGTAACCAATGGCCGTGTGTCATATGAAAAAGGCAATAAAACAATTCCTGGAAAATTAGAGTAGCAGTTCGCACGAGATTGCGACAAATGAAATCGATTGAAAATTTAATCTAGGTAATTTTGCAAGACAAAACAACGGTTGACGAGGGATTACTGTACTCTCAATAAGATTTCGCCGGAGAAATGAAACATTATCTTTAAATTTGATCAAAATAAAGAACTTTGTCTATCGAATGAAAGGAAATATGTCAAGTTGGATGTGTGAACACGCATAAAAGTTTTTCTGCGATTATCAGGGCGGAAGATCTCTCACCGTCGGTCTTGATGTTACCCTCATGCCGTTGAAATGCAAATTTCTTTTATGTTACGTGAAGAATCTTAAAGTTCTTTCATTTTAATTTCGACATTAAGAAGATTTTGTTTGGTAGTATGACGCTTTTTTTACTGGAATGAAAATTTTTCTTTGTCTGCGTCGAAAAGCGGAATGTAAAAATTTAAAATTATAACTCTTATATTTCCATTGGTTTATAATAATCTTATTGATAACTTAATTATTATTGATAACTTAATCTTATTGATAACTTAATAATAATTTTATGTAGTATGAAATTGAAAAGGTTGTTCATAAGGAAATTGACGGAATTTCACAAAATTCCCACAACCATCCATTCTATTAGCCAATAATACCCAGGCCGAGATTTGAATGAACCTTGTGAGATCTTTTCGAATAAACCTTGTAAGATATGACGACATTCAACTTACCATCAGGGAAGACCTGTCTCATCTTGAGGTAGGATGTTGTGAGCCTGATGATTGAGGCTTTGTCCAGTTGAGTGGTGATGGCTGCCGGGAGCGGTAGAAGTTTCCCCAGTTCGATGAACTCGGCATTTTCTTTTTCTCGTCGACTTCTGGCCGCGTTCTTGCTTTTTTCTTTCATGGCGCCCTTGGCGCAAACGCTCTCCGCTGTAACAAAACCATTGTTTATTTTATTTGTAGACAAAAGTTTAAACAAATAAGCAAAGATTAATATCTAAAAATTTCCACTATATTTAAAACTGTATGTATGACAATTGCTTCGACACACAGTGCCTTTTTCAAATACAAACTATGTCATGCATACAATTTTAAATTAATGGAAATTTTTAGAATTACTGTTTGCTTATTTATTTATGAATTTTCATCAAGTATCGGCTACCTCAGATAAATTCAAAAGTTTAAACAGAAAAATAAAGAAGAACTGATAAATAACTCGTAATAAGTTACTAAACTCGATCCGATTTACCACTAACTTTAATATGAGATTAAACCTGATGATGCTAACATGGTTAGCGAAACGTGCGTCGAGAACTTTAAAGAAAGCGATTTGGTGTTTAGTGGTAAATCTCTTTGAGTTTAGTCGACGAGATTTACTACTAAATTTAATATGAGATTAAATCATCTCCTGAAGATGCCATCGTGGTTAGCAAAATGCGCATCAAGTTTAAAAAAGTGATTTGGTGTTTGGTGTTAAATCTCTTCGAGTTTAGCGTTTCACTTTATTTTATAATAATTCGCGTACAATTTTTTGTTTCGTATTAAGAATTCACGTTTCTCATTATCGAAGCGTATTCAGCAGGCTGTCTGACAATTACGAGAGGCATTCTATTCAGCAAAGAGGACTGTAAACGAAAGGGATTTATATTAATCCTACTCAAAGGACCAAAAAATGGCTGCATATTTTTTGGTTCTTCGAGCCGGATCCCATATTTATAATACAGAAAACGTAAGTACCTACTAGATGTGGCGGTTAATAGTTTTAATAATAGTAATTTTTTCTTAAAAAAAACTTTTAATTTGTGAGAAAGGTAAAAAATGGTTTATTCAAAGTATGCGCCATCGCTAGCTGCACATTTTTCCCATGTATCTGGCAATTTGTGGATGCCCTCTCAGAAAAACCGTTCATCTTTTGAGGTGGTCCGGCCATCAAGCCATTTTTCGACATCTCCGTAGTTGTTAAAGTGTTTTATGGAAAGTGCGTGAGCCATCGATGAAAATAAGTGGTAGTGGGAAGGGGCCAAGTCTGGTGAGTAGTACTGTGGGTGGCTCAAGAGAAAACCCGTACGTCACTTGAGGTGGTCCAGTCATCAGACCATTTTTTGACAGCTCCGTAATTGTTGAAGTGTTTCAGCGAAAGAGACATCCATGAAAGCAAGTGGTAGTCGGAGGGGGGTAGTTCCCAGCCAAGTGCAGGAATAGTGTCTCTGACCGCTTTCGCTGTGTGGGATGGGGTGTTGTCGTGCTTGAAAATCACTTTTCCGTCTTGTAGTCTATCCTGGTCGCTTGTCGATCAATGGGTGGTTCAAATTGATGATTTGTTGACGGTAACAAACAATATTAACTGTTTCACCTGGTTTCAGAAGCTCAGAACATCCTTCTGATCCCACCAAATGCACATTGTCTTCTTTTCAAAGTGATTTGATTGTTACCCTAGTAGTTGATGGTTACCCTAGGTCAATCCATGATTTTCTGCGTTTTGGTTTCTCGAAATATACCCATTTTTCAATCTAATGTAAAACAGAATTTTCTTTCATGCCGAGAAAGTAAAAGTTCGCACAACTTTTTTCTTTTTCCATCTGTCTGTCGTTCAGTTGATGTGGTACCCATTTTCCTGCCTTCTAGATGTTTCCCATGGCATCAGATGATCACAAGTGATTTGGCGACCAACATTTAACCCCTCTGCCATTTGTTGTTGAGTTTACATATCGTCTTCTTCCAACAATGTTTGCAATTCGGCATCTTCAATTTTTCGGTTGGCCTGGGCGTTCTTTGTCTTTCAAGTCGAAATCACCATTTTTTAATCATCTAAACGCTCACAGGGGTCTTGCGTTGAAACATTAAACAAAAAAAGCAAATCGTGACGCAAATGCTTTTTATTTGGCTCGAAACTCGACTAACTTGAAATCGTTCAAACATCAATGGCGTTTTGAAAGGTACTGTCGTAGCAACAAAATGACATAAGAGATTAAACTGAGAACCGAACATTGTTTCCAGCAGCATCTCTTAAAAATAATTAGCAGTTTTAACTACCACACCTGGTAATCCGGCTTGATTGGATCAAAAAATGGTATTTTTTGGGTCCTTCGAGCCGAGGTGCTACAATTTTTTATTGACAATGATATATTGACATGCAAAATAAGTTTTTATTTGTTGTACGAATATTAATATGCTTCTTTACCGTTTATAATTGCATACGCCTACAACTTCGGAACGAATAAAGATCAGCGTAAAACTTTTGTACTTTTTAAAAATAACAATGCGGAAAACCCTGCCTAATTTAATTTCGTGAAATAAGTACTACAATAAAATTTTATCAGAAAATTCTGAAGTTTCTTTTTACAGGAATTTCACAAGTTTGAATGTTTTTAGTTGGAATATTTTTATCGATTGGAAGATGAAAAAGCAAAAGGCAGGGGAAAAAGACATCGTTATTTCTGATTGCACATTCAAGTACGTTGTCATTTTTTTCGTTACTACAATCGCAGCTGAGGGTTATTTAAAATTTAAAAACACAGAAAAATGAAGGCTCTACAATTAGGGAGAAATGGTGTAATGTAAACTCTTGAACATTATCAGTGAAAATCATTATTATTAGAGTGAAATTAAGATTTAAAAAATGTCAAGATATAAAATCATGAATAAAATGATAACAAGAAACCAGATCTATAAATATGAAACAGGAATTTGCCTATAGATGTCCCTTGCTGTCAATGTCCTAATGTCAACAGGATAGTTTGTAATAGAACTGAATATGTAGAATTTTGTGCCTGGAAACTACAATTTGCGGACAGCATTGATTTTTTGCTACCATTAGAAGAAAACTGCTGCGGAATCACATCGAATACT
This sequence comes from Cosmopolites sordidus, assembly GCA_031761425.1. NCBI lineage: Eukaryota > Metazoa > Arthropoda > Insecta > Coleoptera > Curculionidae > Cosmopolites > Cosmopolites sordidus. The sequence goes on along the minus strand of JARFXV010001462.1, from coordinate 416,785 downwards.
TGTCGAAACTTACAGTGAGCATGCTCTTGGTAAATCACAGTGCTTTGAGTTGTTTAAAATATTCAAAAGTGGAGCAGGTTTTCGACCGGGCAGATCCTGCCCTGACCAGATCCTGAATCTAAAGTTGATCCTAAGACATCAAAAACTGTAGAATAAAAATCTCGTCTGTACATTTGTGGATTTCAAAAAAGGATATGATTCTATTGACCGTGAATATTTATTCCAGACCTTGAAAGAACAAGGACTAGATCTGAAAACGCATACATGCGCGCACGCAATACATGAGTGGCGTGAAAAAAAAGTCGGCCCTGAATATTGACCAGCCCATTAAATTGATTGTCTGGCGTTTGCTGATGATTTAGCAATTTTGACTCAAGATATATTAACAGCACAAAAACAGATTAAAATCCTAAAAGAAACAGCAGAAAAGGTAGAAATCCAAATTTCATGGAAAACGGGTTGGAAAAAGCGGCCAATAAGGGTAGATGTCAAAAAATGGAAACGGCATTGAAACTTACATAAAATATTTACAACAAAAAATGCGTATCTAAAAACACAAAACCGTGACATTACTACACAGTTATTAAACCAGAATGTCTGTCTATATGGGGCAGAAACACTCATTTTAAATAGAAAAAGAGACATCGAGGACATTGAAAAGAAGGAAAGAAAATCATAAGAAAAATCTTAGGCCTCAAACAAATACATAGCACAACATACCAACTTCGAGAAAAACCAAGAAATCAAACAATACGCAGATGGGGGCACATAAAACGGATGAATCCGAGTAGGCTAACTAGACAAATAGTCGAATTTTATGAAAATAGGAGCAGAGCAAAAGTAAAAATAATTAAATGGATTGCTGCAATTAAAGAGGACCTAAGATCAGCAAATATTACAGCGGGTGAAATTCAGGATAGAGGCTGTTTCAGATACAAGGTTAACGTTTGGAAGGTTGGCCAGAGACAAAAATGTAGGAAGACTGGAACAACTTGGTCTGACGAAAGGAAAAAAAGCTCATAGCGAAAGAATGAAATTAGTATGGGCGCAAAGGAAGGTTAACAACAACAACAGTACTATATACATACTATATATATATATATATATATATATATATATATATATATATATATATATATATATATATATAATATATATATATATATATATATATATATATATATATATATATATATATATATATATATATATATATATATATATATATATATATATATATATTTTTATATTTATATTTATATTTATATTTATATATTGCTCTTGCTCCATCTGCTGTACTAATCAGACTTGGCCACTTCCGACTACCACTTGTTACCATCGATGTCTCACAGACTTGCCATGAAACGCTTTAACAATTAAGGAGATGTCGAAAAATGACTTGATAACTGGACCACCTCAAAAGATATACGGTTTTTCTGGAAATACATCCATAAATTGCCAGAGAGATGGGAAAAATGCGTAGCTAGAGATGGTGCGTGCTTTGAATAAACCATTTTTTACCTTTCTAAGGCTTAGGCCCCACTACGGTTTTTTTTCCAGCCAACGGTTAATCGCTATAACCGCGAAACCGCTTGAGACGCACACACTGCGATTAAAAACCGAGAAACTGTCCGCGATGTTCACAGTTCGAAGATGGATTTCAAGAGAGCAGTATGTATTGTTGTTATAATACTAAGAAATAAAAAGTTCGCGGAAAGGAAATGATAAAACGAGTTTATAGTTGAAAAAATGACTTAATTCTTCCGTATATTCTCCCTTAAGCTTAATACATTTTTTCCAGCCGTTCTCCACAACACAAATTTCGCAAATAAGTTTTATTGGTTCAAATTGTCGAGCATTTTACGGTTTAAAAATCAGTCGCGGGAAAAAAAAAGAGTACGGCTGCTTGTATTAGTTTTCTTGACTCACAAAATCACGAGGTTAAAAACCGTAGGCTAAAGTGAACTAAACGTCCTTTTTTAAGAAAAAAATAAGATTTATCTACTGGCATATCTGATAATTATGAATAAAGAAATTGTTTATATTCAGTCTAATTAACACAATGTATGCCTCTCAAATACCCGGTAAATTCATTCTGAAAAATTAATATTGTCGTGTAAATTTAATATTGTCCTAAATGTAAATTTAACATTTTTTTGTAAAAGCATATTTTTTTTACTTGATATTTAAAATAACTTATACAAGAAGTAATCAAAAAAATGCCATAGCGTGCTCACTCGCGGAAAAATTAAAGCGCATCCACCGGCGAGGATAATGACAATGAAAAAAATTTTGATTTGATTTACTTACTCTTTCTCCTTTTTCTATATTTTGCTTCTGAATCTTCCATGTTATTGTTATTAATCAACATATCAACAAATGAAAGATGGGGTACATATAATTAAAATAAAAACAAGCACTATTTTCCGGATTTTTTCACAAGGCAAAAGTCACTTTTTCTACAACTTATCTCTGGCACCTGTTTGCTAGGAATGACATTTGAATCCATCACCACCTGTCAATATTGCGGGGAATTCTATCGGACAGGCAGTGGGAAATTCCCATCCTATTCCAGTGGGCCAGTACGGTTTTAAACCCTCATCCAAAGAAAAAAACACAGTTCTCAATTGTTTTTTTTATTGTTTTTACCTGTCTGTAAATTTAAACGAATTTTTTGGTCGGTTTTGAATCGAGTTTATGTATTTTTGTTCGTGTTTAACGGGTTTTTCTGATGTTTGACATGTATGGTCGACTGGAAATCAAAGGTGGGTAAAGGTAAAGCCCTATTATTGGTAGATTATTATAGTCGACAATAAAGAAACGCCTACGAGGGGTGGGTTCATATCATGAAGGTGTTAAATCTCGTTCATTCCATCAAATTTTCACAGATTCCCCGCGATGCGACAATAAAAAATAAAAATACATGCACCTTTACGCGGAATTTCACTTTTAATTCGATACCAGATGTTCGTCTTGACGAGACCTGTTAAAAGGGACCTTTCGAAATTCCCCAGATGGTTTACAACCTGGGAATTTTGCTAATTTTTATTCCGATACCGGACTGTCTCGGTCTCTTTTCGGTTTATTGGTTTTTGGGATGGCCAGTTAAGGACAGAAGACGTCGCTATAACTGAAAAATGTACAACATCTGGATGTAATTGCTGGGGTCCTTTCTAAAAGATATTTTATGGTGTTTATAAAGGATAGGATGATTAGTTTAAGGTGAGAAATGTTAGTTGGGGTATTTTTAATTGCCTTGAACACACGAATATATTGAGTTTTTATTATTATTTTTAATAGTAGTCAAATTATAACTCGTCAGGACTTGTTCCGTGAAGGCCCGCGACTAAAAGATAGGACCCCATGTTTGTGCGTATTTTTACATTAAGCTGTAATATTATTGATTAATTATTATATATATTATATATATATATATATATATATATATATATATATATATATATATATATATATATATATATATATATATATATATACATATATATATATATATATATATATATATATATATATATATATATATATATATATATATATACATATATATATATATATATATATATATATATATATATATATATATATATATATATATATATATATATATATATATATATATATATATATATATATATACACATACATATATATATATATATATATATATATATATATATATATATATATATATATATATATATATATATATATATACAAGAAAGGAGATAGAACGGATGTAAAGAACTATAGAGGGATATCTCTTCTCCCAGTTTGTTACAAGATTCTATCTAAATGTCTACTAGACAGAGCACAAGGACAGTTGGAACCTAAAATTGGTGAATATCAAGCAGGTTTTCGACCGGGCAGATCCTGCCCTGAACAGATCCTGAATCTAAAGTTGATCCTAACACATCAAAAACTATGCAATAAAAATCTCGTCTGTACATTTGTGGATTTCAAAAAAGCATATGGTTCTATTGACCGTAAATCTTGATTCCGAATCTTGAAAGAACAAGGACTAGATTTGAAAACGCTGACAATTATTAAAGCAACATTAACAAGGTCAAAATTTAAATTCATGAGTGGCATCTCAGAGCCCTTCGAAATTAAAACTGGAGTGAGACAAGGGGATGGACTCTCGCCACTCTTATTTAACTGTGTTCTAGAAAAAGTAAAACAGGAGTGGCGTGAAAAAAAGTCGGCCCTGAATATTGACCAGCCCATTAAGCTAGGGAGAACCAACATCAAAATTCATTGTCTGGTGTTTGCTGATGATCTAGCAATTTTAGCTCAAGATGTATTAACGGCACAGAAACATATTGAAATCCTAAAAGAAACAGCAGAAAAGGTAGGACTCCAAAATTCCTTTAAAAAGACACAATACATGACCTGCAACAGACTAAGAACACCATTTCTAAAAACAAAATATGGTAACATCAGACGAGTCTCTCATGGAGACTCACTAGATGTCAAAAAATGGAAACGGCATTGAGACTTACACAAAATATTTACAACAAAAAATGCCTGTCTAAAAACACAAAACTGAAACATTACAACACAGTTATTAAGCCAGAATGTCTATATGGGGCAGACACGCTCATTTTGAATAGAAAGAGGGATATCGAGGACATTGAAAAGAAGGAAAGAAAAATCCTAGGCCCCAAACATATAAATAGCACAACATACCGACTTCGAGAAAACCAAGGTATCAAACAATACACAGATATACATAGCGATATGAGAAAAAGAAGACTTAAGTTTTACGGACACATAAAACGGATGAATCCGAGTAGGCTAACTAGACAAATAGTCGAATTTTATGAAAATAGGAGTAGAGCTAAAGTAGAAATAATTAAATGGATTTCTGCAATTAAAGAAGACCTAAGATCAGCAAATATTACACAAAGTGAAATTCAGAATAGAAACTATTTTAGACACAGGGTTTACGTTTGGGAGGTTAGCCAGAGAGAAAAATGTAAGAAGACCGGAATAACATGGTCTGACGAAAGGAAAAAAGACATAGTAAAAGAATAAAATCAGTATGGGCGCAAATGAAGGCTAACAACAACAAACACCTCTAACTGTACTTCGTGTGGTCCACCAGGGCCCATCCGTGAATAATAATAAAATAATATTTTGCGTATATCAATATATTGTGATAAAAAAGACTCAGGGTCGACCACACGATTGCGTTTATTCTCTACTGAGAGCAAACGGGACATTTATCGTTCCGAAATTTTTTTCACACCCAATTTTTAGTGAAAAATTGAAAACACTGTACCTTACGATAAGCCTGCGTGCGGCTTCAACTACTTCGCGTACTTTAATTAGTCAATCCCTTAAAACCTTGTGGATTTTGTCAATCATTTCGGGAGTAGTCGCTTCCAGTTGAAGTCCCGAACGATGTTCATCTATTGTGGATGTATGGCCACGTTAAAACTGATTTACTCAACTATAAACAGTTGCAAATTACGTGAGCAGACGTGCCGTGAACTTCGTCCAACTCAGCGTTGATCTCTTTCGGTATTAAGCCTTTTACACTCGAAACTCCCTTTTTTCCATTTTTCTAAATAAACAAAAGTTTCTTGCTTCAATCGACAATAAAAATGAACCCATGCGATGAATATAACTGAGACTTTGACAGCCATCTAGTGTAAAAACAAACCATTTCCGATGCTACTAACGCCATCTCTTAGATTTTCTAAGCACTTATTGAACGACCCTCGTATTTTAGAAATTTTAACGTCTATAGAAATAAAGTTATGTCAAAAATAAATATTTACAGCTGGTACAAGGAATTTAGTAATTGTAAAGCAGTTGAAAATGCGCATCGTTCAGGAAGATCTTCCACGGTGCCAACAAAGATAATATAACCAAAATCAAGGATTTCGTATTGAGTAGTCGCCGATTGAGTATTAGAGGCAAGACATCCAGATTTATGACAAAACAATTAATGGTTTTTGTATCACGATCACCCACCGCGTAAACTATAATAAATTGTTCGTCAATTTCACAAAAATCATGACTTTTTCTTTCTTGTTCGAATGGAGAATCCCCTTCGTGGACTGGAGAATCTATGTCGAAAAGACTCGAAAAAATTTTTAATAAATTTATTACAGTGAGAGAGAATCATTTTGAACGAGAGGAAATAAATTTAGATTAATAAACAAAATAAATAATTTGTTATTTATTTAAAAAATCATCTTACTTTTTGATCATAGATGTACGTCACACATTAACGGCTAAATTTCAAAATCGTATTGTAATTTATCAACTCTGAAAACTCCAAAACTTCAATCGGTAATAAAAGCGTACGAGCGAATGAATCACCATAATATTGAGATGTTTTCGTTTTTTGTTTGACGCGTTGTGGGTCGATTTGCAACAAATTAACTCGGCAATTATCGCAAAATTTAAACAATCTCTCGGATTACGTGAAAACATTGTGTCAACCGGTTTTAATCTTTATCGAACGTGCTTCTAACGGGTTTGGTTGATGGTCATTAATACCAGAAGGCTTTTGTTCGCTTTTACGGAAGTCTGAAACGACTATGTTTATACTTGGACGGGCGATAAAAGCAGAGTTATGTTCACGAAGAAATTATTTCAAGCGTTAATTGTACAGTTTCATATAGTTGATTGAAAAAAAATCAAATACAATACTGAGGATTTTCAAATAAGAAATTATGCGCGAACAAAAGTACGACGTCGTAGCAATAAATAAACCTCAAAGGTGAGATCGCATTCAAAGAATTTCAAACTTTTTTTGAAGTGGTAGGATTATAGAGGTCTATAGAGATACCTCTATCTCTTTTTCTGCTACCTTCTATTCGTCCTTCTATGATTTTTCTTAGGATTTGGTTTTCTGGCATTCTCGCCACGTGTCCCGTCCATCTGATTTTTGAATAAAAAATAATTATCGATTTTTTTACTTTATCATAAATAATATTGATAATCGATACAAAAAACTTTTTAAAAATTTGCTACAATTAATAATGAATGAATTAAAATTTATAAAATAAAAAAAAAATCACGTGACTACGAACGCGCCGCGATAAGCCTATTCATCACAATTTTTTTTGTGCGTATGTGTCAGTATCAGCAATTTTTTCCGTAAACAAACATGTTAAAGTACCCGTGTACAAATAATTAAAATCAAAAAAAATATTAAATAAAGTACATTCATTGAAAAAAAGTAAGAGAAAAATAAAAAAATATGTGCCTTAATTGAAAAATAAATTTTTCCATTCGATTAATATTGTTATCTGTACGAAAAGGAACAACGAAACGGAGTTTTGAAAAGCTCAAAGAGTAGTTTTCTGAACATATAATCGTTATTTGCTAAACATTTAAATGATTAAGTGTAATTTCAATTTAAATGAAAAAACAAAAATTCTCATGTTAAATACAATAATAGCAACCTCTTAGAGTAAAGTGAAAATAGCGACCTCTTAGAGTTGAGCTACAGCGCTCTTCTTTGGTGAGGATTTTTTTCTCATCAAACACAAACATTTGGAGGGTAAGAGTTAAAAAAAATAAAAAAAATTATCATCATCATCATCATCAGCCCGTGTCGATCCACTAAAGGATGAAGACCTCTTCAGCATGCTTCCAAATTTCACGGTCCTGGGCTTTTCTCTGCCACTCGGGTCCCATACACTCAAAGATCGTCTGTCTTCGCGGACGTTTGCGATCAAGCGGTATCCACTCCAGGATTTCCTTGGTCCATCTGTCGTTCCATCGTCTCGCTATATGGCCTGCCCATCTCCATTTCAATTGCTTTACTCTTCCAATGATTTCACATACTTTCGTTTATTCCGTGATCCATGCGCAGGACTTTCTGTCTCGTCTTGTAATGCCAAGCATACATCTTTTCATTCCGCTCTGTGCTACCGGATGTTTCTGAATTGATTGCGATGTGAGTGTCCAGGTTTCACTTCCATATGTCAAAACGGATAGAACGCACTGATCGAAGACTTTTCTTTTCAGACAAAGTGGGAGTCTGCTCTTAAATACTATGTTGAGCCTGCCAAATGCCTACCAGCCACATTTAATACATCGTTCCACCTCCCGGGCGGTATTCCTCTCCATTGAAATCCTCTGCCCAAGATATATAAAGCTGTCCACAATCTCTAAATCCCTTCCTAAAACTGAAATTCTTCTGTCCTGAGCGAAGTTATTGAACATAACCTGACTCTTTTTCAGGTTTATTTTCAAGCCAAATGGTTCGCCGGCCCTTTACAGTTCTTGTATGTGTCTTTGCAGTTCTTCTGGGGCTTGTGAAAGGAGAACGATATCATCTGCAAATCTACGATGGTTTAAGTTGCACCATTGATCTTTACACCATCCTGTTCCCAATTCAGTTTACGGAATACTTATTCAAGGCCAGCCGAGAAAAGAATAGGCGATATTGTGTCACCCTGCCGTACACCTCGTTCTACATTAATTCCCACTTCAAGATCATCAAGGTAAATTGTGGCTGTAGCTCCATCATATATCGATCCTAATAGGTTTACATATGCTTTATCTACCCCTTGGCTAAGCAGTGCATCCATTATTGCATGCTTTGCCGTTTTTCATCGATTCTATAGCATTTGTTACTTTCTCCACAAGGATATCTCGCATTTGTTCTTCCGTGGGTATTATTGTGTTTGATTGGTTGTGATCTTCATATAACTGGGCATAAAATGTTCTGACAACCTCTAATATTTTGCGTACGCGCCCTGCACACTGTGCCATCCTCACGCCTTAAGACATATATTTGCGTCCTTTTGTTTCTCAACTTCTCTTTAGCCTTGTTAATTCCTTTGTTTTCTTCCAGGGTTTTTTGCACTAACTGCATGTTGAATCGGCGCGTGTTCTCCACGTCCAGCGTGTCCTTCCCAAATGTTTGTGTTTGATGAGAAAAAAATCCTCACCAAAGAAGAGCGCTGTAGCTCAACTCTAAGAGGTCGCTATTTTCATTTTACTCTAAGAGGTTGCTATTATTGTATTTAACATGAGAATTTTTGTTTTTTCATTTAAATTGAAATTACACTTAATCATTTAAATGTTTAGCAAATAACGATTATATGTTCAGAAAACTACTCTTTGAGCTTTTCAAAACTCCGTTTCGTTGTTCCTTTTCGTACAGATAACAATATTAATCGAATCGAAAAATTTATTTTTCAATTAAGGCACATATTTTTTTATTTTTCTCTTACTTTTTTTCAATGAATGTACTTTATTTAATATTTTTTTTGATTTTAATTATTTGTACACGGGTACTTTAACATGTTCGTTTATGAAAAAAATGGCTGATACTGACACATACGCACAAAAAAAATTGTGATGAATAGGCTTATATTATTAATATTCACGTATGGGCCCGGGTGGACCACGCGAAGTACAATTAAAGACGTTTGTTGTTGTTAGCCTTCCTTTGCGCCCATACTAATTTCATTCTTTCGCTATGAGCTTTTTTTCTTTCGTCAGACCAAGTTGTTCCAGTCTTCCTACATTTTTCTCTCTGGCCAACCTTCCAAACTTCAACCTTGTGTCTGAAACAGCCTCTATTTGTTGATCTTAGGTCCTCTTTAATTGCAGCAATCCATTTAATTATTTCTACTTTAGCTCTACTCCTATTTTCATAAAATTCGACTATTTGTCTAGTTAGCCTATTTGGATTCATCCGTTTTATGTGTTCGTAAAACTTAAGTCTTCTTTTTCTCATATCGCTATGTATATCTGTGTATTGTTTGATTTCTTGGTTTTCTCGAAGTCGGTATGTTGTATTTATTTGTTTGGGGCCTAGGATTTTTCTTATGATTTTTCTTTCCTTCTTTTCAATGTCCTCGATGTCTCTCTTTCTATTCAAAATGAGCGTTTCTGCCCCATATAGACATTCTGGCTTAATAACTGTGTTGTAATGTCTCAGTTTTGTGTTTTTAGATAGGCATTTTTTGTTGTAAATATTTTGTGTAAGTCTCAATGCCGTTTCCATTTTTTGACATCTACCCTTATTGGCCGCTTTTTCCAACCCATTTTCCATGATTATTTCACCCAAATATTTGAATTGAGAGACTCGTCTGATGTTACCATATTTTGTTTTTAGAAATGGTGTTCTTAGTCTGTTGCAGGTCATGTATTGTGTATTTTCAAAGGAAATTTGGAGTCCTACCTTTTCTGCTGTTTCTTTTAGAATTTCAATCTGTTTCTGTGCCGTTAATACATCTTGAGCCAAAATTGCTAGATCATCAGCAAACGCCAGACAATCAATTTTGATGTTGGTTCTCCCCCGTTTAATGGGCTGGTCAATATTCAGGGCCGACTTTTTTTCACGCCACTCCTGTATTACTTTTTCTAGAACACAGTTAAATAAGAGTGGCGAGAGTCCATCCCCTTGTCTCACTCCAGTTTTAATTTCGAAGGGCTCTGAGATGTCACCCATGAATTTAACTTTTGACCTTGTGTTAGTTAATGTTGCTTTAATAATTACCAGCGTTTTCAGATCTAGTCCTTGTTCTTTCAAGATTCGGAATAAAGATTCGCGGTCTATAGAATCATATGCTTTCTTGAAATCCACAAATGTACAGATGAGATTTTTATTGTACAGTTCGGTTCGCCAAACTTTTTGTAGAATTTTGGTTATTTCCTTGATTGTGCCTGGACCAGCGGATTTCAAAAGTTCAGCAGTGATTCCATCTTCACCAGAAGCTTTGTTATTTTTAAGCCGCTTGATTTGCCAAGAGACCAACTCTTGCAAGCAGTTGGTCTCTTCAGTCGAAGCGGACAACACTTAAAAATGCCAAATGCGATTTTGGCGAAACGTGGTGACTCTTCACAGGATCAACGGATCGACACCCGGAATGATTTAAAAACATTATCTACCATCATTTGGTCAGGATAAGGACTTGCCGTGCCGTTAAAATTTATATTTCTGGACCGATTTTCATAAACTTTCCTTTGTTGTTTTTTTTGCTTTGCTTTGCTTTGCTTTGTTTGTTTACAAATTACAAATTAAATGGTTTGTGGGACCTCGAACCATTACTAGAGTATGGAAAAATATGTCAGTACTTGAAGGTTAATGCATTTCTCGCGCAAGAAGTTGTCTAGATGCTTGAAAAAGTCGTAATCGGTAGGCGAGAGGTCAGACAAGTATGGCAGATGGTCGAAAGTTTCCTATTCCAACTCATGCAGCTTTTGTCGCGTGATTATTGAGACGTGTGACCGAGCTTTATCACGGAGGAGAATAGGTCCCTTCCTGTTGACCATGCGCCACAGTTTTTGGTGCATTTCATCGATTTGTTGGCGGTACTTCTCCTCTATAATCGTTTCGCCCAGGTTCAGGAAGCTGTGCTGAATCAGATCGGCCGCAGACCACCAAACAGTCACCATGATCTTATTTTGATGCATTTTCGGCTTTGGGAAGTGTTGTGGAGCTTCATCTCAGTCCAACCACTGAGCCGATCGTCGCCGATTGATTAAATAATCTATTTTTCACCGCACGTCACAATACGAGAAATGATTCGTTTTTACTGCGTAAAAAAAAAGACAAATTACACTTCAAAGCGACTATTATTTTGATTTTCATTCAATTCGTGCGGCACCCATTTATCGACTTTTTTTGACTTTCCAATCTCTTGCATATGGTTAGAAATCGTCACATACGTTACGCCTAATTCAGAGGCAAGCTCCCGAACAGTTGTAGGTAGATTGGCTTCGACTAAGACACTCAATTCGTTGTTAACATCCGAGGGCCGACCACTACCCTCATCATCTTCAAGGCTCTCATCACCGCAACGAAATTATTTAAACCACAATTGCGTAGTACATTACTGGTCCATTAGTGGTTTTTGGCAACTTTTCGGCTTAGTTTAAACTGGAAGAAGAAAATTGTGCGAAGTTGCTTTTTGTCCATTTAACGCTCTAAAAAAATTAGATAAATCTTAAAAACATTATTTTAGAATAAAACATTTAAAATCAAAATAAAAAAGTGGCCTTTTTTTATCGTAGTGTCACAAAAGAAAGAGGAGACAATTTGCAAATTGAAACCAACAGAAAAATTCTAAAAATTCAATACAAAATAAAATGAAAAAAAAATTGGTGACGTCTAATTTTTAGAAACAAGCCAGATCAAAGAAAAAAAACTCTTTTGAAACGACACGAATCGTCACCGTTGACTCGAGCTGTATGTTGTTTTAAGTCACGTAACGGGGGCAACTTTTACTACCCCCGAAACGCGTGAGAGAATTCGATTTTTTCAACACCCGTAGACGGTACAAACAGTGGGACGTAGTCTAAAAATAACCCGATATTTTTAGCTCTAATCACTGTTGTATTATATATTCTCGTGTACATAAACGACATTCGTCTTACGATGTTTACATAATACACGCTTCTATTAATAGGGTGCTCTTTAAATATGTAATTTTGTCGAGAGTTGCACTGATCCGTCCCAAGGTATTTCACGCTCGATGGTACACGGTGGGTTTCCGTAACAACGTCCAAAAACGTGATACTATGAATAAAATGTTGAGGAAGTCGTACGGCAGTACGCGATGCGACAACGCTACCAAGGATTAGCTTTTTTTTAGGTGATTTTCTCAGCCCCCTACGATGATTATTCTGTTTGTTGTTGTTTGGTGTCGTGAGGGTGGCAAAAGAGTTTCTTTTTATTACGTTTTAGACTTAGCCATGGCGTAAAATAATATTATGGTGAGTTATGCAGGGTTTATAGATGAAAATAGAAAAGAGGTTATCCAAATTCAGTGTCAAATTTGAGTTTTTCTGTTTAAAAAACCTCTGTTCTGTTTATACAATTATTATTTATTGGTATATATATATATATATATATATATATATATATATATATATATATATATATATATATATATATATGTTTATAATCGTTCCAGTCGATCCGTTCATTCTGTGATCAGACGTACTAGCAAGCATGGACATTGTCTCACTATATCCAAGTATCCCCATAGACGAGGAGCTGGACCTAATTTTTTCGAACGAAGGCTTTCCACCATACGTGGGGGAACTCTCCGAACACTGCTTGAAGAATATATATTTTTCCTTCAGCCAGCAGATCTACAGACAGACCGACGCTGCCCCAATGAGATCATCTCTATCACCCACCCGTTATAGCCAACCTGTTCATGACAGATTTCGAAATAAGCATTGGCCAGCGCTCCTTTAAAACCTAAACTTTGGAAACGCTACGCAGATGATATCTTTATAATATGGCCTAACGAAAACGAACTTTTAAACAATTTCTTTACCCAATTAAACGAAATTCACCCCAGAATACACTTCACCCTGGAAGTCAAACAGGATAAGAAACTGCCTGTTTTTGTGATCTCCTCATCACAAGACAACTTTCTGGAATCGTCGAATACACAGTATATAGAAAACCAACCCACACCCATCAATACCTCAACGCTAAATCCCATCACCATCCGTCACAAATCCAAGCAGTAGCAAACACCTTGTTTTCCATATCCTTCCGACTGACATTACCAGAAGCGAGGAACTACCAAAAATTTCCACAGCCCTTAGATAAAATGGATATTTAGAAAATTGTATTAGGAAGGCCATTCACCGTCAGAAAACCTAAACACGAAGAGCAATAGAGGACAATCAACAAACGCCCTTCGTTGCCCGTGGTCTTCCGGCTTTAGCTCTTGAGTCAATTGAACTTGGTACGCATGAAGCTTCAAATCTTTTGTTAAAATTCGATGCATAGTGGTTGTGGAAACATCATTTTCCTGGGCTCTTTGCCGAATTGATTAGGTGGGGTTTTCCTGGACATTTGCACGAACTGTTGCGATATTTTCAGTCGAGCGAGCAAGACGAACGCGAGTTTCTGTTGTCACGCCATTAACAGACCCAGTTTGTTCAATTTTTTAAATTAATCTTCTCACAGTGGAGTGGAGCGTTCTGATGGCCCATAATTGTATGCATTTTGCGAACTGTGGCTGCATAACTTTCACCACTTTGATAATCATTTTTCACAGTGAGAATTCGTTGTTGAGTATTATAGCGCTCCATTTTACTTAACCTCGTGCTGTCTACTAACGAACGACCATTTTTTTTTAATGTTAAATCATTACACTACAGCTGGCGCACAATTCAAAACCGGCGTTCTTATTGGAACATCATTTATAACACTGTGGTGGTTCTTAAAAGAACTGTTTTCCATCGTAAAATAAATAAATCAAAGTAAATGTTCAGATAGAATATATTATATACATATGCTTCATATGGATAATCTAATTAAGTGAAAAATACATTAAAGAAATTGCAGAAATGATATAGATACTTGGAGCATATCGATAGTAGAAATATAGATACATCTATAATTGAAAAGTTCGCAGAATGAAAATGATAAAACAAGTTTATAGTTGAAAAATGATTTTATTCTTCCGTATATTCTCCCTTAAGCTCAATACATTTTTTTCCAGCGGTTCTCCAATTCATTTATTCCATCTCTGAAGTGATTTTTTGGAAGTTCTTCACAATACCCATCTACTGTTATTATAACTTCTTCATTTGATGAAAAAAACTTGCCATTTTTTGAGGTTTGGGAAGATATGAAAGTTAGAGTGGGGAAAATTAATAAAAATCAAACTGAGCTTTTCGGTTGTAGCAAATTTAAATCTCAGAACTTTTCCGATCACCCAATACTCAATTTGTGCATGCGATTATTTCAAATATGAACAGTTACTCATTAGACCAGGTCTTAACGTTTTTTTTTTCGAGATGAAAAAATATTCGCCTTGGTGTTAAAGTCAAAACAATTCAGCGGCGGACAATATTCGGCACTAATTTTTCACAGAAAACAATGCTGAGGCGGTACCGGGTTCCGCGAAAGCAGAACAAAACACCAAACCCGAACGTTTAACCGGCATCGCGAATCGACGGCAAAGAACGGCTAATGTAACGTGAACTTTTAATTACACGCCGCGAACGATACTTTAGGCACTGCCGATTTTCGAGGAAAATCATTTGAGACGTATTTAAACAATGGCTATCGACAAACTGACCAGAACCGCAATTACTAGACGATTTGACAAAAATCATTAACATGTATATAGTCGGGAATATTTGTGATTTTAGGCCAATTTAGAATTTTTCTCCAACTCACAGTGAAAACACAGTTTCACTAAGATATCACAGTGAAAATGTCAGCTCTTGTAGACAATTTTACGCCATTTTGATATATTTAATGGTTTACGAAATAAAAAAAAAATGTATAAATATCAATATCATAAAAAATGAGTAAGTTTTTCATAAAATTCATCCTTTTGAACACCATTTTTCAAAATTTAAACTTAGTCTAAGACATGAACCAATTTTGAAATTTTTCCATACAGTGTCGTGAAAATTTGCGATTTCTAGCTCTTTTTAGAATTTTTCTCCTAACTTTGGTTAGAATCAAGATATCACAGTACAAATATCATCTCTTGCATATAATTTTACGCTGAATCGAATGGTGTTAAAACCATTTTGATATATTTAATTGTTTACGAAATGCTTATGTAAAAAGAAATTGTCTACAAACATCAATATCCCGATTTTCTAAGCCTATCTTTAAAATACATGATAATAGATTAAAATAAGTAAGTTTTTCGTAATTTTCAGCCTATTGAACATCACTTCTCAAAGTTTAAGCCCAATCTAGAAAACGAACCATTTTTGCATTTTTTCCATCTAGTGTGAAAATTTGCGATTTCTGGCCATTTTCAGGATTTTTCTCTTAACTTTGGTTAAAATCAAGACATCACAGTGAAAATGTCGGCTCTTGAAAAGAATTCTACCCCAAATCAAATGGTGTACAAATCATTTTGATATATTTAATGATTTACGAAATATCTATGTTATTAAATAAATTAAATAAATTAAAATACTTAATAATGTAAGTTTTTATGTAAGTTTTAATTCAATTTTCATATATTTAATTTAAGTAAGTTTTTTTATAATTTTTACCCCCCTGAATACCGTTTTTCAAACTTTAAACTCAATCTAAGACATGAACCACTTTTGCAATTGTTCCAGACATATAGTAGTAAGAATTTCTAATTTTTGGCCATTTTTATAAATTTTCTGCTAACTTTCGCTAGAATCAAGATATCGCTGTGAAAATGTAATTTCTTATAGATACATATAGTCGCAAAAATTTCCAGTTTTTGGCCGTTTTTAGAATTTTTCTTCTATTTTGGTTGGAATTAAGATATCGCAGTGAAAATGTCATTTCTTATAGAGAATTTTACACCAAATTGAATGGTGTTAAAATCCTCTTGATATATTTAATGGTTTACGAAATGTTTATGAAAAAGGAAATTGTCTACAAATATCCCTATTTTTTAAGCGAATCTTTAAAATATCTAATCATACATGAAAACTAGCAAGTTTTTATTAATTTTCACCCTTCTGAACGCCATTTCTCAAAATTTAAACCCAATCTGAGATATGAACCATTTTTGCAATTTTTCTATGTATATAGTCGTGAAATTTTGTAATTTCTGGCCACTTTTAGAATTTTTCTCCTAACTTTGGTTAAAATCAAGCTATTACAGTGAAAATGTTAGCTCTTTTAGAAAATTTTACACCAAATCGAATGGTGTAAAAATCATTTTGATATGTTTATGGTTTACGAAAAAACAAATTGTCCACAAATATCAATATCCCTATATTCTAAGCGTATCTTTAAAATACTTAATAATATTTAAAAATTAGCAAGTTTTTCGCAATTTTCACCCTACTGAATACCATTTCTTCAAAATTTAAACCCAATCTAAAATGGTGTATAAAATCTTCTTCCCCAAATCAAATGGTGTAAAAATAATGTTCATATATTTAACGGTTTACGAAATGTCTGTAAATAGAAATTGTCTACAAATATCAATATCCTTATTTTCTAAGCCTATCTTTAAAATACCTAATAAGGCATAAAAATTAGTATTTTTTAGTATAATTTGCATCGCCTGAATGCCATTTCTCTAAATTTAAACTCAATCTGAGATTTGAACCATTTTTCAATACATAATGTCGTGAAAATTTGCGATTTCAAACTATTATTAGAATTTTTCTTCATATCTGGTTAAAATCAAGACGTCACAGTAAAAATGTCAGCTTTTGTAGCAGTGGCAGCTCGGAAGGGAGGGCGTTGGGGCGCCGCCCCTTTAGCATTTATCATAGTAAACAATTTTTCAGAGCAAAACACAATATTTTATTTCCGTTCAGTTTCTTTCCTTTAACTCATTTTAAGATATTAAAAATTAAAATTTCCAAATGTAATGTAAGAACGTCTGTCGACCCATCACACCAAATAATGCGGATAAAAATTCCATCCTCTCGCCACTTTCAGTAACCTTAGGCCACGTCATCTTATCTCGTCGATGGCGTTACATGTTTTATTGGTTTGCGGAATTCGGGGGTTTAACTGCTTTCTAAAACATGCGATTTGGACGTAGATTCCCTGCGACCGAGCGTATTGGTAATTAGTTTTAAACGCTGATTTGACGGGTACGGAGCGTTTGAAATGTCTCGCGTCGCGTATTTCGTTCGCCTCGCGAATACTTTTTTTGATTTGGGATTTGCTACGTGTGTAGACACTGAGTAGTACTTTTTAAATAAAAATAATCAACTTTTAATTGCAAAAATGAAAATGTCTAGTTTAAAACAGTTATTAATGGTGGCGTTAATAATGGTGAGGAGCTATTATTCACCGACAAAAATGTGTGCAATAACCCTTTTTTTTATAAAACTTTTAACTGCGCAACACGCAACAACCCATCCTCCAATGTCCTTGTAAGTAGTAACAATACAAAATTTCAATGTTTTCCTGGGTGACCTCCTGTATAAGGTTTCAATAGCACGAAAAGTAAAAAGGGAAAGGGGAAAGCAAAAAAAATCTTCAGTACCACTATTTTCTCCCAAGTCCTCCCACTTTAAAAACCCACGAGCCGCCACTGCCTTATAGAGATTTTTTTGATTTCTCACGTATAAAATTAAATACCTTTCTTCAGCAGTACAGTGCCTAGTGCGGTCCATGTTTACTATAACATGGTGGACAATGGAACAATAAAAATATATATTTTATCAAAATTGATACGCGATAGCGAGTATAAAATTAGTACGTTTTATTTGTTTTCACCACAGAAATACGAACCACGAAGAGGAAATGAATTATTTAAGAAAATAAGCAGCAATAAAATTCGCTGGTTACTGTAATATAACAAAATGTTTAAAGGTCAGTTAATATTAGAATATTATATTATTAATTATGGCAAAAAAATAAAATAGCAAACTAGGTTTTTAAAAGTTATTTTCTACCACTCTTTTTTTATTTTTCCACCACTGTAATTAATGATTTATAAAATCTCCACGCGAAATAAAATGTCCGCTTTGTAAACATATCAGCAACAATGGTAACCGTTATATTTCACGCCACATAAGGGATTGTTATGAATCAATTCAAGTGTCGTGTATGTTCGCTAATAACAGTCTTTCAAATTGAGTGTTTTTTTTAATTCTTGGATAAAACACAGATGACGTTGTGGATTTGCGTAGTCTCATTTCAGAAGTGTAATGTATGACATTTAGAAAAATGGAGTCGTACACAATACAACAACGCGTTAAAATTGTTGAAATATGTTGTAAAAATAAGATAAAATAAGAGCAATATATAGTCGTAATGGTTGTTCCTAAGAACATATTGATTTGGTAAGTGAAACTTTTGCTGAAGATCCAGAAATTTTCATTAGTCGACGTTCACAACAATTTGGAATCAGTGAATCCACAATATGGCGTATTTTATGAAAGGATTTAGCCCTAAAGGCTATATGCCTGCTCTGCTAATGAAATGATTGATTTATTGAGGGAAACACATTCTGAACGAGTTATTGCAAGAAACGGTAATGTTAATAGGCCACCAAGATTATGTTATTTGAGACCGTTGAACTATTTTCCTTGAGATTACGTGAAAAGCCAGGCATATAAGAACAATCCACAATCGATTCCTGAATTGAAGGATGAAATTATTCGAGTCATTGGTGAGAAAGAGCCAGGGTTATGCCAAAATGTCATCCGAAATTTTGACAAAAGACTGTACGTGGAGCTGCAAGAGATGACCATTTGGCAGATATTGTTCAAAATGTTGATGATTTTAATTGGTTGAAACAAACATAACAGTTTATTTTACAAAAACTCAGAATATAAAAAAAACAATCACAGTATGAATTGGCAACTTACTGGTATCAAAACTGAGAAATTCTGCCACATCCAAAACAATACTGTCGGTCATTGTAAACTTTCGAAAATCACTGGACACAAAATAGAAAAATATAAATAACCAAAAGTGAAACACTAAGATCGCCCGTTAACGAATGAAAATCGCGCTTCTGGTATTGACGTTTTCTTGTTTTTCTACTTGACCTTTTCCACTCGTTCATCGGAGGAAAACTAGATCGGTTTCTCTCATGGTCAGTTCAAACAACAAAAAAAAAAAGAAAAAAATGCTGATACGACGGACCTTGAACGTGTTTTAGTAACGAATTTTTGTTTTATAAACAATTCGAAGTACGATGAGTAAGTTTTCCATCAGCTGCGATTGTATAAAACGCATACAGAGTGTTTTTAAAATTATACTTCTAGAACGCTCAATTTGATTGATGTCGGGTGAGTGAGGGGGGCCTCATCAAAACTTCACCTTGTTCTAAGAAACTCAAACATGACTATTTCCTTAAGGGACTATTTCCTACGGAATACCGACTATAGTCATATTTATTTGTAATATCTGCATGTGTGTTTCAATGTGTTGGGATCATCAATACGTGAATTTCTGGCATTATAACACGTAAACTCAAAGAGATTTACCACTAAACACCAAATCACTTAGTTTAAATGTTCCGACTTACGTTTCGCTAACCATATTATCATTGAATCATCCTGATTCAAATATCCTGATATTATCATTGAATCCTGATGGTGCTGCCATGGTTAGCGAAACGTCCGTCGAAATTTAAAACAACGAATTCGGTGTTGAAGCTGTGAATCCCTTCGAGGTTGGTGTTTCACACGAAATATTCCAATAAAAGAGTTAAATATAACATACCAGGTATGGCGGTTAATAATTGTATTTTTTTTTAAGAGATGGCGCGGTAAACACTGTTCGGTTCACAGTCTAATCTCTTATATAATTTTGTTGCTACGTCAGTGCCTTTCAAAATACGATTAGTGTTTAAAGGATTTCGAGTTAGCGTCTTATTTTTTTCGCTATTTGATAAACGTGGCGACTTTCGAGCCAAATAAAGAGCATTTGCAACTCATCATGCAAATGGTGATGTTCGAATGCGTCATGTTCGATTGCATGCTGGGCAACACAGTTTTTTCATTTCTCCCATATCTAATGCGGGCAATGTGTTCTTTATATCTCGTTAATACGGATCTTTTTGTTTACTCAATATACCTTTGATCACAATCTTGACAGGTAATTTCGTAAATCCCCGATTTTTCATGTTGATCTACTTTATCCTATGGGTTGCCCAGGACTTCTCTTAATTTATTATATGGTTTGTACACAACATTAATGTCGGTGTGAAATATTAAACTCAAAGAGATTTACCATCAAATTAAATTATCTCCTGATGATACTAACATGATTAGCGAAATGTGCGTCGAGAACTTTAAAAAAGTGTTTCGGTGTATAGTGGTAAATCTCTTGGAGTTTAAAGAACGCCTAAGTCAATGGGAAAAATTTGAAGATGCCGAATTGTAAATATTGTTGGAAGAAGACGATATGTAAACTCAAAAATAAATGGCAGAGAGGTTAAATTTTGGTCGCTGAACCATTTGTGATCGTCCACATGTCATTGGAAGGATCCAGAAAGTAGGAAAATAAACTGAACGACTGACAGATTGAAAAGCAAAAAACGGTGTGCGAAGTTTTGTTTACTCGGTATAAAAGAAAGACTTTTTCGCGTTGGGTCATGAGCGGAGATGAAAAATTGATATATTTCGAGAACCCAAAACGCAGAAAATCGTGGGTTGATCCAGAACAACCACCAAGATCGACAACAAGATCGAATCGCTTTGGTAAAAAGACAATGATGCTCATTTGGTGGGATCAGAAGATTGGGATTCAGTCCTGTACCGTGAGCTTCTGAAACACCATTTCTGTACTTGGCTGGGAATGGATGTCTCACACACTTTCCATGAAACACTTCAACAAGTACGGAGATATCGAAAACTGGCTTGATGACTAGACCACCTAAAAAAGATGTACGGTTTTTGTGGGAGGGCACCCACAAATTACCAGAGAAATGAGAAAAATGCGTAGCTAGCAATGGCGTACATTTTAAAAAATAAAAATTTAAACTTTTTAGTAGCCGCACCTGGTATAATAACGTTTATTACTTTATAATGTATAAAGGCTGTCTCAAAATTGAAAAAAAAAAAATTAACTTGTGTTGAAACTATCTTTTGTTACCTGACGATCTTTGAACAGCAATTAGATAAGACAAAAGATGAATGCAAGAAGAACAAGTAATGAAAATTATTGTGAATAATCAAAATAATTTAGTGTTTAAGAGAAAACCTGAACCAGAAAAAATAACTCTAAAAAACGTATACAATGTCTAGGGGTCGGATAGAGATTAAATGTTGAAGATTACAGAAGAATACTTCATTTTTTCTTCTTTCTATGAGATTGCAGCCTATCAGTGAGCCTTGACCTCCTTCAACCTACGCCTCTAACAGGATCGATCACCAGCAGCAGCCCCTTTCTTACTCTTACTCGTTTCTCTTCTTACATTGTCCTGCCCTGGTGTCTTTGGTCTACCCCTTTTTCTATCGCGATATTTGGTTTTCTGGAATTTTCGCCGCGAGTTCTGCCCATCTGAGCCTCTAAATGTATAATGGTATACTGTATAATTGCTTGAGTTCGAAGTTATACCTGATCCTCCACTTTCCATTATCACTCACAGCATCGAAAATTCTTCTGGGTAGTCTTCTTTCAAATACTGCAAACATTTCTTTTATTTTCTCTGTGAGGATCCAAGTCTCGCAACCATAAGCGACTAGTGATCGATTGAGTGTTTTATAGAACCTAACTTTCATGTTTCTTTGAATAAGTTTACATCTTAGTACAAAATGTAGGAAGTAAGTAACTTTGTTACCCTTCGTAATACGATTTCTGATATCTCCTGTGAGATTTGTTTTCGTTTGCTTCCCAGACAGAAGAATACTATACGAACTTATATCAGTTGCGGCTCGTGGGTTTTTAAAGTGGAAGGGCGTAGAAGAAAATAGTGCTGCTGATTTTTTTTTTACTTCGTCTTCTCTCCTTTTTACCTTTCGTGATATTGAAACCCTATGCAGGTGGTGAATAAGGAAAACATTATAATTTTATATTGTTACTGCCTACAGGAACATTAGAGGATGGGTTGTTGCTTATTGCGCAGATAAAGGAATAAACAAATAGGTACTTACCGTTTCCCGAAGAGTAAACCATTCAAACAGTTTATTGTAACTTGACCTATTTTTACATTATTTTTGAAGTTGATTGAAATTCAACACGGTCGTGGGACGAAGGTTTAGATTCAACTCTCTCCTCCAAACCTAAATTAGTCGTTATCAACTGTTTTAAATCAGACTCTTTCATGTTTGGAATTAAAAGTTGATTATTTTTATTTAAAAAAGTACTACTCAGTATGTACACACGTAGCAAATCCCAAATTAAAAGAAGTATCTGCAAGGCGAACGAAATACGCGACGCGAGGCACATTAAACGCCCAGTACCCGTCAAATCAGCGTTTAAAACTAATTACCGATACGCTCAGTCGCAGAAAATCCACGTCCAAATCGCATGTTTTAAAAAGCAGTTAAACCCCCGAATTCTGGCAACCAACAAAACATGTAACGCCAACGACGAGATAAGATGACGTGGCCTACGTCGCTGAAGGTGACGAGAGGATGGAATTTTTATCCGAATTATTTGGTGTAATGGGTCGACAGACGTTCTTCTACATTTCGAGATTTTAATTTTTAATGATATCTTAAAATGAGTTAAAGGAAAGAAACTGAACAGAAATAAAATATGGTGTTTTGCCCCGAAAAATTGTTCACTGTGATAAATACTGGACTGGCAGAATACTGAATCCCCGACGCCTTCCCTCACGAGCCACCACTGACTTATATACTTCATAGATAAAAACCATTGGAATATACAAACAATTAACTAAAGAGAAACATTACAAATGCAAACTGAGAAGAAATACCAAATATTAGTGAATAAGTTGTCCAAATGAAATCACATTAAATATGGCATCAGATATGGACTGAATTCTGGTTGAAGTGATGAAATATGGCGGAAAACATCTAATAAATTGAAACGATTGCTTGTATCAGGGAAATATCCTGTAGGAGTAGACCGAATCACTGACAATCTCCTAATTTTATTCATATTTGACAATCCAACAAGAGTCAGTTCACAGTCACATGACAATACGACAGTACCTTTGAAAACGCCATTGAAGTTTTAAGCGATTTCGAGTTAGCGTCATATTGAGCCAAATAAAGAACATCTGGGGCACGTACTGCTTTTCTTGTTCAATCAACAGAAAAATACAAGTGAAAACCGTCATATACTACAAGACGTGGAAAACTAATTTTGTGGCACGACAACGCCTCATCACACACGGCGAAAGTGGTCAGAGACACCATTTCTAGACGGGGCTGGGAACTCTTGCCCCACTCGCTGTACTTATCAGACTTGGCCCCGTCTGACTAGCGCTTGTTTTCATCGATGTCTCATGCACTATCCATGAAACACATGGCTTGATGACTGAACCACCTCAAAAGATGTACGGTTTTTCTGGGAGGGCATCCAGATGATGAGAAAACTGTGCAGCTAGCAATGGCGCGTATTTTGAACAAACGAGTTTCTCCTTTCGTGTTGTTTTTTAAGAAATAATTAAGAATTATTAACGGCCACACCTGGTAAACTCGTTACAATTACACGTTACATTAGAACTATAAGACTAAGGAAACATAAATTGTACAAAGAACAACAAAAGGAACCTATTATCATACGCTTACTATACGCATACTGATAGAAAAGACGACATCTTACAAATACTGTACGAAAAAAGTATGTGCTTCGGAAATCTGGCTCATGAAAGACCACAAAAAATTATTTTCGCCACACCATTGCCCTTTTCTAGACAAGTATAAATATTTCAATGTAATATTTTCAAATATTGTCAAACTTTTAAAATTACACTCTATCCTATTCGGCAAACATATATTTTTCAATGAAAATAAAACATTTTTGTACGACGCTATTGACGTTTTTATAAGAAAGAGAGGGCTAGGCACGTCCTGAGCCCATTTTAAGAACGTAAAAACAACAATTGCAACAAAAACGAGACGAGGAAAAGGTGTAATAACTAAATAAAAGGACAAACAGTCTGTAATTGAAGATAATGTTGAGTAAATAAAGTAAACAAACACTGACCGGGTGATGTTTTCAGTAAAAACAGGCCTTCTGTGGACAGGTCTACTCGACGAATCGAAACACAGAGAATATACGTCGATGGAAAGTAGAAAAAGAAATGGTCACTTTAACTTCTTAAAGTTGTCACGAAATATTCTATAACTATATTATGAAAAAAAAACTATATTAGACTTTTTTCCGTCTTTTAATATAAATTTTAGATCCTTTGAATTAATGTATATATAAAGGGTGTGACAAATATCACGCTGCCATTGTCTTTTGTTTCAACGCCATTTTTGTTTTCGCGATATTTGTGACCGTTTAGATTTGACTTTTGTATAGTGCAGACGTGGAAGTTTTATTATGGATTTTGTTTTATTTGGATAAATACAAACTAAAAGAACATAGTGAAATCGTTGTGATTTATATTTAAAAATATATAGGGCTAAGGAAAAATTGGACGAAGGCCAACAAAAGAAATCTGTTATCAGACAGTTACTCTACGCATACTGATAGAAAAGATCTTACAAGTACTGCACGAAAAAAGTGTGTGCTTTGCAAATTTGGCTCATAAAGGACCAAAAAAAAAAAAATTGGATATTTCTCCATGCAGTGTACGCCGAATTTTAAAGCTTGAGTTGTGCCTACAGAATAATAAGCGATTAGAATATTGTAATGCCTGTACCATCCGTGCTGAAATCGTTACAAAAATGATTTCACTGAAACAATGTTCATAAACTAATTGATAAAATTTAAAGATGAAATACAGAGTGTTTGGTGCATCGTTTGCCAAATTAAAATGACCGATAGGAGGGGTCTTGTGTTATCCCCTCGGCCTCCATAAAACATTATTGGGCCAACTAATTGTTGGCCCAATAAGTTTTATGGAGGCTAAGTTGAAAAGAGCATGAACATCGTAGAAAATCTTTCAACTCAGGCGTTCGATACTCCAGAACTAGATCTTTTAAATAATGGCCTCAATTTTGTTTTGCGAGCATGCCGCAGTCCTTTGGAGGATATGGTAGCCGGTATTGAAACTGGTATTAAACACTTATCGGAGTCTTCCAAGGCTTTCCTCAGAGAGTCATGTAAAAGTAAAATTACAAAAAATATTTCAAATAAAAATCAAAAAATGCCAAATATTTCTAAGATTGTTAAGCGTCTGCGAGAGAAAGATTGTTTTTATTTAAAAGCTGATAAGGGAAATAAGGTTGTAGTAATGGACAAACCTGATTACTTTGAACGTGTTGAAAAATTAATTCAAGACGGTCTTTATAAATGATTACCTAGGAATCCATTGTCAAAAATGATTAACGAAGTTAGAGATACATTGAAATCTTGTAACGGCCTTATTTCTCCTTCTGTGAAAAGCAAATTACATGTTTCTAATCCAAAAGTGCCAAGATTGTATGCTCTACCAAAAATTCATAAACCAGGAAAATCAGTGAGACCAATTGAATCAGCCATTGATTCTCCAACATACAACTTGGCAAAGCGGTTAACAAAGGAATTTGAAAATCTACCAAACCAACTACCTTCCTGTTCTGTGATAAATTCAACCAAATTCATAGAAAAAGTAAAAAACACACATCTACAGAAAGGTGAGGTTTTGGTTTCCTTTGACGTTTCATCGTTGTTTCCGAGTGTCCCGATTCCACATACCTTGAAATATCTAACGGAGTTACTCGAGTTAAACGGTTTTAATATCAAGATTGTTTCTGAGTACATCTCCTTAACAAGATTATGTATGAAGCAAAATTGTTTTCAGCTTAATAACAGGTTTTATGAACAACAAGAAGGAACGGCAATGGTTCTTAGCCAACTTATTTATGAGTAAATTTGAAACCGAGGCAAAAGATGAATTCAGTTACTCTCCGAAGGTATGGTTAAGATATGTGGATGACATTTTTGCCATTTTCAATTCGAAAAATGAAAATTTAGATGATTTTATTAAGAACTTAAATAGTAAATCCGAAAATATAATATTCACGCATGAACTCGAAAACAACGATAGTTTGCCATTTCTGGATGTGTTAGTCAGTAGAAATAATAAAAATAGGTTAGATTTTGATATTTTCAGAAAAACCACCACCACTTCGAGATACATTCCTAACGATTCAAATCATAGCTTCCAAAATAAGATGGCTAGTTTAAATTTTATGGTAAATAGATTAATTAATTTTCCTTTAAATAAAGATAATTATAACAAAGAATTAAAAATAATTAGGGAGATATTTGAAGTGAATGGTTATATTAAGAACATTGTAGATAAACTAATTAGAAAACATAAGTTCAGAAAATTATTGAAAGAATCTTCGACTTTTCAAAAGGATCAGAACACAAAGAAATGTATGGTAATACCATTTGATGCCCAGTTGACAAGAGGACTAGACAAAATTTTGAAAAAAGTGGACATCAAGGTTGTGTACAAACCATATAATAAATTAAGAAAAGTTCTGGGTAATCCAAAGGATAAAGCAGAGCAGCATGAAAAGTCGGGGATTCACGAAATTAGTTGTCAAGACTGTGATCGAAGGTATATTGGGCAAACAAAAAGATCCATATTGATAAGATATAAAGAACATATTGCCCACATTAGATATGGGAGAAATGAAAAATCTTGTGTTGCCCAACATGCAATCGAACATGACCACAGTATAGATCTTAGTAATTTAAGACTAATTAAAAGTGTTAGTAATAATAGGGCTTTGGATGTATATGAAAAAGCATTCAAATAGAAAAATGTAAGAAAATCATGAACCGAGATAAAGGACCGATTCCTTTCAGTCAACTTTTTCAATTATTAATCTATGGCTTAGTACACTTCACGGTTCATGATTTTTACACGCTTCGATAGGTATGGTTTTCATATAAATAGAACATAGTTTAGTTTTAGAATTAGATTAAATCATCTCCTGATGATGCTAACATGGTTAGCGAAACGTGCGTCGAGCAGTTCAAAAAAGTGTTTTGGTGTTTAGTGGTAAATCTCTTCAAGTTTAGGTTTTGTTATGTTAATTTTTAAATCTTTTTTTGAAAAATTTCAAAAGTCAGTATTGAAACTTGAATTTAAAAACAAGTTATTGATATATCCTTCAAATATTTTTTAAAATTTTAATGTGCAATGTTGTAGCGTTCTAGAGTTTCTATCTAGTTCTATAGATATATAGATAGAGAGTTCTATTATTATAGAAAAACAATCTGTCGTGTTTCTTTTAAGTTATAAATAATTTAAATGGTAGCTTGATATTAATCCCGCCCCTTATAAATAACTTTGGTTTGGTAATAAAAATGGGAATGATATTCAAGGTTATTTAATTTTTTTCATTGGTTATATTGCTGCAGTGTATGCACTAGCTATCTTACTATGAAATTCAGCTTTTACACAGCCACTGAAAAAGCTTTCTTTTAAGTTGGGTTCTTAGTCTTTCTTTAGTTCGTTAGGTTCTTTGTTGATATTCAATTGAATATTTCTTATCAAAACATTGATGGTAGAAGCCCTCTCTTAACAGTCACGAAATAATTAGGGAGATACCTTTTATGCTCTGGTGGATTCAAGGAAGATCGCAGCACCACAGGAAGCAACAATGTCTTTCTGAACTGCTTCTCTGTCACGACTAAAGTTTCTCTTGTAAACATTTATTTTACGTAGCTTCATTGCCATAAACCTTTCATAAAATTTTTAATGCGTCAACAAAAAAAAATAATGCAAATCAATTTTAAAAAATCACCGATAAAAATGTTTAACTATTACACGAGACGCTAAAATTTTTAACTTAACAGGCTTAATTATATGAAATTTCCGTCCGCTATCAAGGACAGTTACACCAACTTATAAAAAAAATGGTTGAGTTGATACGTACAGCGCGTGTATTTTTAAAACAAAAGTCATCTTACTTTTTGACCATATTAATGTTTTATATGATTAAATATTTAATTGATAGAGATAATTTTGGTCCATTGCGAGCCAACACTATAAATATTTTTTTTCCATATTCTACATAGTTATATCTACTTTTCTACATAATTTCCATTTTTGTTCAGACATTTTTCATACCTCTCAATAAGTTTTTGAATTCCGACGTCAAAGAAATTTGCCGGCTATCTGCCTACAATGGTGTAAAAATACTGATCTTGAAACCTGTGGAAATTCACTTGATAACTTTGAAATCGTGAATCGTCGGTGATCCAGAATTTTGTTGTCCACATCACGAACCAAATCTTCAGAAATCAGAGAAGGTTGGCCAGGGCGTGGGTCATCATGCACATTAACCCGCCGGTCCTTCCGAACATTCTTAGTCACTTTCGGACTTTACCGTCAATAAAATAATTATATCAAATAATTATCACCGTAAACCTCACGAATCTGACGGTGAATTTCGGCTGCTGCCAAGTTTCTTGCACTCAAGATTCGAATCACAGATCGTGTCTCACAGTCAATTTTCTTAAACATTATAAACTTCTACAGCTCAGCACACAGACAGACGATACGGCTTCAAATGACGCCTAAACGCGTGCAAAACATGCTGGGAGCTCACTCTCATTCACAAACGGACCTATCCCTCGTATATTTTAAATAACAGTCTGTTAAACAAAAAAAATCATACTACTTTTTAGCTATTATCTTAACTGTTTGTATACAGGTTATTAACGTATCTTTACGGAAATATATATCTTTTATTATTTTACCTTGATTCACAGGTATAACCGTTAAACTATAATGTATATCAGCCCCACGTTTAAATTTTTATTTCCCAATCAATACTGCCGGAGAAGGGTCGTGATATCTTTCCAATATCTACCCTCTAAAAACAATGAACTAAAACCCTGCAGTTTGATAAAAATCTGTTAAGATTCTCACGTTCTTGTCGGTGTGGTAAAATTTAAATTATATCTATATCTATAACTATTGTTTGTGTAAAACTCGATCTATAATCGATAAAATTATGCGGGATATACGAGATGTGTAGGAAAAATAATGACTCTGGTGGCGTAGCGCTTGATCTGGCAACACACATCTTATGCTGCTTTAGTAGGAGTTTGAACTCTCTAGAGCAAAGGTCTTCAAACTACGGCCCGCGGACCAAATCCGGTCCGCCACTGTCATCAATCCGGCCCGCGACAGCTAATGCATAATAACTAACAAATAATTGAAATGAATCCCATTAAATTATAAACTAGTGAACATTCCGAGGTTTCACCCTCGGTAGTTATGTGGGAGTATCATATATGTATGCATATCGATGTTTGGAATGTATATATCCTCAATCATACATATGATTTTTATCCTGAAAATCCCTGAGGAACGGAAAAGCTAAATTAACGCGAATGAAACCGCGGGGTGTCCACTTGTAAATGATATTTATGTAATTGTGATTTTCCACTGACAATAGTTTTTAGTTGTGGACCAAATTTAGTTAACTTAGGTCTGTAAACATTCTTTGTGTGTGTTTTCTCACACAAGTAAGTAGTACCAAAAACAGAAATCAGCCAACGAGTAAGTTTATGCAAATTATCAAATATAACTCTTATAAAATTCCAACAAAGATGAGTTTTGATATTTGTTCTTAATTACCACTGCACTGTAAATCAATAATTTCCATTTGAAGTTCCAGGACTAAGATTTCAATATCAAAAGGATTTCGAAAAATCATAATTTCATTCGCAATGACATCAAAATCTGAGAAACGAATATCAAAATTTATCTTCAGAGCTTCGATTGCAAAAACGACGGGAAACTCAGTCTCAGTTGTGTGGCTAAATATTTCACATGTTCTAAAATGTGTGAAAAACATTTTTTACGTCATTGTGATTGAAACAGTGTTATTTTCTGCCGGAACTATTTGATATTAGTGTATAAATCAGGGAGAAACTGGTTTTCAACTTGCAATCTCAAATTCAGATCGTTCATATGTTTTGTAATTCGGTAAGAGGGCGATGCTTTTCATTCAAAAAAATTTCGATCTCTGCTGAAGGACTTTTCCGCAACCAAGTAATTTTCTCCAATCTTTTCAATAAACCCGCGAAACTGTCTGTGATTCAGCCCAGTGAATCTGATGAAAGTGAAGTGATATGACTGGTTTTAGAACTTCAGACATATCCAAACATTTTCTGCACAAGGACTGTTGATGAATGATACAGTAGAAGGCTAATGGTTTTGAACCACCATTATTTTCTACAGCTTTTGACACAAGTACAACCACTCCTTTATTTTTACTACACATGTTTTTGCCTCCATTAGTTGTAATAGATTTCAAGTTTTTCCAATATTCTTCTTATTAATGACATTTTCAAGTACCTTAAAAATATCTTCCCCAGTAGTCGTACTGCGAATACTATCAACATCAAGATGTTCTTCATACACTTCATACCTTTTGTCTCCTCCTCGAATAAAAATCAACAACTGAACAGTATCTGACACATCCGTTGACGCATTCAAGGCCAGAGAAAACCACTCAAGATGATCATTTTTGTCAGACAGTTGAGATGATACATTTTCTGCGATTTCTTGTACCCTCCGACCCACGATATTTGCTGACAAACTGACAGTTTTAAATAAATTTACCTTTTCGGGGCACATTTCTTCGGCTACTGCAATTACGCATTCTCTGATCATTTCTCCATCGGAATGGTTTTCTACGTTTTGCGATTTCAAGAGCCACACGAAAGGTGGAATGAGTTGCAGCCTCTTGTTCAGAATTTACTTTCGTAAACAAATGCTGCGATTTCAATCCGTGCTTCAAAGCTTCACTTTTTTCTGTCTGCAAATTTCCTGTATATTTTGAGTAATTTTGAAAATGTTTCGTTTTATAATGACGTTTAATGTTATATTCTTTGAGAACGGCTATGGTTTCATTGCAAATCAAACATAGCGCTTTATTACTGGACTCAATCACGAAATATGTATTTGAATGTTCTGCATTTACTGTCTATTTTTCGCTTGTTTCCATACTAGTAAATCACACACAAAAACAACAAGTCAAATAAAAATACTGTTACGTATGGACGTTGGTCGGTTCGAAGATGTCTTTTAAACGAGGTTACGCACTACTTTATTCGACAACACCCAGTTTCGCTTCCTTCGCGTTCCCTAGGCAGACTGACTCGTAGTCGCGCCACTAGCCTTTTTATACTCCAATTACTGCCATCTCGAAGTGAGTGGAATACACTAGAACTTTCTCAAACGAACGAGGATATTCACGAATGTTTAACTGTTACTGCGCTTTCGAAAGTACTATTAGCACCATCTGTTAGCGATAGACGCTACTACCACTACCTATTTCGTCAAGGATTAGGGTCAGAAAAATACACAATACATAATAGTAATTGAACTAGAGAATTTAGCAAGCGTAGGCTCATTTAAGGTGCGTACTAGGCGACTAGTTTAGAAATTATAGATAATGGCAGGAATACTAAAACCGTATTGGCCTTTGGAACTTAACTCTAAGACAGGAAAGTTTGGAAACCCGTGCTCTAGAGCCACTTGGTGGATCGTTGCAATTCTTCTAAAATAATACAAAATTAGTCTCATTCTTTTCTTTATACACCACGCAGCAATAAATCGGGAATTTTTGTTGTCTAAGCGTGGAAATTGTTTTTGGTACACTTGGTATAATATTTTCCTGGTTTGTTGACGCTACATTCGAAGTGTAACCTGAGTCAATGTCATATCGTTATTTATTATGAATATTCGATTGCAAATAATAATAATTTGCTATATTTGTGATGTTTTAATATGATGTATACTGGTTGTGTAAATAAATAGAAACTTTAGAACTGAAAGTGGCTTTTAGAAATGTAACAAGGAAAACGGCGAATGGTATGTTTACTATAACTATTTTTAATAATTCGAAATAAAGTCTTATAATAAAGATTTTTTAACAGAAAAATAAACGAAAAAACTTATGCAATTACCGTTAGTATTTACAACGTTTTGGTAACGTAGTATGGATCACTTATTAATCATTTGAAGATTTATGCATTTATGTTTTTTTATGTAAATTTTCAAAAATGCGAAAAGGAATGTTAAGGTGTACCAGGTGTGGCTTCTTAATATATTTTTTAAAATGGCGCTGGAAACAAAAGTCGGTTCACACTCTACCTCTTATGTTATATATATATATATATATATATATATATATATATATATATATATATATATATATATATATATATATATATATAACATAAGAGGATATATAAGATAATATATCATCATCATCATCATCATCAGCCCGCATCGATCCACTGCAGGATGAAGGCCTCTTCAGCATGCTTCCAACCTTCACGGTCCTGGGCTTTCCTCTGCCACTCGGGTCCAATATACTTAACGATGTCATCAATCCATCGTGCTTTCGGTCTTCTTCGCGGACGTTTGCGATCAAGCGGTATCCACTCCAGGATTGCCTTGGTCCATCTGTCGTCCCATCGCCTCGCTATATGGCCTGCCCATCTCCATTTCAACTGTTTTACTCTTCCAATGATGTCACAGACTTTTGTTTGTTCCCTGATCCATGCGCAGGACTTTCTGTCTCGTCTTGTAATGCCAAGCATACATCTTTCCATTCCCCTCTGTGCCACCCGAAGTTTTTGAATTGATTGCGATGTGAGTGTCCAGGTTTCACTTCCGTATGTCATAACGGGTAGAACGCACTGATCGAATACTTTTCTTTTCAGGCAAAGTGGGAGTCTGCTCTTAAACACTATGTTGAGCCTACCAAATGCCTGCCAGCCACATTTAACACGCCGTTCCACCTCCCGGGCGGTATTCCCCTCCATGGAAATCCTCTGCCCAAGATATATAAAGCTGTGCACAATCTCTAAATCCCTTCCTAGAACTGAAATTCTTCTGTCCTGAGCGAAGTTATTGAACATAACCTGACTCTTTTTCAGGTTTATTTTCAAGCCAAATGGTTCGCCAGCCCTTTGCAGTTGTTGTATGCGTCTTTGCAGTTCCTCTGGGTCTTGTGAAATGAGAATAATATCATCTGCAAATCTAAGATGGTTTAAGTTTGCACCATTGATCTTTACACCATCCTGTTCCCAATCCAGTTTACGGAATAAAGATAATATATATATATATATATATATATATATATATATATATATATATATATATATATATATATATATATATATATATATATATATATGTATATATATTATTATTAGGTGCGTATAGATCCGGTTGGATCACGCAAAGAATCTTGACTCATTTTCGAATGTTCTTTCTGATCCTCCACGCCTCATCCTTTCTCCGTGGATTCTCTTTCTCTCCTCCGTCCACTTTGTTCTTGATCTCGAAACTTCGCTCTCTGATGCCACGTTCCACATATGTATTCTGTGTCTGTACGTTCTTCTATCCTCAATCTCTGTCGGACCCATTTGTGCCTTTCCCAGATCGGCTCTGACTTGTGCGATCCATGGTACTGTTGACTTGACTACTTGTATGTACGTAAGAATTCTGTTGGTGAGTCTTGTCGGTGGGAGTCTGCTGATATGTCCATAGAATTTCAACCTTATTTTTCTTATGTCCGCCGCTACGTTGGACATTCTCTCTGTGGTCTTTCTAGAATCTAGTCTGCATCCTTCCTCTGTCAGTTTTGGGCCGAGAATTTTCCTCATAATTTTACGTTCTTCTTTTAGTATATTTTCTATGCCGCTTTTTGTATGGAGTGTAAATGTCTTGCTTGCGTATAGTACCTCTGCTTTGATTACTGTGTTGTAGTGTCTTATTTTTGCGTGTGTGGATAGGCATTTCTTATTGTAGATATCGTGTGTCTTGGCGTATGCCCTCTTCATCTTCTGCAATCGAGTCTTCTGTGCTATTTTCTCTCCTCCTGTGAGTTCGAGGATCTCGCCCATGTTGAACAGAGATTTTCGGTCAATGCAGTCGTATGCTTTCTTGAAATCAACGAACGTGCGGATGATTGGGACGTTCCTGATAGCTTTGTATTTCAGTATTGTTTTTATATTAAAGATTTGTTCAGTGCATGAGCGACCAGGACGAAAGCCTGCCCGGTACTCGCCAATTTTGTGTTCTAGTTGTTCCTGTGTTCTCTGGAGAAGGCATGCTGATAATATTTTGTAAGTGACTTGTAGTAAGGAGATTCCTCTGTAGTTGTTCACATCTGTTCTGTCTCTTTTCTTGTGCAGCGGGTGTATAAGAGCACATTTCCATTCACCTGGTAGTTTTTCTGTTTGCCAGATGTTTGTGATAATTTGCGTGCGTTCCCGCAGTGAGTTTGGTCCGAGGTTTTTCAATAGTTCCGCGGTGATACCATCTTCACCGGATGTCCTGTTATTCTTCAGTTTTTCTATGTGCCTGTGAATCTCTTCCTGTGTTGGTGGTGGTGATTCAGAGTGGGTATAGATACAATTTTTCTTGGAGAATCTCGTGTCGCGTTCGGGGCTAGATATCTATCTATATATATATATATATATATATATATATATATATATATATATATATATATATATATATATATATATATATATATATATATATATATATATTATATATAAAGCCATCCGACGTGAAGTCGGCGATAGGGTCTCCCTATTCTTGACGAGAGAGCATATGTCGGTATCCTTATGAGTCTAACAACCAACAGACGAAACATGTGCCCTCCAATGTAAAGGATGGTAATGTTAGAATTAGTAGGTTCTCAGGTAGAACCGTGTTTTAGATTTGTAAAATCTCGACGTTTCGGCTTTCATTTTGAAGCAATTATCAAGGGAATCTAGTTGATTTGCATCGAGGTCTCAGTCTGCCTACTCCCCAGGGTTCACAACTAGAAAACTTCACCTTTTCTAGTTGCGTATTAATCAAAAATTGTGCTGTTTCAATGGAGCCATCATTATTGTGCTGTCATTGTGTTATTTGAAAGCTGCTGTATTTGAATGTATATAAAAATAACGGTTTAATTCAGTTGCTAAGTTATTTAATCAAAATGAGAAAGTTGAATTAATTTTTCTTCATGTTGGTTGCTTTTATATATATATATATATATATATATATATATATATATATATATATATATATATATATATATATACTCACTTATTACGTATTAGCGGATATAACGTACCGAATAAACAAGCCCCGGCAGTTATTATGAAGTACTAAATTGATAATTCATTTTTATAACGCACTCCGTTATTAAGTAAATCTGAGAAAAAGAAAGTACCAAATTTCCTGGTCAGCGTGTTAAAATATAAGGTATTTTATATTTTTAATTTATTTTATTTTTATTTGGGGAACATGTATTGTGGTGTATTTGTGATCGTGTTTAAGCGAATTTATAAAATAATTTTGTTTAAAGCATGGATGAATTAACCGATTTTAGTTCCACTAAGATGATTCGGAAAGCTTTAACAATGGATGAAAAAATGTCATTAATTCAGCAGATAGAAAGTGGTGCTAAACAAGTTGACATTTGTAAATACAGGGCTTTGAAAAAGGCAATAGTGTCCACGATACTGAAAAATAAACGTAAAATATTTCAATTCCGCGGTAAAGTTTCGAAACAAGGTAAAATAATTCTGAAACCTGTTCAAAAAAACATCGATGAAGCATTACTTCAATGGTACGTATCATTACTGATTACGTATCAAAGAAGCATTAATACCACAATCACTGGGCCCATTCTTCAGGCTTTAGAATTCGGGTTGGTTACATAGATTCAAAAAGTGTTACAATATAAATTCTAGTAAAATTCATGAAGAAGCTGCGATTGTAAACCTAGAAAATACGATGGATTGGGTTAAATCAAGATTAGTTCCACATCTTAGAAAACAAGCTACGATGCGATACGCTATCGATGTTTTTAACGCCTATGAAATTGGTCTTTTTTACAAACTTGCTGCATATCGTACATTGAGCTTTAAGGGTGAAAAATCTATTGGGGGAAAACTACCGAAGGAAAGAATAACGGTTCTTGTGTCCGCAAACATGACCGGAGTTGAAAAACGCAAACTTTTGTTTTTAGTAAAGTAAAGTAAAGTAAAGTTTGTAGTAAAAAAAATACCAGTTAACTATACAGCAAACAAACGAGCGTGGACGACCGTTGATATTTTCGAAAGTGAATTAAGATCATAGGACAAACAACTGATAAGAGGAAATAGGCATATATCATTGATTGTTGATAATAACTGCCCTGCTCATCCGCATCTTAGGAATCTAAAAAAAAACAATAAATTGGATTTTTCCCCACCAAATTTTACGTTCGTTCTGCAACCACTTAAGTGCACTTAAGTGCACGTTGAAAATAGGTATGCCAACAGGTT
Source organism: Cosmopolites sordidus (assembly GCA_031761425.1). NCBI lineage: Eukaryota > Metazoa > Arthropoda > Insecta > Coleoptera > Curculionidae > Cosmopolites > Cosmopolites sordidus. Next base: position 379,992 of record JARFXV010001462.1, on the reverse strand, counting down.
TCTCAAAAAATAATTAAGAATTGTTTCAAACATGCATGACCTTCCCTTTGCGAGTTCGATGAGGACGACGACTTGCTTCTCGCCCAATGGCTTATCAAACAAGCTGAGGGGGACGAGGGCAACCTGCCTTTAAATATCTGGCTTACTAATAATAATTTTAACTTAAAAAAATTAAATTCCACTATAATAGCCGCTTTCGTTGATGTGGATAATGACCTTGCAATAACAAGTATGCCTACTGACCAGGAGATTACGGCGCAGATTGGTGGAGCTGAACAGCTTGAGAGTGATGAAGAAGATGAAAAAGTGCCGTTAGAAGAAACGCTCCCAACTTTTCATGATGTCATAACAGGGATAAAAAAACGTAAAACGATTTTTAGAAAGTAGAAGCACTACAGAAGATGGCATATTGAGCGCAGCGCTTGAAATAGAAATGTATTTACAACGAAATATTCTTGTAAATCGCCAAAAGTAAACTCATATTACAGACTTTTTTACAAAGTAGTTTTAATTTTTTTTGTGTAGTTTTGGAGTAGATTTTAAATTTTGAAAATGAAGTTCTCGATTATTTTGCTCTTATAGTCCGGTTCAAGATATTGCCCCGATAAATGTCAATAAAAATATTTCTAGTTTCTTCGAAGACACCAGAGTCGAAGTGGTTGAACTACTGAATAATTTTGAAAAAAATAATATATTGTTAAATTATTATTATTATTATGTATGACTTAAACATTGTTTATTGGTTTGTGTATTTTGAATGTATTAGTACAATAAAAATAAATAAATAAATAAATTTATCTATTAGTACAATAAATATTACAACTTAAATTTAATTATACATTTAATTCGGTTTCACTCTCACTGTCACTTTGGTCTTCTATTTTGATAACATGGTTAATGGAATTTATCCAACTTTCTTTGGGAATACTATCTGCAATACTATCTACTAAGCAATCGTTGTGATTCCATTAATATTTGTCTTTTATTAATGGTCCGATACGCAAAACCCAGTAGAGATAATATTCTCCGGAGGCTAGTTCTGCTGCAAATAATGTTGGTTTCATCTTTCCTTAGTCGCTGTTGCAATGAATGCAATGCAGGCACAGTTTGCTGTTCATACATAGCATAAATTTTGCTTCAAATTAAGTCTTTGTTGCTTTCGTCAACACATTTGCTTTTATCAGAATTACTACAAACTTTTTTGGCTTTAATTAGCTTCGCCACAATATCTTTAACTGTATACAACAGACGTTGCAACTGCTGCTGCATTTACATTAAGCCCCCTATTCAATAAAGAAACATACACATTTTTAACAATTTGTTTAGCATCGGGCAATAAATATTTTCTTTTAAAATTAGCACTACCGGAGGCACAATGATCATTATCTTGTCAAGAACGCCACATTTTTAGCAAATTAGAAATAATAAAATACGATCGAAATTATAGAATTGCACTGTTTAAGAAAATAATGCGAACTAAACTAAAATATTTCGAAACTACTAAACCAGATATAAAATAAATTTTATATTTTTTACCTGTTTTTTTCTTAGGTCCGGCCCTGTTTACTTTTTTTGCAATTTTGCCGAGTTTCGGTCTTTCGATTCGGTCAACGATATATCTTGAACCGCACTATACTTCCATTAGAATACGTGCGTATGTTTGTCAATAATTAATAAAAGCCATAAAATGGACATGGAAAAGTCTATCTGGGCTCATAAGTGAAATTGACTACTTCATGACCAACGTTAAAAAAATATTTACCAATTGTACTGTCCTTAACAATTTTAATGTTGGACGTGACCACCGAATGGTACGAATAAGGGTTCGACAGTCAATCGACTGTCGAAGAGAGCGCGAAAGAGTGGTAAGATCAAAGAAGGGCAAAGTGAATTCTGGGAAACTGCTGGAGAGAGGACGCGATTTGGAGATTGCTTTGTCAAACCGGTTTGCTGTATTACAAGATCCGGAGGAAGTGGAACTATCAGTTCAATATGAAGAAATCGCCAACAATGTGCTTCAAACGGCTGCTTCAATAGCACCAGCAGAAAAATGTCTCAAACAGGCATAAATCTCCAGTGAGGCCATTAATTTAATGTAGAAACGGCGGGCAATGAGAAATGCAGGTAGTCCTTTTGGCAGGGTCGAGTACACTGAGCTCTGCAAAACTATAAGAAAACGTATCAGAGAGGACACGCGCCGATTCAACATGCAGCTAGTGCAAAATACCTTGGAAGAAAACAAAGGAATTAACAATTCTAAACAGAAGCTGAGAAACAAAAGAACGCAAATATATGCCTTAAGAAATGTTGTCAGAAAATTTTATTCCTGGTTATATGATGATCAAAACCAATCAAAGACAACAATACCCACGGAAGAACAAATGCCAGAAATCCTAGTGGAGGAAGTACACAAAAAGTACACTTTTACATAAAAAGGAAGCACAGGAAGACTTAAAGAACTACCGTCCAATAAACCTCCTATTAGTAATGTACAAAGTTTTCACTAAGATAATATCTAAAAGAATACTAAAACAACTGAGTGATGCACAATCAAGAGAACAAGCAGGATTCAGAAGTGTATTCAATACAATGGATCACATCCAGGTTGTACAGTAGGACATAGAAAGGCACAACGAATACACCATGCCACTGTGCTTGGCTTTTATCGACTACGAAAAAGCATTTGACTCCATCTCAAAGCATGTGATAATGGATGCACTGCTTAGCCAAGGTGTAGAGAGAGTCTATGTAAACCTATTAGAATCGATATATGACGAAGCTACAGCCACAATTCACCTTGATGATCTCGAAGTGGGAATTAATGTAGAACGAGTACGGCAGGGTGACGTAATATCGGTTATTTTTTTCTCGGCTGGCCTAGTATTTTGTAGTCCGTAGCCTAGTAGTCCGTATTCAAGAAGTATTTCGTAAACTGGATTGGGAACAGGATGGTGTAAATATCAATGGTACAAACTTAAACCATCTTAGATTTGCAGATGACATCGATGACATCGTTCTCCTTTCACAAGACCCAGAGGAGTTGCAAAGGCGCATATAAGAACTGCAAAGAGCTGGCGAACCATTTGGTTTGAAAATAAACCTGAAAGAGAGTCAGGTTATGTTCAATAACTTCGCTCAGGACAGAAGAATTTCAGTTTTAGGAAGGGATTTGGAGATTGTGGACAGCTTTATATATACTGGGCAGAGGATTTCAACGATGGGGAATACCGCCCGGGAGGTGGAACGGCGTGTTAAATGTGGCTGGCAGGCATAACATTGTGTTTAAGAGCAGACTCCCACTTTACCTGAAAAGAAAAGTCTTCGATCAGTGCGTTCCACCCGTTATGACATATGGAAGTAAAACCTGGACACTCACATCCCAATCAATTCTAACACTTTGGGTAGCGCAGAGGGGAATAGAAAGATGTATGCTTGGTATTGCAAGACGAGACCGAAAGTCTTGCGCATGGATCAGGGAACAAAGGAAAGTATGTGACATCATTGGAATAGTAAAGCGATTGAAATGGAGATGGGCAGGCCATATACCGAGGCGATGGGATGACAGATGGACCAAGGCAATCCTGCAGTGAATACCGCTTGATCCCAAACGTCCGCGAAGAAGACCGAAAGCACGATGGATTGATGACATCGTTAAGTATATTTGACCAGAGTGGTAGAGGAAAGCCCAGGACCGTGAAAGTTGGAAACATGCTGAAGAGGCCTTCATCCTGCAATGGATGGACACGAGCTGATGATGACGATGATGATGATGATGTAGGTACATATATTTTTTTATTTTTTTAACGAACTTCGATTGAAATGGAGATGGGCAGGCCATATAGCGAGGCGATGGGATGACAGATGGACCAAGGCAATCCTGCAGTGAATACCGCTTGATCGCAAACGTCCGCGAAGAAGACCGAAAGCACGATGGATTGATGACATCGTTAAGTATATTGGACCAGAGTGGCAGAGGAAAGCCCAGGACCGTGAAAGTTGGAAACATGCTGAAGAGGCCTTCATCCTGCAATGGAAGGACACGAGCTGATGATGACGATGATGATGATGATGTAGGTACATATATTTTTTTATTTTTTTTAACGAACTTCTTATATAACGTACAGATTATTAAGGTCCCCTCCGGTATGTAGTAACCGAGTTTTACTGCATATTTAAACAAGCTTAAATAATAAATATATTCGATATGTTAGTCTAAGGGCATAAAGTAATCAGTTCCTGTGTGTTAAGTCCTTAAAGCACCCTCTATTAAGAAAGAAAACATCCCCAAATCCGAAAATAAAGAAAATCACGTGCGCGGGTCGGTTCAAAAGGCCATTGGCAGCGAACAAACAGAATAATATTCCCGCGCCCTTCGAATAAATGATGGTGTTTGGTGGTGAACGGCTCCTTCAGATATCCCTGACGTAAAAGAAAACATTGGCGATAGGAATAGTTGAAAATCAGTTAGCAAAGTTTAGAGTTTAATTAAAAAAAAATATCCCCTTCAAAGTAATCCCCTCTAACTGGACCTTTGGGGGTTTCTTCAAAGTGGCTAGAATAAAAAAGGGTCGTACGATGTCATATCTAGTGAATATGGTGCTTATGGAATGGTATTTGTTTGACATTGAGCGAAAAATTGACGAATTTCATTTATTACAAGTACATCATTTTAATTAATAATAATAATATGAATATTTGAGTTATCTAAATCCGTTTTTGAACTAATATGAGTGAAATCTCATTAAATCCACTTCTAATGCGTTGCAAACAGCGCAAATTTTTATATGAACGAAAGATGAACCTACAAAGGGTGCCAATGAAATCACGAGCTGTGTGTTTTTCGCATTAAATAACAGCAACTTAGAGGGAGTAGATAGACTGCGGCTGGTTAGGTACGCTATTTTATGCTTCAAATGGTTAAGTAGTCAAACCAGCCCTATTAAAGCAATCGAATTAGTACTTTCTGTGGTTGGTCACTCCTACATTCCTCCTGATAGAGTATTTGCCACAATTGAAAAAGAAATAAGAAAGAGGAAATTGTAACGTCAGAAGAATACATAAACATTTTTAAAGAACATGGTACGATTTAAATCTTGGCAATGATGTCCCAGATAGTGTCTAGAAAGGTGCTGGTTAACAAATCCTTAAACCAGTATCACAATGGCATTTGAAATTCAACCAGTGCAAAAGGTTCTTTATAGGAGGCGGCAACAATAACGCCATCATCATTCGAGGTGAGATCTCTTACCGTTCAGACACAGGAGTAATCAAAGAAGTCTTTAAGAAAGACCAGACTGCTTTCAATATCCTGCCAAAAGGAAGTCCTACCAGAGTGAAACCAAAAGATCTGAAGATGGGGGACGTAAACAACCTATAAACAAGCACTATGGAAAGAAGGGGAGAAAACTGGAAAGTCTGGAATATTATAAGCATGTCCTGGAAAAATTTCACGATAATAATTTTCCCAGTGATTCCGAAGAAACCAGTGAAGATGAAGATCATTGTTTTTGCGAACGGAAGATATACCCGATTGAAGAGTTTACGACATTTTTATCTGCCATTTCTAAGAACTAAACTTGTTATTTTTTGAGTAAAATTTCGGTTTTTTTTTGTTCAATGAAATTTGACTCGCTTCTGTTACTTTCCTCTTCAAATCATGCTAAATCCATTTCGTTTCAGTTTCAAATTGCGATTAATCCACAGTTTGGTAGTAAACACCAGTTTTAAATCCAAACTGTGATTTTTTTTATTTCAAAAGACAATGCTGAAACGTGATTATGTCGAATTTTTTAAACGTGATTAGTCCATATAGCAATAAACAATTTAATTTTAATTAAATAACGCCAACATCATTCCAAAACAGTTTTTTTGCGGTTATCTCAAAATTATAAAAAATGGATTTAAGGGGGTTTGTAATCAACTCATTTAATTCATAATAATATTTCATTTTATATATTTTTTATGAATGTTTGGCTCTTACGTTACAAATCAACCGAAGCAATTTTCGTTTGTATGTCTGTTAACTTTGTTCATGGCGTGAAGATTTCGCACTACTAATTATTGTGGATGTTTATTTTGAACCAGACTAAACAACGTGAGACTACCAGGTGTGGCGGTTAATAATTCATATTTTTTTCTTACAAAACACGTTTAATTTTGGAGAAAGGTCAAAAATGGTTTATTCGAAGAATGCGCCATCGCTAGCTGCAAATTTTTCCCATTTCTCATCTCTCTGGCAATTTGTGGATGCCCTTCCAGAAAAACCGTACATCATTTGAGGTGGCCCAAACATCAAGCCATTATTCGACATTTCCGTAATTGTTGAAGTGTTTTATGGAAAGTATGTGAGACATCGATGAAAACAAGCGGTAGAAGGAAGGGGCTAACTCTGATGATTACGGCGAGTGGGACAAGATTTTCCAGCCAAATGCAGAAATGGTATTGGGTAAATGATTGTGGCGTGTTCATGTATTTTTTTTCTTTTTTGGGTTTTTCGCCACGATCTAAAACTCAAAAAATATCAACAATATCTGTTCTTATGTAAATAAAGAATCACTGGGTAAAAACAAAAACAAAAGGGAGACAAATGTCTCAGTGATTCTTTTTCTATAATAAATTTGCCTAACGAACAAAAATTTTAAAAATACAACTTTTTTAAGTAAATACAAAGTTTTAAACGTTAACGTTTCGGGAGGTCTTCTCCTCCCGTTTTCAAAACTAACTTAAGAAATATTTTATTTTAATATCTATATAATACTGTAAAGATAGTAAAAAATACATATTTTTTGTATATAATAATAATAATAATAATAATTTATTGAATCCTCAAGACAATACAAATATGCATGGATCAAGTCAAAACAAGAGCATGCACATTGACACACTTCTGTGCATACAAAGAATATATAACATTTAAACCTACATATAAATATTTTATTCTTGATAAGGTATATAATTTAATAATTTAATAAAGTATTTATTCAATCCCCACAACAATAAAAATATCCATGATTAAGTCGGATTGACCGAATTGACAGAATGTTCAGTGACACGACGTCAGAAATAATACATGAAATGATAATCTTGCACAAATAAACATTGTATACATAAATAAGCATTGAATTTAATTATTGATACGACATATATTCTTCTAAACTATAAAAATTTTGACTTATAAGAAATTCGCGGACTAATTTTTTAAATTCGTTGTAATTCTGAACATGCTTAAATCATTGTGGCAACTTATTATACAGCTTCACACCCTTATAGTAAACATTATGTTCAACTATCTTACATAAATGTATTGGTAAAACAAGTTCATCGGAGCCTCGAGTGTCATAGTGATGAAAATCACTATTTTTTACGAACGCTACAAAATTTCGCCTAACAAAGATGATAATCTTCAAAATATATAGTGATGGTAGAGTCAAAATCCTGACATTGTTTAAAAACTGGTCGATATGTTGCCAGTAGTGATACCCCACCCATCATTCGAATTATCTTTTTTTTGTATTTTGAAAATACGCATCAGATGAGGCGACCCACCACAAAATATCAAACCGTACCTAGCGCGACTGTAAAACTCTGCATATTAATATGAATTCACAATATCCGTGGTACCAACCCGTTTCTGATATGATGAATGATACTTACATTGACAATAATATCTTTCACTGACGAGTAACATACTACTAAAAAAAATTATCGGGAACCATATTGCAATTAAATCTAAAAAGTAAAAGTAAAGTGTTTGGGTTAGAGGCGCATCAGCAACTAGGCTATTTAGCGACTGGACCTACAGCTTAACGTGGGTTCCGAACCACGGTCATCAGCTTCCGACAAACCCAGGCCAGCACCCCCCTCGGGCTATAAACCCTTGGTTATGTGCCTACCCTATCAGGAAGTCTATCAGGAAACCTACCGACTGGCGAGTGACCAACGTAGAACACTTCTCAGAAGGCATCCGGCCTTACCCAGCCTTTAACTGGCGTGACTGAGGGGTAATTCGTAGTCGGATTTTACACTCTTGCTTAGAAACAATCACAAACATTTAGGAAAGATAAACGGACAGAAGAAAGAAAAATAACCATCCGAGCGCTGGAATCGAACCAGCTAACGCTCCAGCGCGGATTCGGTAAAGCAGGCGCTCTTACCGCCGCATCAACGCGACCGGCCAATTAAATCTACCGAAGGCATATTAATAGAGTTATTTTTATTTAAATAATTATAGCGGTTTCTTTTAATCTTCTGTATTTTGTTACCAATTCTTTTAACACCGTTTGGGGAGTAAATGCAAAATCACTTTTCCGTGTCTTGTAGCCCATTCTAGTTGCTTTTCGATGAATACATGATACAAGTTGATCATTTGCTTTTAGCAGTGAGAGTTGGGGCATTGTTACCGTAAGTTTCCACAAGTATACGACGCAAATACGTGCTGCAAATGTCCTTTATTACCCTTGTTTCCAGCGTCATCTAGCTATAAATAATAAAAATGGCAACGCGGCACTCACCTATAGTACGTTTCAAGATATATCGTTGGCCGATTGGCTGCAATAAACTCTTAACAATCCCTGTCGTAAGGAAACCCGGCAAAGTTGTAAGAAACGTAAACAGGACCGGGCCTAATAAAATAACAAATAAAAAGATAAAATTAATTTTATACCTAGTTTAGTAGTTTCGAAATATTTTAGTTTAGTTCGCATTTTTTTCTTAAACAGTGCAGTTCTATAATTTCGATCGTATTTTTTGTTATTCCAAACGTGCTAAAAATATGGCGTTCTTGGCCAGATAAGGATCATTGTGCCTCCGGTAGTGCTAATTTTAAAAGAAAACATTTATCGCCCGATGCTAACCAAATTGTTAAAAATGTGTGTTTCTTTATTGAATGTAGTGGCAGCAGAAACGTCTTCATTAATGAAAACTCCGTTGTCTACAGTTAAAGATATTGTGACGAAGCCAATTAAAGCCAAAAAAGCCCGTAATGATTCTGATAAAAGCAAATGTGTTGACGAAGGCGACAAAGACTTAATTCGACACAATTTATGCTATGTATGAAGAGCAGAGTAAGGAAAGATGAAACCAACATTCTTTACAGCAGAACTAGCCTCCGGATAATATTGTCTCAAATGGGTTTTGCATATCGGACCATTAATAAAAGACAAATATTAATGAAATCACAACGATTGCGACGATGACGGTTTGACTACTTAAACTCTATAAAAAAAACAGATTAGAAAATCCACCTATCTACCTTGATGGTAGATAGGTGGTTCGATTCACATGACTCGGTACACATGATAAACATGGTTCGATACACATGAGACGCCAGCAAAAAGATGAATTTGAAAAAAACACAAAATATACAAACCAATAAACAATGTTTTAGTCATACATAATAATAATTTAATCATAATTTAACAATATTTTATCTTTTTTTCAAAATTATTTAGAAGTTAAACCACTCCGGCTCTGGCGCCTTTTAAGAAACTAGAAATATTTTTATTGAGATTTATCAGGACAATTAACATTTTGCCGAAAGGTAACGTAAATATCTTGAAACTGACTATACCAAGTTATAAGAAAAAAATATTATAATATATTCAAGAAGAGTGTGGGTTCTACTTTCTTCTAAACATCATTTTTAAAGCAGGAAAACTTCAGTGAGGATTTCCTTTTAAATCAATGAAAATATTACGTTTTGTTGTATTATACTGATTCGATAATAAAACTCTCACAGATGATATAAGGATATAGTGAATTTTGGTCCTTCACGAGCCAATTTTTCGAAGTAATGACATTTTCTCGATGGCATTGTTTAATATTGAACTGAAGCCATCAAAAGCAGTACTAAATTCGCGATTATATCCGCACCAAGACGAAATTACAGTTGACGACGGTGCCGTGAAGGCGTTCGCGGAACGGGCTCCATTAGGCGACACGAGGTCAAGCCAGAAATACTTCCAGACCTGACCCCTGTTGAAGTGTGAAATTCGATATGGCAGCCCGTGACTTTGACGTTCGCAAGAAATATATGTGTATGTTCGGATTGTAATAACGGCCGGTCATTTTATGGGCGACGTTAAAACTGGAAGGAAACAATGGGTCTCTTTGGTGACCGTTGCGTTGAATAAATGTTTAAGTTTTGGGTTTCAGTGGTCGGTGTCGGAACTACCGAAGAAAACCACAAGTTTTTATTTGTGGATTTTTGTTGTAGTAATAAATTTAAAGTGATATTTACTCACTTTTCAATTATGACTTTTTTTAAATGATCTTTTCCATCCTGTTAGTGTCATCTACAAAAAAGGACAAGGTATTTTATGATGAGGCAATTACCATATGATAAGTTAAACTCCAAGATATTTGTTACTAAACATCAAATCATTTTTTTAAATTTTCGACGCGCGTTTCGCTAACCATGTTAGAATCGTCCGGAAATGATTCACTCTAGATTAAATCATTGGTTAACTTAGTATTTCTATATATATATATATATATATATATATATATATATATATATATATATATATATATAGAAAGAGGGACATCGAGGACATTGAAAAGAAGGAAAGAAAAATCATAAGAGAAATGTTAGGCCCCAAACAAATAAATAGCACAACATACCGACTTCGAGAAAACCAAGAAATCAAACAATACACAGATATACATAGCGATATGAGAAAAAGAAGACTTAAGTTTTACGGACACATCAAACGGATGAATCCGAGTAGGCTAACTAGACAAATAGTCGAATTTTATGAAAATAGGAGTAGAGCTAAAGTAGAAATAATTAAATGGATTGCGGCAATTAAAGAGGACCTAAGATCGGCAAATATTACACAAAGTGAAATTCAGGATAGAGGCTGTTTCAGACACAAGGTTGACGTTTGGAAGGTTGGCCAGAGAGAAAAATGTAGGAAGACTGGAACAACTTGGTCTGACGAAAGGAAAAAAGCTCATAGCGAAAGAATGAAATTAGTATGGACGCAAAGGAAGGCTAACAACAACAAACGCCTCTAATTGTACTTCGCGTGGTCCACCAGGGCCCATACGTGAATAATAAATATATATATATATATATATATATATATATATATATATATATATATATATATATATATATATATATATTTTTTTTTTAATTTTTTTTTTTGTTTTTAGGCCGATTAGTGCTCAGAACAAAGCTGCGCCTATTAGAGAAATTTAGACGAACTAGTTATCTCTTTATTAAATAGGACAGGACGTCGTTATTGGTGAAATGATGACAGGGGTTTTTGAGGAAAATGCCCTTTCAGACAATATATGAAATCAAAGCTTGATGAATACGGAATCAAACTTTATCCACTAGATACAGCGACTTCTTACGTTTTGAATATTGAACTTGATGCTGGTAAGCAACCAGATAGATCGTATCAACTGAGCAACGCGGCAAGAGATTGATACACCAATTTCAATCACAGGACAAAATTTCATCAATGATAATTGGTACACCACCATTCTTTTGGTAGAAGATTTAGCCAAAAATCATAAAATTTCAGTTGTGGGCATGTCGCGTAAGATTAAAAAAGAAATACTCCAATGCTTCGCAGCAAAAGGCAAACCTGAATATTCTAGTCAATTCGGATTTTCTGACAGGGCTACACTTATGTTGTATGTGCCAATAAAAAATAGATCTGTGATATTACTGTCAGCACTTCATATTGCAGATGAATTAGCAAAAATCTATTTGACGTCAAGAAAAAATAACAGACGTTTTTTTCGTTTTCTATATATTGCTGGAATAAACGCCAAGGTAATCTCGAGGGCCAATAAAGTAGTTATAGAAAAAAGGCGAAAATATTTACGTGAATTGGGAATGTAGCTTATAATAAAATATGTAGAGAGAAGAGCTCCGAGAAAACTCAAAAGAAAAATTAGGGACCTCTTAAACATAAGTGACGAAAACTCATGTAACGCACAAGCCGTCAGTTCCAGTGCATGCAGAGGAAGCTGCAAAATATGTCCTGCTAAAAAGAGAAGACAATCCAATACACAGTGTGCAGCTTATCTGAGGAATATTTGCCTTTGAATATTGCCTTGCCATATTTGAATATTGTGATGAAGAGACTGATGATGAAAAAAACTAAACCAAAGAAAACAAACTAAATACAAGAAGATAATAAAAAGTTTTGTTACTATTTCATTGAGTTCATTATCAAACTTGTTAATTTTTTAAATTGATTTTGAATTATTGATAATAGGCCTTTATGACAATAGTCCAAATTGTCCAAATTGTATAATAGGCCTTTAGAGACAATTTATAGCATTCAGATAGAAAAATGTAAGAATACAATGAACCGGGGCAAAGGACCTACTCCATTCAGTCAACTTTTGGAATTATTAATGTAACACTTGGTTGACTTCACGGTTCATGATTTTACACGCTTCATTCGGTACGGTTGTGATATAAATAGTATATAATTTAATTTTAGATTGAATCATTTTCTGATGAAGCTAACATGGTTAAGGAAACGTATGATTCCGTTTAAAAAAACTATGACATCTATTTAAACATATCTGTATCATTGTTCCGTTAAAATAATTTATGTGGGATCAGTATACACGTGTAGGAGACATAAAAATTGTTTTTTTTTCTGAATAACCATCGGCATAGGTTTGTCAACAGGAACTAGAGATTAGGACCATGCTAATCGTTTAATATAGCTGAGGGGATGTTTTTTTTTGAAGGGGGCGGAAGATGCAGCCGTTTGTTTTGACGACTTAAGATCTCATAACCTACAGGGTGAACATAGAAAATTCGTTTCAGTGGTATACTGGAATTTATTCAAATTTACTAAAATTTTACTTATTTAACTAAGAGAGCCAAAACTTGAAGGACATTCATAAAAAAAAAAGAACTAAGACATGTCTAATTTTTCTTTATATTTAAAAATTTGCATGACAATTGTTTGGACACACATTGTCTTGACCAGCTGGTCAGTTGGGCTCTTCAGTCGAAGCGGACAACACTTGAAAATGCCAAATAGATTTTGGCGAAACGTCGTGACTCTTCACAGAATCAACGGATCGACACCTGGAATGATATATATATATATATATATATATATATATATATATATATATATATATATATATATATATATATATATATATATACACATATGTATATATATATATATATATATATATATATATATATATATATATATATATATATATATATATATGTATAGAGGAGGAGCCCCACCTATCCCTTCAACTGGATGACATATGTTTAGTCTATCGAGGTTCAGACTCATCAGGGAGCCGACATATACCATACCATCAAGAATAAAGAGACCCTATCCACAGCCAACAACCCATGCTTTCGCCGACTTCCCGTGATGGTATGGTATGGAGACAAGAGTAGCTGAGTATCATCATACACCCAACTGTTGGGTTCCACAATCTCGCCCACAACAACGTAATCTCAGACACATAATGGTGATCAAATAGTACCATAAAAAATTAAATAAGGAACTCAGTTCTCAGTGAAGCGAACTGTTTATCCATGGAGGTCCTCGTGGAAAGAGGGCGTCTGCTTTGGACGGGGCATTTAGCCAGGCTAGGCGACAATCCTTTGGAAAAGTGTATGTTATATGGTAAACTGACTTCAGGTAAAGGTAAGCAAGGAGGTTCGAAAGGTCAGAAATTCTTATAAGGATACTCTCCATTAAACATTAAATAACGCTAATGCTAATCATCAATGGGCGGTGACTGATTTCAACAGAACCTAGTGTAGACGACTAGGTCATCGATATCAAGGTTCGAGGTCTAGAAACAGGTCGCATTATTACCTCAGTTGTTCTCTCAGTCAGGGATATCTCAAAGAGATCATTTATTTTAGTAATCTGGAGAGTGAGAGAATAATAGAGTCCAACTATAAACGACACTAAACAATAATTTTTTGCAATAACGCAATAAAACTGCTTCTAAAATCAATCTCATGTAACATTCTCATTGCGAAACAAAGTTAACCCTAACTACATTGAAAGTGAGAAAATATCCATTAACAAACACCCGGTAACTGTGTTCCACTCCCGTGTTGGTGGTCCTTATACATAAAAAAAAACCTCGATGGATGTGGGTGAAATTTGATACTTCACCCGTCGTACAAAGAGAGAAATTCGAAACATACTTTTGAAATTAGGGGGAGTACAAGAATACGCTCTTTAATTGACCGTGGCAGGTTTTTGTGAAAGTGTGACTCTTTTAGAGATGAATTTGTACAATAAATTAATAGAGAAAGAGTAGTTCTCATAAATATATATGAGAACGGTAAGAAAGCAACTAAGATGTAACAGTTTTTTTTTCTAAATTAACAATACCATTTGTAAATACATCATACATGTAATAACATCTTTTTTTGCAACTTGAACGAAATATCGCGTATATTATGCTAGATTTGGTCTAAAAACGGAAAATGTCCTCAGTTTTGACTTTTCAAAACGAACAGAACATAAACAAATTCAGAGTAATACTGTTTGATGCTCAGTTTGATGCTCAACACGAGGGCTAGACAATATTTTGGAAAAAGTGGACATTAAGGTAGTACAAACCATATATTAGGTGGTTAATATAACAGGTCAACAAATTTAAACTTTTTTGAGCTAGCATGGATGAAAATAGGTGTATATAAAGTATTTTGTAGACCCAAATCCGAAAATTATAATTACGTAACAGGTACAGTTTCTTTGTTACGGGAGATCGGCGGTGGGGAAAAAAAAGGAGACGACATATTTTTACAATCTAATATTTATTTAATATAAACATGTAAAACGTGTAGACTCTATGCAAAGACATTACTGAAGATTATGTAAATAAAATACATATTACATGGAATGTTACCCAGCGCCAAAATCTTCACTTCTTCCTCTTGTGTTCTGTAGCATCATCTCTTTTTAAAAAGAGATCCTGATGTCCTGGTGAAACCCCTTTCCTTGTTGGCCGTTTACTGCAATTTTCCGGAAAACATCCAAATGGAAGTGTAAAAAATATAAGAAATATATAAGAAAACGTATTCGAGAGGAAACGCGCCGATTCAACATGCAGCTTGTACAAAAGACTGGAAGAAAACAGGGAAATTTACAAAGCTAAGCAGAAGCGAAGAAAGAAAAGAACACAAATGTCCTTAATGCGTGAGGATGGTACAATATGCAGGGAACGGACGGAAATATTAGAGGTTGTCCGAAGATTTTATTCAAAGTTATATGAGGACCAGAATCAGGTGGTGAAGGAAGTGACAAAGGCTAGAGACTGGATGAAAAATGGCAAGGCTCCAGGAAAGGATAGTATAACTGTGAAGATGTTAAAAGCTGGTGGTCGGACTTTACATAAAACACTACACAAATTATATTCAAAATGTCTCAAACAATAAGAAGTACCCAGCTTATGGAAAAATGCAGAAGTGATTATTATACATAAGAAAGGAGCACGGGAAGATTTAAAGAACTACCGTCCAATAAGCCTCCTATCAGTGGTGTACAACATTTTCACCAAAATAATATCCAAAAGAATACCAAGAAAACTTAATGACGCAAAACCAAGGGAGCAAGCAGGAATCAGAAGTGGATTCAGAACAATGGATCACATCCAGGTCCTACAGCAGGTCATAGAAAGACCAACGAATATACTATGCCACTGTGCTTGGTTTCTATCGATTATGAAAGAGTATTTGATTCAATATCAAAGCGGGCCATAATGAATGCAGTGCTTAATCAAGGTGTAGAGAAAGCCTATGTAAATCAACCAGGATCGATTTATGATGATGAAGTTTTATGAACAGTCCACATTGACGATCTTGAGGTTGGAATAAACGTAGAGCGGAGCATACGGCAGGGTGACGCAATATCCCCTCTTCTTTTCTCGGCCTGCCTGGAAAAAGTGTTCTGTAATCTGGATCGGAAACAGGATGGAATAAGAATTAATGGTGCATACTTAAATCATCTTAGATTCGCAGATGATATCATTCTTCTTTCACAAGACCCAGAGGAACTGCAAAGACACGTACAAGTGCTGCAAATGACTGGAGAACCATTTGGCTTGAAACTAAACCAGAAGAAGAGTCAGGTCATGTTCAATAAATTTGCTGAGGACAAAAGGATTTCTATTTTAGTAACGTATTTGGAAGTTGTGGATCACTTGTGGATATATATATCTTGGGCAGAGGGTTTCAATGGAACGAGACACAGTTCAGGAGGTGGAACGATGCGTTAAATGTGGCTGGCAGGCTCAACATAGTGTTTAAGAGAAATCTACCACTTTTTTTGCCTGAAAAGAAAAGTCTTGAGAAAAGTCTCTCACATACGGAGGTGAGACCTGGACACTCACATCACAGTCAGTTCAAAAACTTAGCACAGAGGGCACGAGTAGCACAGAGGGGAATGGAAAGATGTATGCTTGGTAGAGAACTCTCGAAAGTGAGTGACATCGTTGGAAGAATAAAGAAATTGAAATGGAAGTGGGCAGGCCATGTAGCGAGGCGATGGCACGAAAGATGGAACAGAGCGGTCCTGGACTCGATACACTTGATCGCAAACGTTCACGGAGAAGACCGACAACACGATGGACTGATGACATTATTAAGTATATTGGACCCGAATGGCAGAGGACATATATATATATATATATATATATATATATATATATATATATATATATATATATATATATATATATATATATATATATATATATATATATATATATATATAGGGTGTTAGGTAAACATGCGGCAAAAATGCAAGGGGTTATTCCTTGTCCTGTTCTAAGAATATGTTGTTCTATGATGATTTTTAAAAAACCCCTTTGTTTCGAAGATACAGAGCGAACAAAATTTGCGACAACCATATTCGATATTTGTTGAAATCATTAACGTAAATAAATGTAGGGTGTACGTCAATGAGTTTATCAAGTACAAAACATTTTTTTTTCGATCTCGATCACACGGCTGTTTTATCTAGTAAGTGGATTTCATCGGTCGCATTTGTTTACATAGATTGAGTGACGTTTGGCTGTTTGACGTGTCTTAAATAGTGAGTGAAGTCCTCTATCATAATGTATAGAAACGCCGAGATGACTACTACAAGCTAGGTGATTGTACAGTGAACGATTTGCAGCCCGTAATGTCCATGGCCGAAAAATCTTCGAAAACATTCATCGACGTCTTCGCGAAATAGGCATGTTGAAACGAACTGAAGTGTCAGGAAGATCACTGACTGTAAGAACGGTCCAATTGGGCATTTTTAAGGACATGTGACATACACCCTAGTATTTCATAAGCTTCCAAAAGTTTATCTATGAAGTTTTTATAGTTTTCATCTTTCTTGTGGCCGAGAAATCCTTTCACTATACTTACTGTTTATCACTTAACTGTGGAAATATTTCTTTTAGGTACTTGAAACCATTACCTTCTTTGTCCATGTCTTTGACAAAGTTTTTCATTAGTCCAAGCTTAATATGGAGAGGCGGAAGAAGCAGCTTTTTGAGTTAACAACAGGGGCATACAAGGCATGAGCCTGACTAGAGAAACCACCTTTAACAAAAACGAAGTTGCTATATTTTTCAAACTTCTTATAGAGCTAATTGATAAATATAAGTTTCTGCCAAGGAATATATGGAATGTAGCCGAGACTGGAATGTCCTCAGTGCAAGACCTTGGTAAAATTGTGAATGAGGAAGGACAATAATGTATATGGTCTATAACGCGCGGAGAAAGTGGAAAGACAGTCACAGCTGTATGTGCTGTGAATGTCTACGTCCCACCAATGTTAATTTATCCAAGACAGATACGTGGATTTGCTTTAGAAGCAGATTGCCCTCGTGAAACTGTTTATCGGTGTTCAAAAAATGAGTGGATCAATGAAGATCTCTTTATAGGTTGGCTGAAACATTTTGCGGATTTGACCAAACCTTCAGAAAATGAGCCCGTGTTCCTTGTTCTCGACAATCATTCCAACCACATCTCTTTGAAAGCTTACGAATGTTGCAAAAGCAAAAACATAGTAATGTTATTATTACATCCTTGTTTCCATCTATGGTCCGCTTAAAGCAGCTTATAAACAAGAATGCAATCTTTTTAAGAATAATCAATTGGGAAAAAAGATCACACAAAATGATATCGCTTCACTGTTCAGGACAGGTTTTTAAAAAGTATCAAACATCCCGAAGGCTGAAGCAGGATTTGCTGTCACAGGAATATATCCTTTAAACGCAGACGTGTTTACAGACGAAGATTTTGTGGCTGCTGATGTTTTTAACAGCAACAAAGTGGTAGTTTCGGTAGAAGAAATACGAGACCGGGATAATAAGACCCCCGATAATAAGACCGGGATCGTGATCCACCAACTCATTTCCAGACAAACTCACCTCAATCGCCATCTCGCCAAACTCGAGCAACGGACTAACTTTTATAACTCCATTCCTTCAACAACAACCTTCAAGCACAACTTCAGGTGTGCTCCTGAGGGTTATAGCTGCGACTTATGCCTCAACAAAGCTTGTCCAGTATTACCAACCTAGTGACTGGTATTACCTGCCATGGTGCTTAATACCGCTTAAAGTCGTTTATTTTTTATATATTGATTACGCCAAATTTGTTTTACTTATTGATCTTAATTATTATAATTTTGTTAGAAGAATAGTTTAATTAGCAAAAAGATTAATAAAGAAACAACAACACAAAAAAATCAAAAAGGAAAAAAAAATCAAAAAGAAAACAAAGAGCGTTCGCCAGAACGTGGTTGTAGGTTGTCGGCATCATTAGCGATCGTTGAAAGGGACACAAAGGGGCCCCCCGGAGTGCGTTAATTATGTTGTGAGGGTCCCATCGACCGACGTTCAAATTTTAGTTGAACTCCACATTAGGCACAGCCATCGATGATGCAGAAAAAATCGTAGTGATAAAGAGACAATAATTTCCTTTCTTTGTGCTTTTTGAACTAATACATATATGGTCATAAACTAATCCATTTCATTATTCATAATATAGTGAAAAAAAAAGACATATTTTAAAGCTTTACTTACAGGATTTTTTTCATAAACAATTCTTTTTTAATTACACTTTATCAGGTCTTAAGGTTTAATGACGAATTTTATAAAATCTTATTTTGAAGTCCAAACTTAAAACAGTGCTCGATCATTTTTACAATTCCAAAAGGATTATCCACAAAGAAGAAATTCCAAGTAGAACAACGGTTGATGCTGAGCGTTATCTTAGTGGACTTAAGCAATAGTCAGGGACTTGATTATCGGGAACCTTATAACAATGCAATACAATGTATAGTCGTTTATGAGCCAGTAATCTGAAATAAGTTTATTTCACCAACGATTCCACATAAAGCCAAAATCTAAGTATTAAACTCGATACAATTTAGTTTAAATTAGATTAAAATGAATATAAAATTAAACTACTCTTTGTAAATAAGAATAAAATGTCCGGTCCTTCATGAGCCAGATTCTTGAAGCAAGTTTATTTTAATGAGAATCTCACGCTAAATCAGCAAATCTAACTAATAAGTTATTATAATTTAGCTTAGAATAGATTGAAATTAGTACCAAATTAAACTACTTCCTGTAAATAACAGTGTAACTGTTGGTTCTACAGAGTCAGAAGTATAATTTAAGTTTAACCAAAACAGTCGTCACAATTTAGCTTAAAATTTATTAAAAATTGGTATC
Source organism: Cosmopolites sordidus (assembly GCA_031761425.1). Lineage (NCBI taxonomy): Eukaryota > Metazoa > Arthropoda > Insecta > Coleoptera > Curculionidae > Cosmopolites > Cosmopolites sordidus. The sequence continues at coordinate 360,279 of JARFXV010001462.1, read as the reverse complement.
AAATTAGGCTACTTTCTGTAAATAACAATGTAAATTTTGGTCCTTCATGAGCCAGATTTTTGAAGCAAGTTTATTTTAACGAGAATCCCACGTAAAGTGTAAGTTTAACTATTAAGTAGTTAAAATTTAGCTTAGAATAGATTAAAACTAACCTCAAATTAAACTACTTTCTGTAAATAACAATGTAATTGTTGGTTCATCATGAGTCAGATTTTTGAAGCAAGTATATTTTAACGAAGATCCCACGTACAACTAAAACAATAGTCTCAATTTATCTTAGAATATATTAAAATTAGCATCAAATAACTTTCTATAAATAACAATGTAAATTTTGGTTCTTCATAAGCCAGATTTTTGAAGCAAGTTTATTTTAACCAGTATCCCACGTAATGTTTAAGTCTAACTATTGAGTTATTATAATTTAGCTTAAAATATATTAAAACTAGCGTCAAATTAAACTACTTTCTGTAAGTAACTATGTAATTGGTGGTTCTTCATGAGTCAAATTTTTGAAGCAAGTTTATTTTAACGAAGATCCCACGTACAACCAAAGTTTAACTAATATAATCGTGTAAATTACAATATAAAATTTGGTCCTTTTTCAGATTTTTGAAGCAATTTTATTTTAACGGGTATCCCACGTAAAGTTTAAGTATAACTATTAAGTTGTGGTAACTTTTGCTTGGAATATATTAAAACTAGCATGAAATTAAATTACTCTCTGTAAAACCATCTAATTTTTGGTTCTTCATAAGCCAACTTTTTGAAATACATTTTAGTGTAAAATACACAGAAAAGCCATATATAAAAAATAACGTTATTGACAAGTTGATGAACAACCTATCGACTAATATTTAAAAAAAATTACCTGTGTAGAGTGGTGAAATTTTGAAAATAACGTAAAAATTAACATTGAGTACCTTTCGTACTCGAAGATGTTCAGTTTGGACGAAAGATAATTACGCAAATAAAAGAAATACTTGAAAAACAACTGAAATGAAAATGAACAGGAAAATCCGTGAAGGGCAATTGAGGAAAACAGGGCTCTTTTCGTCGATGAGACGGAGGATTGTTACCGGTGAAGATGTTTATTGTTTAAAAAAAAAATGTTTTTTGATGAAATTTAAATTTTAAAATGTGACTAATGAATTATTTTTCGATATATTGAACTTGTTTGTGATGATTGTAATAAACGTGTTTTGATTTAAAGAGAGATCTTGGATAAAATTTCTTATTTTAAAAATGTTGTCTATTGACCGCTAAAAACTAACCATATACCAACCTAAAGTATTATATCGGCATTACTTTAATAGTAGAACTTTGACTGTAAGTGAAAAAAAGCTATTTTGGGACCATCACCAATAATCAAACCTAGTTTATTTTATTTTGGAAACTGATATTAATACGACCGGGATAATAATTGTCGGATTCTAGTCTTCAGGTAAAATATTTTCGAAAAGTACTCGCTTCAAAAATATGGCTCACAAATCATTTAAATTATAGTGAAATTTAAGATGGTAGTTTGTTTTGATGCTAATTTTAATCTATTTTAAATTAAATACCGCAAGACTTAAATAGTTAAATTTTGATTTTACGTGGGATGATTGTTAAAATAATCTTACTTCAGAAAACTGATGATAAACCAAAAATTACATTGCTGTTTAAAGAGAGAACCTTTCATTCGATTCTAATACCAATTTAGTTAATTGAATCTTGGAATTCAGTGAATACATCTTGAAATTAATAATACAATTGTCAGGTTCTTGTTTTTAGATGAAATATTTTCGAAAAATTTGGATCTTAAATCATCAAAAATATATTATTATATAAGACATTAATTTAATTTGAAGCAAATGTTAATCTATTTTAAACTAAATTGTGGCAACTTTATTAGTTGGGCTCTGTTTTACTGGAATCCTCGTAAAAATATTCTTGCTTCAAAAAAGTGACTTAGGATGGAATAAAATGGACGTTGTTTACAGAGAGAAGTTAAATTTGACTCTATTATCAATGTAGTTAATTATATTTACAGGTTGGGATTATAATAGTTAGATCCTGGTCTTTAGGTGAACTCTTTTCTAAAATTACATTTCAAAAATATGGCTCACAAATCACTAAAAATATAGTAATTTCATTTGACGCTAGTTTAAATCTGTTTTAAGCTAAACTGTGAACACTTCAATAGATACATTTTGATTTGAAGTGGAACCCTGGTTAAAATAAAGTTGCTTCAAAACTGGCACATGAGGGATCAAGTTAATTGACCAGTTTAATTTTATTCTGTTATCAATCTAACCAAATATAGTTAGGAATCTAGTTCATTTATATTGGAATAAATAATACAGTTTAAATTATAAGTGTCGGTTTTTGCCTTTAGGTGAAATATTTTTAAAAATTATTCGCTCCAAATGGCTGGCTGGCTCAAGAATCACCAAAAAGGTAGTGTTAGTTAAAGCAGTAGGTAAATTTGACGGTAATTTTAATCTATTCTAGATTAGATTGTCGTTACTTAATAGTTTAATTTTGATTTTATATGAGATCCTCATTAAAATAAACCTGCTTCAAAAATCTGGCCCATGAAGGAACAAAAATTACATTATTGTTCACTGAGAACAGTTTAATTTGACTCTTAAGATCAATTTAGTTAACTGTATTTAGGAATCTAGTACATAAATATTGGATGAATAATATGGTTGGAATTATAATTGTCTTTGTGAAATATAATTACTCGCTACTTAATTAATTTTCATTTCACGCTGAAGTAAATCTATTTTAAACTATAAACGATTGTCGCTACTTAATAGTTGGATTTTGTTTTACATGACATCCTCATTAAAATAAACCTGCTTCAAAAATCTCGCTCATGAAGAACCAAAAATTACATTGGTGTTTACATGGGGCATTTTAATTTGACTCTAATACTAATTTAGTTAACTGTATTAAGGAATCAAGTGAATAAATATTGGAATGAATAATATGGTTGGGATTATAACTGTCATTGTGAAATATACTTTAAAATTACCCGCTTCATAAATTTGGCTCTTGAATCACCATAAAGGTACTGCTACTTAAGTAATTTCATTTCAGGATAATTTAAATATATTCTAAACTAAATTGTGGTGATTTTAATAGGAAGACTTTTTTTTTTTTTAATAGGTATATTTTCCATGGGTTTCTTGTCAAAATAAACTTGCTTCAAAAATCTGAATGATATTATTTTAGTCATATTTCCAATTTTAATATAATTGTTTCAAAATTAAATGTTTATAATATTATTGGTCTTATAATTAAAATAGTCTTATTGAAGCTTAGTTAACTTTAGTAGTAGAATTTTTAAACTCTGCTCATTCTGGATAATTATTTTAAATCAACTTACCGCTGAACGTCAATATGTAGCTTAATACGGACCTCCGTTTCGCGACAAAAAAAAAACCGCACTCTCCGCCGTAAATAAGGTTAATATTTTACAAACGAATGGCTAAGGTCACACATCAAAACGTTTATTTTTAATTCAAACGAATACCACTTTTCCCAAATTTAAATTACAGGCGAAGAAAATCGCTGGAAAAAAGATCAATTCCGATTGAATCGGAAAAGTTCGAAGCCACCAAAAACCGCTCACACACGGTCTAAACGACTGGCCGTTCAGGGGGATCGCGATATTTCGCCGTGATTTCGGGGGGATTCGCGACGTTAGCCGGTAGGCGTGGCGCGGCCGTATCGACGTGGGCGGAGCTTAGGCGACGTGCGTATGTGAAACTCGCGCGCCAGCTGTTCGTACGATTAGGTTTTGTTTCCGCTCGTGGCACGTGTGATTTGTTTTTCACTGCAGATTGTATAAATTAACATGGATGAAGGTAGCATATATGTAAACGTGTAGGAAACATATTAGAAACATGATATAATGCAGTATCTCGCTTAGAAAATATTTTTTTTTAGGGTTCTATTCATATTTATATATATCGCCCCGTTTCTATTAAAAAGCTTTATTGAATCAGTGATGTATCCTCCGTCATTCTTCACGATCTGCTTCCAATTCTCGACTAATTTATTGATGCCGTTTGGGTAGAAATCGCCGGACCTAGACTTGAAGAAGTTGTTAAGCCAGTTTTTGAGGTCTTCATGGTTACGTGGTTACGCCCCTCATTTGGTTGGACAGTAAGAGGAAGAGGTGATCGGTTGGTGCAAGATCTGGATATGAAGTTGTTTTATTTATGTTTATTTCTAAGCCATTCTATCTGACGTCTGTTGGGAGTGTATCTAAGTGAGTTACTGTTTCTTAAAAGACAATATATCATCCTAATACTCCAGATCGCTCAAGTCTAGTCATGGTCCAGCGAATACTCTGTATATCATAATTTAACTGGAAGGGGACGCTGTAAAGCTGTATATTGGACAGAAAAGACGAGAGTACACATCTCGGGGTGTATGTTAAATGATTCACCATGATTTAAAAACGGCGAGGGAAATGGGAATGCGCAGTATTGTGTCCAATTTATAAGAAGGGGGATCATCATGTAACAACTATAGAGGTATAGCGTTGGTGGAAGTAGTGTACAAAATACTAGCGACAGTAATCAAGAACAAGATAAGGGATACCTTGGAGGATCTAGTGGGAGACTACCAATGTTAGTTACAGATCAACAGTAGACCAGATAATGTTACTAAACCGACTGCAGGAAAAACACTATCGACAAGGCTTAAACATGAACATGCTCTTTATAGATTTCCAATGGGCCTATGACTTCATTGATAGAAAGGAATTACTAAAAACAATGGGACAACTGGGGGTTAATATAAAATTAATAGCTCTAACAAAAATCAATATAGAAAATACGGTCCACTTCACGGGCGTAGCCAGGATTTAGTTGGGGGGGGGGGGGGTGTTTAGTTTGAAATAAATAAAACAACAAAAATATACTTACATGAAATTTAATATCTATATATTCATCGGAAAAATTACGACATATTTATAGTAAAGTTCTAACTTTAATAAATAAAATAAAGTTCTTAACTTTAAATGAAATGGTTAAATTAATTTCGTTCCTCCGCGCTAAATCTAAAACCATTAAAGAAGAAATCTTCGGCTTTTTCTTTTAAATATATCCACTACTTCATCTGCATGAATTTCTGTTCCATAGTGAATGTTCATGAGAGCCAAACCATTAAGTCTGTTTGCACTTGTAGTGTTTCGTAAATAGTTTTTCAGTCTCCTTAGGCTCGAGAAAGACCTTTTGGGGTAGCAGTGGATACAGAAATGGTAGCCAAGATTTGTAGTAATGTGTAAATATTAGGATAAAGGTTTTTATCGCACATACCTAGGCATTCCAAACTAGATTTCGGGATACGCGAGATACTTGTCAAAAATAATAATTCAATTGTAATAATTCAAATAAATTCAATAAGTCAAATGTAATAATTTAACTCTCTTCACTCCTCGTATTTTTTCGGTATAATATTAGGTAATATTTGGCTTAGTTCAACCCCCCCCCCCCCCCCCCGGCTACGCCCGTGGTCCGCTTAGTTAAAGTAAATGGCCAACATTCAAAACCCTTCAAAGTAAGATCGGGCCTCAGACAAGGAGACCCATTGTCTGCCTGTTTGTTTAATCTCGTATTGGAAGTTGTGAGGAGAAGTCAGATACGTCGAACGGGACTAATATATGACAAAAAACACCAGTATCCAGCCTTCGCCGACGATGTAGCAATTATAACGAGAATTGGGAGAAATGAAAAATGTAACTCAAAGATTAATGAGAGAAGCGGGAAGGTAGGGCTCCGAGTAAATACAAACAAAACCAAATACATGAAAATGAGAATTAAAAAAAGACGAAATGTGCAAGGAAGGGCTGAAATTTAAAGTAGGAGAAGAAACACTTCACTTCGAAAGGGTTGATCGTTATGTTACCTGGGCTCAACTATTACAGACAAACATGGAATGGAAGCGGAGATTAAGGCCGGAATAACAAAAGGAAATAATGTGCAGCGATGTTGCAGAGACTCCTGAGAAACAAGAATCTAACCAACAAGAAAAGCCAAAGTGAGAGTTTATAAGACAAAAATGAGACCAGTTGTAATATATGCCGCAGAGACCTGAACCTTAACCAATAGCAGTGAAAGAATGTTAGAGGTGTGGGAGCGCAGACTGTTGAGAAGAATATACGGTGGTATCAAGGAGGAGAAGAAGGACCAATGAAGAAATAATAACGGTATTAGAGAACCCTCAATAGAGGGTTCTCTAATACCGTTGATCTAATACAGAATGATCGGGAAAGATTTGAATTTGGTGAGAATGTGCGCAAAAATGCTTTTGAAAATTTTTTCACAGAATCAAAAGTAAAACAGGAGAGAAACTGGCTTTCTGGGGCGGGTTGAAGATGATCAGAATGATCGGGAAATATTTGAATTTGAAAAAAATCTGCGCAAAAATGCCTTTGAAAAACTTTTCGCAGGACCAAAAGTAAAACAGGAAAGAAACTGGATTTCTAGAGTAGTTTGAAGATAACCCACATTTTCTGGAACGTGTTAGTACTGGTGACGACCCTTGGATTTTTGAATACGACCCGGAAATAAAGCGCCAGAGCCAGGATTGGCACAGTTCAACCTCACCACAGCCAAAAAAGCCAGAATGAGCAAATCAGCTTTATTGGTCGCCAGGGGATCATCCATGAAGAATTTGTGCCACAAGGCCAAACTGTAAACCAACATTTTTACCGAGATGTTCTTGAAACACTTCGAAAAAGAGTCATTCGTGTGAGACCGAACATCAAGAACACCTGGATGTTGTATCACTACAATGAGTTTTACCACATGGCGACTTCAATTAACGAGCCCCCTTATTCACCAGATTTCACCAGACCAGAGTCATTGTGACTTTTTCTGTATCTCAAGGTTGAAAATTCATCTCGAAAAGAGTTAAGCATGAAGAGAGTTATTAAAAAATTCAGGGAGATTAGATCAATTAGGGACTCTAAACACACTATCCGTCCAATAACAAGCCGTTCAAATGATAATATCGAAGCAGTGCGTGAGATTATTAGTGGAAGTGCAGGAACATCGATTCGGCGTCGTGGTCAAAAATTGCAAATTTCAAGCTCTCTATAGCGTATACTCTCTAAAGATCTGCGTCTCCGTGCTTACAAAGTTTAATTGACACAATGACCTAATGACCATGCATAGCGAACAGAGTTTGTTGAATGGATTATTGAACATTAAATACTAATTTTTCGAACAAAATCATCCTAATCGATGAAACTGATTTTCACCTAGATGGCTTCGTTAATCGTCAACATTTGCGGCACCAAACCCACATGTGATTGTCGAAAAACAAATGCACCCACAACGTGTCACTGTTTGGTGCGGATTTTGGGCTGGAAGCGTCATTGGACCACACTTTTTCGAAAATAAAGCTAAAGTTAAGCAGTTACTCTTAGTGGTGCTCGATATCGTCACATGATAACCGAGTTCTTTCTGCCTAAATTGGATAATATTGATGTGGACGACATGTGGTTTCAATAAGACGGTGTGACCTGCCATACAGCTCATGAACCAATCCAATTACAGCATAAGACATTTCCTGGTCGTGTACTCTCTCGTTTCGGTGATCAGAATTGGCCGCCCAGATCATGTGATTTAACACTATTGGATTTCTTTCTATGGGGTTATTAGAAATCAAATCTATCTATCAACAATCTGTCTATGTCAACAAGCTCACATCCACCCGTGCAAGGATGAGATTCAACGATTTATCAACGAAATTCAGCCACATTTATGCAAAATGATCATGGAACTATATCATCACTATATTTAAAATAGTATATATGACAACTGTTTCGACACACAGTGCCTTTTTCAAAAACTAACTATACTAAACTAACAGTGAGAAAAGTAATTACAACCTAAAGTATCCATCGACCTAATAAAACATGATAGTGGGTAAATCAATTTTTTTGTCAAACGTCTAGGAGGACAATATAAGTTTAATAATGGTGAACCATTCAAGTCTAGCTGGTGATTTAGCAAAAATGAGCAAATTAAGTGATTATCATAATGAGAATTATTTTGTAGTTTAATATAACTTATTTTCCGTTCGTTGAGCCTAGTAGAGAAAGATCTTCCTGTTTGTCCAACGTAGATTTTGGACACGACCCGCACTCAATTAAATAAACTCCTGAGTTATACAGTTTATTTGTTTGATTTTTATTGTTTTTAATAAGGCGTCCTAGACTATTGTTTGTTTTAAAAGCAACATTTATATTGTTTGTTTTGCATAAATATCTCGACTCTAATTTGGTCATTTTAACTTTATTATAACTTTTTTTATTAATTATTTTATTTATACTGTTTGGGCCGTATCCATTATTTACTGCGTTATATCAGTTTGATGACATTTAATTCTTTATTATAATTATCTATTGACAAGAGGATACTTAATAATCTATGTATAAAAGAGTTAAATGGTGTCATGTTTTGTGAATAAGGATGACGTTTAGGTTACAAGTGTTTTGTGTTTAATGGATCTTATTAATACAACTATCAAATTCTTAATATCGCCCCCCCCCCCCCCTGCTCCACCGTGGACCCAATATCGTCCCCGGGATTATATTTAGAACCTCCTCTTACTCACAAGAGTATTTTCTGTAACTTTTTGCTATATTTATTTAGTTTATTTTTAGATGCCAAGGATGAAGCTGTGGGATCCTGAATTAATGAAAAATCTGTTGAAACTGTACCAACGTAAGAAATAGGTTATAAAAAGGCAGTTAAGTTATTTAACGTTCCGAGAGCTACTTACAGAGATTACGTGAAAAAAACTGAAAAATCTGTATAAAATGTAGTTTCTGAGAAAATGGGAAGAAAACCAGTATTACCAATTAAGTAATTAATTAGTAAAATTAGAACAGTTGGCAAACTATTGCTGGCAATTGGAGAAGAATTAATATGGTGTCACAGCTTCTAATTGACTTTCCTATTGACTCTCAGGAATAATATTTCTCGCCCATTTTCACAGACCAAAAACTGACTTGTCATTTCGTAAACCAGTCAATTTGACGGGACAAAGCCATGATAGTCACAGCTTCACCGCATAAACAAGAAATCATAGATGGAGAAAAGAAGCGGAAGGAAAAGGACGAAAGAAAAGAAGGAAAAAAAAGCTAGAAACGTAAAAACAGGCAAAACAGTAGGAAACAACAAAAATAAGACCATTAACCGACGAAAGAGACAGCATTCTGATGAGGATATGTTTGATGATGACTCAATTTTGACCCAACATACTCTACTGACGAAGAATACGGTGACAATGACACTGAGTACCTTGTTAGAGAGAAATGAATGAGATGCACAAAATGTTTCCAATGGATGCATGAGGATTGCGTTGCCAATCCAGGATCTAAATTTATTTGTACAATGTGGAGAATTAATATATATAATTAATATATATAGTGTGTCCCAGCCAAATGGAATAAATTCGTTAATAAATAAATCGGGGCGTATTCGAAAAAACGCTCGAACACGTCGATTGGTATTTTTAGATGCGCGATATTTTTAGATGCGATATATATATACCAGGTGTCCCATTAAGTATGGATCGTGACTGTATCTTAAAAACTATTTATCCCACAGCTTTGAGGAAAAAAAAATTGTACTAAAAATGATCATGAGAAATTCACCAAAAATATTTTTAAGGTTCTAAAACGACCGCAAGAGGGCGTGACGAGCTAAACATTTTTAAAAATCATTTTTTTTGTGTATTTTCAAGTATTAACCGAGTAAGAAAAATTCTCAGTTATAATTAGCAAACTGTCTACTACAACTTTGTTTTATGACATTTTGTCGTAACTTCGCGAATAAAGAAGTGGGGGGGAGTTTTACCTATTTAGATAAAAAGTCGTCTAATGTCCGTTTGCCTAAACCGATTTTCCTCAATTTGGATTCATTTAAAAGGCAATTGCTGGGACAATCAGATAATCTGGGAGATAAATTATTTAGTTTATAAATGAAACCGCGAGGTGGCGTTACATTCAACAATAGATTTTTTGAAGTTTTGTTCAGTTTTTTCAAATGGCATGGTACAGCTTTTACTACATAGCAAGAAAGGTAATTTAAAGAGGAATCGTCTTTTTTTTTCTGAAAAAATCAGTTATTATTTCACTACTACCTGTATTAAGTTAAAAAAATATTAACCTGATGTTTGCCTTCCTTCACACTTTACCCAGGCTTAGGACTTATAGGCTTAGGAATATATATATATATATATATATATATATATATATATATATATATATATATATATATATATATAAATATTATTATTAAAAATACAAATTAGTTCAAGTAGGATTATTGTGATCTGATGATTGTGATCTCAATATCGACCTCGGGACGTAATTAGGCGCGTTAAAGCAATTCTTGTAGAAATAGTAAAAAACTTAGCGTGTTTTTGATTATTGTTGATAATAATGAACTGTTCTCTTTATTCTTTGACGTTTTATTTATTATTAAACTACTAATTTTTTTTTCTACATTTTTTTTACAAAAAGTGGGCGATATTTAGCGACTGTATCTTACATACAAACTAGTTAAATGCCTAATCAACGGCCGTGCGTCATGCGAAAGAGGCATTAAAACAATTCTTAGAAAATTACAGTAGCAGTTCGCACGAGATTGCGATGGAAACACACAGCGCTGCTACATAATTCGATTGAAAATGTAGTTTAGTCGATTTCTCAAGACAAAACTGCGGTTGACGAGGGATTACTGTACTTGCAATTTTAATTGAATAAAAAAAGTTATAAAAAATCTATGTATATATGCATATACTATGCATATGATTTTTTTTTGTATTTCCAAAATACCCAGTTCAATGAATGCAATAATTCTTACATCATACCGATAAAAATATTGCATTTCAGGAAGTATACAGGTCTAGAAAACGTCTTTCGAGGCAGTCTTGCGCCTAACATAATTTTCATCCTTTTTTTTTTCGTTACAGTCAATGTGATGATGCCGAACGTGACCTCCGCCTTGAGAACTGTTCGCAAACCCATTCCCAAACGTTGTCGTTTTTTCATAAAAATGACAGCAATAAAGGTACTCGCCCAGCAGGTACCGGACAAAGGTGCAATAAAATGCAGATTTTACGGAAACTACCGGGTAATTGGAGTTGTTAAAGAACGTTCTGTAATCTTCTTTCCCACGCCCGAATATCAGATTGCCAAATTCGAAATTGATTAACAAATAATGAGATTTTTATTACTGAATAACACTTAACCAAAATTACCGTCGACAAAGGGTGGCCCCACCTTAAATTTCGTCTTTACTATTTTTATTATAAGGGATTTTAATTATAACGAAAATAATTCTCGGTCAACAACAAAGAAATAGGACTCAAGACAACAAAATACGACAGTGAAATATTTAAAACAGACGAACATGCTAGGACGAGATACCATTGTAGAATAAAGAGAGAGTTAGAGAAACTAAAGACTTATAGAGTAGTAGCAGCTTTCGGAATCGCTCAACTCTCGACCCTCGTCATGGCTTTTTGGACTAGTGTAACACTGTCATAAAACGTTCCTTGCACGGCCAGTTTAAGTTTCGGCAACAGGAAATAGTCATTGCCACAGATGCGTATGTCTCCTTTTTTGGTAATTTAATTATTAATCCCTTTTTCCAATCATTGGGAACATTGTTCGACTCCCACATTTGATTTATTAAAGGTCGTAACAATTCAGAACACGACTCAGGGTCCGCCTTGAGTAATTCTGTTGGTATATTATCCAGTCCCGGAGCTATGTTGTTTTTTAATGCTCTTATAGCTCGTTGTATTTCTGTTTTCGATTATTTTACTTTGTTTTAAAACTTTATCGTAAATAAAATTGATAATTAATACGAAAAACTTAAAAAAATGTTTGCAATTAATTATAAATGAATTAAAATTTATAAAATAAAATCACGTGAGTACGAAAGCACCACGATTGGTTGCCATGTTTGTGACGTAAGTACTGTCAACGGCTTTTATCTGTGTATATACTGTCAAAATTATTGAAGTTTAGTGCAAAAAATATTGTTGGTTACTAATTTAATTCATTAATGTGTGACAGAGGGTTCATAAAAACCAATTCTAATAATATACCTGTTGTGGATATTTTGATGGTTACAGATTTTCTCAAAAATGACATTCGGTTCAATTCAGCTAAAATTCGAGGTCCTAAAGCATCAATTTGAGTTTTTTTTAATAATAACAAACAAACAAACAAACAAACAAAACAAAATATTTCTGTTAAATATATATAAATTATTTGTAGGGTGTCGCGCGAAAGTTACGGTTACAAGGCGATAGCTTATTTAACCTATAACAATTTAACCTCAAAAATTCTATTTGCAGGGTAAAAGGAGGTGTACGTCGAGAACATAAAGTTCGGAGTAAAACTTATATAGTTATCTTAATTATTAATGAAACACTAAGAAAAGTTCAAGACATTCAGTGTCACGAGTGTGTAGCTTCAGCAGGTAATAAATACTCAAACATAAACAATTGATATAATGTCTTAAATAATAATCTTTTCTATATATTTGATGACAAGTGATTGTAAAAATTTGATGTTATAGGATTGATACGTCGTGCTACTTGGAACCACTGATTTCCACGTTTAACATAATTTTTTTCGAGTTATTTTTATAGTATTCGTACAAAATGATATAAAAGAAGCACGATAGTTAATTAGATTTGACATTTTCAATATACTGATGATATTAACAAGAATAAGTCCGTTAAAAACTAAAACACTCGTATCAGCTGTATGTAATGTTGAGTGGAAATAAACATTGTGACGTCACACGCACTAGAGTTTTTTTCGGAAACTGTCTGCGCGTCATTAGTACTAGATTTAAAAATTCTAGGTACTAGGTTTAAATCTTCAATTTGATATAACTTTTTAATTATAAAATTAGTTTTGTTGTAACATTTATATATATGATCTTTCCATTTATAACAATTTTTTTTTAAGTTTCCTTCGCTATCCCTTAACCTTATTATGTTATAGGTCACTTAATCCCATTTATTTTTCATACCGTCAATGTTTCTGGTAACAATATTTGACAATCTTTCAGTAATTTCGACATTGATGGACAATCTTCAGTAATTTCACCAGTTAGACTTTTGCCTAACTAAGAAATCTTTTTTTTTTAACGTGAATTCAACAAAACTATTTACCGTCTTTTTGATCTAACAAAGTTGTTTACCATAAAATTATAGGATGGTGAGTGACATTAACGAAACGTCTAAACAATCGGGATTTCTCGATTGCGGAAGCTTTTCCAATGATCTAAGTGGTAGCGAGTTAACGAGAAAAATTTTAGCTTGGACATACGACATTGATAAGTCGATAAATATTAGTTTGATGTAAAAGTTTGTCCCATTTTTTTGAAGGAAATTGAAGACAAATTTTATTTAGTAAAAATGATATTAAGTCTAAGCCCAAGAGCCAAATGCATCGCGTCGAATATCAGTTCTTGATAACTAAAGTTAAGCGACGTTAGTCGCGGTCTAGATCTGGTTGGGTGACTAGATCTAACCAAGCCAAGAGCCAAGTCAGCCTGTAGCGCTAAAAATTTACTTTTACGTTAAGCCCTAAGTCACATCGCGTCAGGCATAAGTTATTCATAACTGAAGTAAAGCGACGTCGATCGCGGTTTGGATGGGTCCTAATATAGGCAGCCAAAGAAACCTCTCGACACTTGGAGCTATAAGGGATATCAGATTAATAATAATAAAAAAAATACATTATAGGGCGCTAGATCGGGAGAGTACGCTGAATCGACCAAAACATTCCTGTCAAGTTGTCAAGTTTGTGAGCACCCGACATAAACAAAGACACGTGTCTGAATTTATTGAATTGCAATGCAACTAAGCTATTTTTTTTAATTGTTTTCTTTTTCAGGCCGAGAATAATGTAATGCGGTGTCATATGTTTGAATATCTAATATCTTTGAACCTCTAATTTCGTTCTAAAATCAAAATTCAATTCAAATTATTCGCTTAATATTGTGGTTATTTAGCTCGACCCACGTCTATCGTCAGGAATTGATTTAAAACTTTTGAATTTTAATTCTCCCGTGATGATGCTAACTTCATTGGCAAAACGCGCGCCACGTGAACTAACTGATATTTGGTGAGAGCGAAAAATGCATTAAAAAGTTTTAACACAAAAAGTTCCAAAAGAAAAATTACGAAGAAGAAAATGTCGGAGATGGTCTTACGAATCTACAATTTTTTTCCAAATAAAAAGAAAATTTAAAAAACTTTTCGTGCATATATATATATATATATATATATATATATATATATATATATATATATATATATATATATATATATATATATATATATGTATATATATATATATATATATATATATATATATATATATATATATATATATATATATATATATATATATATATATATATATATAAGCAGAATAACACCTTTCCAATAACCCTAACGATCGTTTGTTACACTAAAACATCATGTACCTTTTACAACAAACAGCTGCCTTTCCCCTAAAACAATTTACGATCCCTTCCATAACCCCCGTCCGTCAATTACGCTATCAATAGCCCCGCCCATTATTCCACCATTGGCCACCGCCCGTAGCCATGACGTTCCCTCCTATTGGCCGTGCGCGTCGCACTCTGCGCCAATCGTGTCCCCACCTCATACACCCAACCTGGCGTGATAACGACCGGTTTTTCCGAGATTGCGAATAGTTTAGTTCGAGAGGGAACCGCTCGATTGAACGTTGCCATCGAAGTTAATGGATCGTTTAGGAAGGTGCCAAGCATTATCGGAGTTTAAACAGGCGTATGTAAGAGGCTTAAGGGATATTAAGAGGACGATGGGTGGGGTTAGTATAGGGGTAGGTAGGATGGCAGGTGTGGGGGATGAGTTTTTAGGGGAAATGAATTCTATTTTTGTATTGCTCCGAGGGGGTTTTTGTGTGTGTAGTTTCTCGAAGTATCTGGATTAGAGGCATAGCCTTTCTTTATCATTTCGAGGAGATGATAGTCGAAGGCATTTAAATCTGGTGAACAAGCAGAAATTATTTCACCATAACTGTGACATAAAAAAACACACCATTTAGTTTTTTATAATTATTTTATTAGAAGCTGTATATTTTCTTGGATGATAGCCAAGTTATCAACGTTATCCTTTAGAAAAATAGAATCTAACAATTTTAAAAGTAACTTCTAACGGTCCGTTGGTGTTTTAAAATCGACAAACAAAATTGATACCTTAAACATTACAAATAATTATCTTACGGGTCTCTCTCTGCGTCCTCTAACAATAAAATCTCAATCAATCCGATCAAAAATACAAATACCAGTCAAATAAATTAGTTGATCTCCGACAATAAGGGGAAGACTTAAAAATTAGGTCGTGCCGAAGACGATTCGGCAAAATAAAACGTTTTTTTTTAGTTGTACCGATTCGCTCACAGAGGGCGCTTGATGTTTTAACCGTACCAAAGCCCCCTACGCTATTTTATCAAGAGAAATCCGTGAACGTTCGCGATGAACTTGTCGAAGTTGTCCCTGAAACGTAACTTCGGAAGTCTCTCGCACGTCAGAGGGATGTTCTGGGTGAGATTGTTGAAGGCGGCCGCCAGTCTTTCGGCGGTCATCGGGTCGCATTGCATTTGGATTAGTTCCCGTACCAACATCTGATATTCTTCCTGGAAACAGCAAATCAACGAGAAAATTGTCGTGGATGCGCCGCTGATCATGTCCGAGTTGATCTGGTGGGATAAAGTCAGGTCTATGAGGAGTTTAAGGAAAGGTTTGAGTGCCAGTGCGAATGGGGTGTCTAGCGTTTGGTGTCTGAAGATGTACGAAGCCATTCCTGGAAAAAAAACCTTCCGTAACTGCACCGAAAAAGCATATAATGATTCAATCTGATTGTTTTATCACAAATCGTGGTGCGCTAATACTTTTTTTTAACTACTTAGTACATACATCAAACAAATCACTGATTAAAAATAATTGAGAAACGAGACAATACCTTGAACGAAATCTAGACAAGCTTGAACGATGTCTGTTCCAAAGTTGGTTAGGCCTAACTCCACGCTCTTCAACAGACTGGCCAGCATTTCCTGGGGAAGATTGGCGATCTTTTCCGGATAGATATCGTTGATGAGAACTAAAAGTCGGTAATACTGGGCGCAGAGGTTGGGAAACTTCAGCAGTTCCAAAGTCATCAATGGCATGATGAAGTTCAATCCGAAAAGGGAAACATCCGAAGCTGTGACCTAAAAATGCAATACTAATGTTTTTTTGTGGAAAATCAAGAGATGCATGCTGAAGAAAATGGATCTGGAAACTGGATTTTAATAAAATGGTGGAGGTGCTGGTCACAGTGCTTTGCTATAGTAATAGTAGTAAACTCATTATTCCCGTTTGGGGCTTAGGCTATTGGTGAATTGTTTCCAATTACGTCCATACCTTGCCAGGAACCCCATCTCCACTAGTGACATACCAGCCTCCCACTGTTCTTGTCCTTGTCTTGTGTTCTTGTCCACGTATCTCTGGGCTTTCTCACGACTTAACTTTCCCCTCTGAATACCATTGTAGTACTTTTCTGCAAATTTCGTGTCTCTCCTTTCTTAGTGGGTGATGTAGCCGTTCAAACTCCCTTCTTAACTGCTTGTCCATTGTTCTCCTTATATATACTACTTATCCTCTCCGGCCACCAAACTTGTAATTACTTGTAATTTTCGTTTGGTTGGTCGATGTCCAAGTTTTTAAGCCATAGAACAGGATCGGCTTTATCAGTCAAATATTTTCGTTTTTGTTTGTATCGTTTGATTTTTGTTCTAACGCCAAGTTTTATTCAGTGACATAAAGGCAACTCTAGTTTTATTTATTCTGTTATTTACATCTTTCAGCATTCGCGTCAGTTCTCACCAGTTCGCTTCTCGAGTATCAATTCTTCTATTGGAACCTTTGGTGTGAAACGCTAAACTTGAAGAGATTTACCACTAAACACCAAATAACTTTTTTGAACTGCTCGGCGCACGTTTCATTAACCATGTTAGCATCATCAGGAGATGATTTAATCTTGATTAATCAAGTGGTGAATCTCTTCAAGTTTAGTACTTCTCGAGTAGTTAAATTTCTTCACTTCCTCCATCTTTCTTCTTTCCAGTGTTATTCCTTTGCTTGTTTTCATGTTTAAGTGCATTACCTTGTTTTTTATGATACTTTTTAGTTCCACTCTTTTTCGTTCTCTGTTTAGATTACTGACATTTTCTTGTAAATATTGGATTGTGTTGGACATTAAATAAATATCATCTGCAAAATTGAATTTCTCGAGGCTCTGCCTTAAATTCTATAATATACCACCTTCTTTGTTGTTTATAACTGCCTTCATAACCTCGTCTAATACAATGAACAATATTGATGAAAGTACGCATCCCTCTTTTACTCCTGTTTCAGTTTCAAATGCTTGGAATAGTTTAAATTCGTGTTTAATTTAGATGTACCCATAAGTAATGTCTTTTTTGATACTGTACAAAATTCTATTCTATCTAAGAGTTAATACAGCATAAATCTACAATATAAGTACAGAAGGACTGGAACAGAAGTACATTATAAAGAATATAGGATAATCTCCAACAGGCTCACGTCAAACATACGAACAAAAAGAGAAGAATACGAAGAGCAAGTTGTGCAGAGCGGAGCTAAAAGATTTTACTCTTATATTCACAAACAAACCGCTTGCAAACCCGGCCCACCTAGAATCATCCTAACTAAAGGGCTCACAATATCTAATCCTGTGGAAATTGCAGAACTTTTTGCAGCCTACTTTGAAGAGGTATACGCGATAGAACCTACAGACTATTTGCCAAACATTGGAATCAGATACACCGTATGAATTGAAGATGTCGAATTCACAAATATTGAAACAGCTCAAACTCTTCTTGGATTGAATATTAATTCATCGGCTGGTCCCGATAGAATCCCGACAATTTACTTGAAAAACTGCGCAACCCAACTGGCCCCAATGCTTAATGAAATTTTCAAGTAGTCATTAGACATAACGAAATTACCTTCCGCGTGGAAAATGGCCGAGGTTACGCCTATCTTCAAGAAAGAAGATAAACAACTGGTAGGGAATTACAGACCGATAAGCTTGACTAGCACCGTGGGAAAAGTAATGGAAAGAATAATAGTTCAGAGACTCCGAGACCAAGCACGGTGGAATAATCTGATCCCCGTAGAACAACACCGATTTGTCCAGGGAAGATCAACTACCACTAATTTGATCAGCTCACTCGATGTATGGAAAAAGACGTTGGATCGAGGATAACCTACGGATGTGATATACATGGACTATGCAAAAGCATTCGACAAAGTTCCCCACAAGCGACTAATTCATAAATTAGAATCCTTGGGGGTCAGAGGGAAACTATTAGCATGGATCCGAGAATTCCTCTCAAACAGAACATTCCAAGTGCACATCGGAGAAAAACTTTCAACATCTCGAACTGTTACAAGCCGAGTACTTCAAGGATCTGTCTTAGGACCGATGGTGTTCATCTTATATACTTGTGATCTGGGTGATGGAATTACTGCTGGATGGAATTGTTATGCATGACACAAAATTGTTTGCAAACCCACTGACAGATCATCATACTTTACAGAATGACATCACAACAATTGAAAACTGGTCGATAACATAGTTACTCCCGGCAAGTAAAACGCTAATCTACCCTGTAACATTACAAATCTAACTCTGGACACCACAAAACAGCAAAACGACTTAGGTATATTAATCACTCAAGATCTAAAGTAGGAAATTCAAATTGCCGCAGTGACCAAATGAGGAAGCTACGTCCTTTATATAATGAGGAAGACATTTTCCAAAATGCACAACTCAACAGTTAGGAAAATTTACATAACTTATATTAGATCTACACTAGAATATGCCAATATAGTCTGGTCTTCATATTATGAAAAAGACAATGTCTAGAAAAAGTACAGAAGCGAGTCACCAGGATCCCGAAAGAAAATCGCCATAAAGGCTATCAACGGAGATGCCGAGAGATGTCAATTTTGATACTGGAACAGAGGAGAAACAGAAACGACATTATAGAGACATAAAAATTCTAAATGGCCTCTATAACGTTCCATGGCACGATGACTTCTTCACAAGATGTATAGACACCAGACTGAGAGGACATATGATGAAACTGAAGAAAGAACCAACAAGGATTGGACAAAGATCATACTTCATCATCATCCGAGAACGCTTGGAATAAACTCCCAATAGACTGCATCGAGAAAGAAACGTTGAATGCATTCAAAACTACTTTGGACAAACTTAAATTCGCAAACAATCAGTGATACAACTAAAATTGTGATATGAGATGTGATTAAGGAGCATTATGTTAAAAATTATGAGATATGTGTATAACAGCTTGTTGCTGCTACCACCATTATACAATAAATAAAATAAAAAATAATCTTTATGGTTATTGACAATGTTCGCTTATCTCCCTGTCAAACTTTCTATTTGATTTGGAAGTAAAATGTTCAAGTGCAGTTTTGATAGCTGTTGCAAGAACGCGTTTCATAGATCTGGATTAAAAGCAGTGGAAGAACCGAAAGAAAAGGTAGAACACATATTCTAGTTGGCAGAAAGACTTAACCATTAAGTGGTTACATACTAGCACCCAAAAATATTATTTGGATCTATAAAACCCAATTTTTTTCTATTTCCAAAATTATAAATTCCAATCAAAGTCCAGTCCTTAGGGCTCTCCGGAGAATTAGCTCTAAAGCTCGCTACTTTACGACTTAAATTACATTCAAGTTCGTTACTTACAGTTACTTCTTCATGATTTGTCACTGCGCATAAATCGATGCAATCCTTCGACAGGATGAACGTTAGCAATTCCAGAACTAACGCCAAGTCTTGGCAGCTGCTTTCTTCAGCGAAAGTTTCCGTCGATAGCCGGTTTGCGTTACACTTTGCGTAGGCTTGAACAGTAGCCAGAGAACTCTCATATAACCTGCAATATTTGCGTTTAATTTTTTATGTATGGTAGGCAAAAAGAAGCATTTGCGCACCCTAATTTTTGGGAGTTTAACAGAAATGAGGGTGAAAATCTAAAAGACTTTTTTATTTGTAGATATAACATTTTAATTCTTCTATTAGAACCTTTGGTGTGAAACACTAAACACCAAATAACTTTTTTTTGAACTGCTCGACGCACGTTTCGCTAACCATGTTAGCATCGTCAAGAGATGATTTAATCTAATTCTAAAACTAAACTATGTACTATTTATATGAAAAACCCTACCTAACGAAGCGTGTAAAAATCATGAACCGTGAAGTTTACTAAGTTCAAATTGAAGTTTACTTTCAATTATTAATGTAAGGCTTAGTAAACTATTTTCTTCTACGCCCTCCAACTTTAAAAACCCACGAGCCGCCACTGATTTATGTTATGTGAAATAACAGTCAATGGTATTACTGTTTGAAAAAAAGTCCGCCACGGTTACTCCTGACAAAACGCATTCTGTCCATCCAATTTCCCACCACTTTTTCAAGCAATTGGGGTCTCATATTCGCAATTGTCCGAGTTATGTTGGCTTCCAAGGCGTCAATAATTGCTGGCTTATCAGCATCGATCAAAGATTTGCCATAACCCCAAAGAAAATTTCCCAAAGGTGTTAAATCACATGACCTTGATGGCCAATTAATAATTAATTGCTCCCTCAATAAATCGATTGTTGCGTTGACTGTATGTGGAGCCGTCCTGTTGGAACCACATCTTCAGATGAATACCATTTAAATTCGGAATTAAATAATCACTGATCATCGTTCCGTAACGATCCCCATTAACCCTCAATTATTATCGCGGGATCAAATTTGTCCCCACTCTCTAAATTTCAGTGTATATTTCTGTGCAGCTTTGACTCAACACGCTGCCGTTCTATGTATTCCCCCACTTAAGTACGTAGTTTCCGTCTGACTGTACGTTTTACTACTGTACTGTAGTTTTCGGGTCGAATTTGACCCCGTGATAGTAGTTGCCTTATTGTTATTTTGGTAATTGCATCAAAATTAATGATGATATACTAAGAATTGACGGTGTACGGGTGACCGTACCTGTATCATCTGTATCTATCTATGTAACGGAATCTTTGAAGGCCCTTTTTACCCACTTCAAAACGTCAGAATAAATTGAAACTTTGCACACTTATAAAGGACCGATAAGTTGGTCTCATTATCCTGAACAGGATCGTCAGGATCAATGATTTACTTTTAGAGAGGGAGCCTGAGACACAGTTACAACGCCCAAGGAAGACAGTCCGAACAGAAAATTTTCGAAAAAAAATTAAAAATTAACAATAGTTTAAAAAACTAAAAAAACACACTTTTATAGCAGATCGAACTAAAAATTGAAAACTAAATTATAGTTAAAAAAAAAAACTAAAAAACGCTTTAATGGTAAACCGAACTAAAAAGTAAAAAAAATAATTTTTAGTATAAGAATAAGGCGATGAACGAGAAAATTAATGTGTCATTGTGAAAAAAGCGTGGGGTGCTCGATGTAAGCTGTTATAAATATAACATCAGTACCGCTTCTATAAGTAGAGTTAGTATGAAAATATGGTACAAAGCACTCCTAGCTTTTTTACAATGCACATTAATTTTCTCGTTAATCATTTTATTCTTAGACTAAAAATTATTTTTTACTTTTTAGTTCGGTTTACCATTAAGGGGGTATTTTAGTGAAGTAGCACCCAGACCGGTTTGGGCCAAGCGGCTGTAACAATAGGCGACTGAAGGCTGCAGCTACCTGAAGATGAATAACTATCTCTCCTTTTTTTCATTATACGCTGAAAATCAGCAATATGAAGTAGAAGGTCCGCTGTATGGAGCTGGGATGGCTGATTAAGAAAATGTAAGTTATAGGTACGCATCGATCAGTTACACTGCCTGACGTAAAACTTTAAACGCTTTTTTCTCGAATTATTTTTTTCGATGCCGTTGACATAATATCTCAAGTTCTAGTCGACCGATTTACTTAAAATTTGGCATGAATATTCTTTATATATTCCTCTATCGTATGAACCAATAAACATTTTACATTTTTTATTTTTAATATTTTTAAAAAATTCGGGAAAGTTAAAAAATGTGTGGGAAAATCGGCCTCAATTTTTGAGTAGCCATCATTTTGCGAAAAAATTTTTTTTTTTAATTTTTTCTGGTTCATACGATACTAGCATTTATACTGATAAAAAATTATCCATAATTTTATTTTTCAAATTACCAGGAGGGTAGATATCATGACCAGGACACGGCATTTCCCCCCCCCCCCCCCCTCTACTTCAACGATGCATAACTTGCAGAATTTTTTTTTTAATTTTTTTTATGTACTCTCGAAATATGAATAAATAAGTCATAAAAAATGGATAGTCAAAATATCAATTGCTTTTTATATGAATCCTTAAAAGACGCTCGAAATTCGGGCTTCTAGACTAGAATACCCCCTTAAGCAAGTTTTTTTTATTTTTTTTTTAACTATAGTTTATTTTTCATTTTTTAGTTCAATCTGTTATAAAAGCGTGTTTTTTACTTCTTTAAACTATTATTTGTTTTTTAATCAGAATAATTAGAAGAAACATTTTAATTTGTTATTTTGAATATATTTCTGTTTAATTAGTTGGTTAAGTTTCTTTTTAATGTAAAATCGAAGTTTTTTTTGCTCTCTCATGTCAAAATCCTTAAAAAAAATTTAAACCATATATATTCTTCTAATAAACCCATAAAAATATCCCAAGTACAAAAAATAAATATCATCAAATACTATAATTAATTTATACCTAATTAATAAATTCGGTGTAGTGACCCCACGATAGTAGTTATGTTAGTGTGAATAAGCCATAGTAGTTGAGGGTTATGGTAACGTGCTTTCCACCTTAATTTTTAAAGAAATACTGCCCAATGATGCCACCAGCGTACAATCGGTGTATCTTCCTGGATATAACAGTATGTTGTTGTATTATTTTCACTTAAAATTCGGCAATTTTGCTAAACTAAATTATGTGGTTAAATTCTTGGTCAAATTACAATTGATTTTGAGCCTAATTCCCGAAAGTACAACGCAAACGATGGTCTAGCGGCTTGCATTCTTGGACAAACTGAGTCTTGCAAGGCACCAGACCAAGATCTTACGCAAAATTTTCCTCGTGATCAAATAACAGGGTCTTCAACCACTGCCACAGCTTTATCTTGTTTTTATTTTAATATCGAGCAGCGTGAAATGCGTTTGGAATTTGTCGATAATTCGGCGAATGCATCTCTCGGTTGGGCGAATATGTGCACCATAAAAGTCATGAAGTGCTCTATAAGTTTGGCGCACAGTACAATGATTTTGATAATAAATTTCAATAATATGCAAGTGTTGCTCTGATGTTAAATGTTCCTTGGGTGATTTGTCAGACAATACTTAATAATTTTGACATTAGAGGCGGGCAAACTCACAGTTCGTTTGACAGTGACCCCTATCGGAAGTTCGAATACACTAAAAAAAATCGCCCCGTTACAATAGGCCACGATAATCCGCCCAGTGCTTGTGTTTGCATTGAAGCATTATCAAAACATTTTCATGTTATGTATCCTCTAATCATATTTGTAAAAAAAAATAAATTTTGTTTAATATCACCATCATTTGTGAGAAATCCCTAAAACTCAGGGTGTACGAATACTTTTTTTTTGCCTTTTGTACTTAAAAAAAAATCGTTTTACTTTTTGCTATCCAGAGGTAGCAAATAACACAGCATACACTTGGCGCATTGGCCAAACAACTCCAATATCAATTGGACTATTACTTGATAGTCCTTGTACAGGGTTAAAAATACGGGTAGCTCGGCTAAAATGGGCGCTAAAAAACTAAAGAGAACTTCCACAGAGGACATTTGAGATCCTGTCGACAAAAACAAAAAAATATATAATAGTGAATACGAAGGTTACCAGGTATGTAAATATGAAACCGAAATTTTTTTATAGAAAATACACGTTTATTGTATGAAAATGATAAAGAATATTTTATTCGAAGTGTTGTGCATTGCTAGCTATACATTTTTCCCACCTGTCAGACAACTTGTGGATACCATGCCAAAAAAACTGTTGCTCTTTTAAGGCAAACTAGTCATTGAGCCATTTTCATAACAAGTAAAGCACTGCTCAGCAAGTATGTGTCCCATCGATGCAAATAAGTAGTAATCGAATGGAGCCTAGTCTGGTGAGCATGAGACGAAAGTATTTCCCAACTCAACGCCTCAATTGTTTCCTTAACCAGAAAGTATTTCCCAACTCAATTGCATTATTATGAAGCAAAATCACCTGGTGTTGCCTTTTTTGATATTCTGGTCATTTTCACGTAAAGCTTAATTCAAATCGATCATTTTTTTTCGGTAGCATTCAGTATTAACGGTTTCACCAAGTTTTAGCAACTCATAATAGATCACATTCTTATAGAATAATAGATCACACTCTGATTCCACTCAACCCAGAGCATTGTCTTTCATCCTTAGCGATATGGCCTTGCAGTCGATATCGATGGTTCACCTGGAGTTACCCATGATCTTTTAGCTCTTAGGATTCTCAAAATATATCCAATTTTCATCGCCAGTCACAATTCGATGGAGATTTTTTTTTTTACCTGGCGAGCAGCATTTCGCATGTGGTTTTTCGGTTTTCCTGTTGTCTTTCATTCAGTTCAAGTGGAACCCACTTTCCCATCTTCTGGATCTTTCCCATGGCTTTCAAACGTATCGAGTCGGCTTCTCGAGTCACATTTAATTGATCCGCGAGTTGTTGCGTTTGAGCGCTCATCTTCATCCAACAATGCTTGCAATTCGCTGTTTTCAAACTTCCTCGATGATCTTCCAAGTTCTTCGTTTCTCACGTTAAAATCGCCACTTTTAAATTTTTTAAACCACTCACAGCACTGCGATTTATCAAAAGCATGCTTACTGTAAGCTTCGACAAGCATTCGATACGATTCTGCAGCAGTTTTCTTCAAATGGTAACAGAAAATTAATGCTGTCCGCAAATCGTCAAAATTCGACGTGATCAAAGCTATTACAAACTATGCTGTTGTATGAAACTTGTATTGTTGTCAGTTGTCAAAATCTTTGTCAGATGTCAAATGGCGCCAATGACTCGGTTTGATGGTAACCATATTGACAGCTACTGGTCGTAGCTATGTGCAAATTCTGGTTTCATATTTACAAACCTGGTAGTCCATATATTCTGAGATCTAAATTAGAAAAAACATTGAGAATTCTCCAAAATATGAGGGTAGTCTGAAAAGTTTACGTTTTTTAACGTGAAGATGGCGTTAGTCGCCAAAAATATTCTGGTAATTGCGCATGCGTTGAAAAATAACCTGAAAAATTCAGTCATATTAGAGTCTCTGTTGACTTAAATTCTTGCATTTGAAAAGCAATATGCCTACGCAAATTAAAGCCTAAAGTTTATTACACCATCAAAATATTTTTGATGAGTAATGCCATCATCACGTTGAAGCGAGAAACTTTTCAGACTCTATCTTAAAATATAATGAACGCTTTTTATGATATCAAACCTCTGGCAACTCCTATGTAGCACTCCAACAAATCAATCACAACTTTCTGAACTTTGTCATCTTGGCATATCGAAGCGAAATTTTCCAGCTCTGTTAAATTTTTAAACCTCATTTTTAATGGATTCAAAACTGTTTCATAATAGGAATTATTTTCTTGGGGATCCGCCAAACAAACACCTACAACAAAAGCATTGATCATTCGTTTTTACTGGCTTATAAATACACCGTCGCGCTGGTTGATTGTTATATCACAACATTACTACTGTTTCTGGTGATATGAACAACGCGAATATTTGATCGCTCTAATCGCTACAATATACTACAATATAACAAAAAGTATGTATTTAATTCCAGCTGAGTTCAATATACTTATTCCACAGTTTTCCTAACTTCGAAACAGTTTTTATACTTGACTTTTAGTACTTCATTCAGAACAAGCAATGAAGTATCTTTAATAGCTTCTACTGACTCAAAACGGCGTCCACGAAGGGGTTTTTACCATCGAGGAACAGGGAATGGTCACTTGGAATAGAAAAATTAGTGCGATGTGCAATATTGTGGTGCAAAAACTATGAATTGTTTTGCCACGAATCTGGATGATTCGCAGTGACATTTACTGGCGATTATTCAGTTCAAGATCCTTGATGGTAATGGTTTCTTTATTCGTTGACATAGGTCAAGGAGGTCCATCCTCAACTGATTCTTTACCATTACTAGTCTATGTACAACTTTAAAACATTTTTTGACATAGCTTCATCGTAATACAAAAACTTTCGTCTAGACAAAATTTAATACAATTTTTTTCCCGATTCAAAAAAAAATGCTTTTAAATATCACCTGCAAAAGTGTTTAATAACTACAAAATACTAAACTCGAAGAGATTTGCAACTAAACACCAAATCACTTTTTTAAACTTCTCGATACACGTTTCCCTAACCATGTTAGCATCATCAGGGGATTAACCATCCTCAGAAAAAAAAACGTATTCCGTTCAGTTATTTTATTTATACATTTTTGTATAAATAAAACTTTTTTATATAATTGTATATAATATTTGTATTTAACAAAACTTTTGTATAAATATACTTTGTTTTATTTATACACTTTAGTATGAATTTCAATCAAGAAAATACGGCAACCACCCTAAGATAAAAAACCTATTCCGTTCAGTCAATTTTTACAATTGTTAATGTAAGGCTTAGTTAACTTTCATGATTTTTACATGCTTCAAACAAATAGAAAATAGTTTAGCTTTAGAATTAGATCAAATTATCTCCTGATGATGCCCACATGGTTATCTAAACGTACGTCGAGAAGTTTTAAAAAGTGATTTGGTGTTCAGTGGTAAATCTCTTCGAGTTTAGTGTTTCTCTCCGAAGGTTCCAATAGAAGAATTGAATTACAAAAGACATTATAATATTGAACTTAACGGGAAGAGAAATGATTGGATCAGAAGTGTGATAAAATATCTAATACCATAGATGGCTAAATTAAAGTTGAAATTTGCGGATTACAAGACCTGACAAAAAGATGAAAGTAGATTATGCAGACCATGGGAACATAAGAGAGGATGAGGAACATGAGGGGGAGCGTGCTGGATTTAAGTGGATGAATGTCGTAATAGACAGACTTCATCCTAAGTTGGATAGAAAAAGGCTATAAAGATATATAGTGAACCGAGTGCTTTGTCCAGTCTTAATTTAGCGCCACTTTGCAATGCTTACCTGCCGACACAAATCCTTTATATAAACCTCGTAATATATTCGATGGTAAAATTCCCGGCTGAATTTGTTCAGTCAGGTTTATTAACTTTGCCATTGCCTCCATCTTGATGATGTATATTGATCTACAAATCCCTGAATGAAAACACATTGAAATATGATTCTTTTACTTACTTCTGCTTGGTACAAACTATATCACTGAACAATTTCACGGTATCTTTCAGAAGAATTGGTTCTGATTGGAAACTGTACAAATTAACAGCTATTTTGTTCAAAATGAAACCTACAACTAGTTTGGCACATTCTGTGTCTCTTCCTAGACAACTTAAAAGTACTGGACTCATCTGGAACAATGACACAAGTGAAATATAACATTGTCTGTCTGGTAACCAGAAAAGTTTGTGCTGTTTTTGTTAGAATTCGATTCAGGAATATAAATTGTGAGTCAGTTAATGAGAACAGTACTGGCATTGATCAGCAGATAAGAACCCATCATCAGTGGTTTCCAAACTTTCTGTTTTATGCCAGCTGAGTGGTTTAGAAGAAAATCTTTAACAAACAAGTGGATATAACGCCTTCTTAGAGTTTAACTCTAGACTTTTTGCCAATGCAGCAAGACAGAAATCAGCCACAATGAAATTGTTGCCAAAAATCCTCTGAGAGTCTCAAGAACGCAAAAATTCAAGGCTGTATCAATACCATCACTACCTGTAATGGTTATCATCCTGATTTTCTTATTCCTCATCAACAACGCACGCACTTTTTTGGTTAGAAGTGAAAAAAAAATATACCTCATTATAAAAAGTCTCCACGGGCAACAAATAACTCAAGCACCATCTATTTAAGAACCACATTAACGTTGAACCCACTTCTGGACTCAAAAAATGACCTAACTTCATAGAAATTGCAGCGTCTTCTATGGAACACAGCCTCATGATATTAAATATTATTCTTATTACATGATCGCATTGGTCTATGTTGTTTGGTAAACCTGCCTGTAAAGCAATAATGGTTTTTATTATTGATTGATTTGTCCGATACTTTGTAACGGACTTTATGATAGCTCATTTTTTAAATCGAATAAAACTATTTTTTTACTTTGTTATCTATCGTTTTTATTATTTAACTTTGTGTCGCTATACTTTCGTAAAACAATGTTACATTATCAAACACTTCTTTAAAACTAAGGTACACTTTTATTGGGGTTAATTTTTTACAATATTTTAAATAGTGGGGAATTTTGGAGATTTGTCTGATCGTTTCATAACTGTTTAATAGACGGGTCTTTATTATATTTATAAATTTCAATCGCTTCTAAAATGTTTAATTTTTTGCTTTTGGGCGCTGTATGTAAAATTTTGAAATTTGTAATCTCGGGAAATATATATCCGGTATCTATGAAATGATTCGCAAAATTAAAATTTTGTTTCTTTAATAGGTACGCAAATTGGTGTTCTTTGAATTTGGTCTGAAAATTTCGACTCGTTTATCCCACATAGCACTCGTTGCAACTTAACATATAAACTCCAAATTCTTTATTTTGTGATGTTTTATCTTTAAAAGTAATTTACTGGGTGTTAAACACTATTTGCAAATTACGTTTCCTCAAATAGCGAGCTATTTGTTCTGAAATTGAATCGAGATATGTAATCTTACAGTATTTTTTATCATTTATTTGTTTTACTTTGGGGTATACTTGATGAATTAATAATTGTTTCCGTTTTTTATTTATTGAGTAACTAATTTATTTTTCATTGAAGCCGTTATTTTGTGGTATTAGTTTTATTTTTACAGTTCTATTTTTCGATTATTTTCGGATAGTGGAATTGTGAAAGCTCGGTGGATCATAGACTTACATGCTGCATATTTATGTGTAATGGGGTGTATTGATTGTTTTGTAATTGTTATATCTAAGTATGTGGGTTTTCTATAGATATTAAATTCTAGTTTATTATTATTATTACTATTATTCAAGTAGGGGCCCTGGTGGACCACGCAAAGTACAGTTAGAGGTGTTTGTTGTTGTTAGCCTTTCTTTGTGCCCATACTAATTTCATTCTTTCGCTATGAGCTTCTTTTCTTTCGTCAGACCAAGTTGTCCCAGACTTCCTACATTTTTCTCTCTGGCCAACCTTCCAAACGTTAACCTTGTGTCTGAAACAGCCTCTATCCTGAATTTCACTTTGCGTAATATTTGCTGATCTTAGGTCCTCTTTAATTACAGCAATCCATTTAATTATTTCTACGTTAACTCTACTCCTATTTTCATAAAATTCGACTATTTGTCTAGTTTGCCTCCTCGGATTCATCCGTTTTATGGGTCCGTAAAACTTAAGTCTTCTTTTTCTCATATCGCTATGTATATCTGTGTATTGTTTGATTTCTTGGTTTTCTCGAAGTCGGTATGTTGTGCTATTTATTTGTTTGGGGCCTAACATTTCTCTTATGATTTTTCTTTCCTTCTTTTCAATGTCCTCGATGTCTCTCTTTCTATTCAAAATGAGCGTTTCTGTTCCATATAGACATTCTGGCTTAATAACTGTGTTGTAATGTCTCAGTTTTGTGTTTTTGGATATACATTTTTTGTTGTAAATATTTTGCGTAAGTCTCAATGCAGTTTCCATTTTTTGACATCTACCCTTATTGGCCGTTTTTTCCAACCCATTTTCCATGATTATTTCACCCAAATATTTGAATTGAGAGACTCATCTGATATTACCATATTTTGTTTTTAGAAATGGTGTTCTTAGTCTGTTGCAAGTCATGTATTGTGTTTTTTCAAAGGAAATTTGAAATCCTACCTTTTCTGCTGTTTCTTTTAGGATTTCAATCTGTTTTTATGACGTTAATATAATAATATAGCCAAATTAATATAGCCAAAATTGCTAGATCATCAGCAAACGCCAGACAATCAATTTTGATGTCGGTTCTCCCCAGTTTAATGGGCTGGTCAATATTCAGGGCCGACTTTTTTCACGCCACTCCTGTATTACTTTTTCTAGAACATAGTTAAATAAGAGTGGCGAGAGTCCATCCCCTTGTCTTACTCCAGTTTTAATTTCGAAGGGCTTTGAGATGTCACCCATGAATTTAACTTTTGACCTTGTGTTAGTTAATGTTGCTTTAATAATTGCCAGCGTTTTTAGATCTACTCCTTGTCCTTTCAAGATTTGGAATAAAGATTCGCGGTCAACAGAATCATATGCTTTTTTGAAATCCACAAATGTATAGACGAGATTTTTATTGTACTGTTTTTGATGTCTTAGGATCAACTTTAGATTCAGGATCTGTTCAGGGCAGGATCTGCCCGGTCGAAAACCTGTTTGATATTCACCAATTTTAGATTCTAACTGTCGCTGTGTGTCTAGTAGACATTGAGATTGAATCTTGTAACAAACTGGGAGAAGAGATATCCCTGTGTAGTTTTTTACATCCGTTCTATCTCCTTTCTTGTGTAGTGGATGGATTAGAGCATCTTTCCAATCCTTCCGGAATCCGTTCGATTCGCCAAACTTCTTCTAGAACTCTAATTTATTATTAGAAATTCAAGTTTATTTTTGTTTGGATATTAAAAGGTCCAGAAAATTTATGGCTTGATTTTGTCCTTTTTCAAGTGCAAAATATATTTTTGGATGGATATTTTTTGAATGTTTTAATGTTTTTTTATTTGTCTGTTGTTTCCAGTGTATAAATCAAAATGTCGTCTACGTATCTAAACAAAAACAATATATTTTCTGTTTTATCCGTTTTAAAAAAAATATTTTCGAAGTTTGAGAAACAGTTCTGATAATAATAAGCTTAGTGGGGAACAAATTGCTAGACCATTCTTTTGTTTATAAACAAACACTATTAATATGAAAATAATTTTCATTATTGCATAAGTGAAAGAGTTCTAAAATGTCGTGCTTAATAATTGGATTGATTAAACTCAAAAACTAAACTCGAAGAGATTTACCACTAAACACCAAATTACTTTGTGAAACTTCTCGACGCGCGTTTAGCTAACCATGTTAGCATCATCAGGAGATGATTTAATATACTAATACCGCAACCATCGTCAGATAAAAAAACCTATTCCGTTCAGTCAACTGTTTCAATTGTTAATGTAACGCTTAGATAACTTTCAAACAAATAGTATATAGCTCTGTTTTAGAATTAAATTGAATCATCCCCTGATGATGCTAACATGATTAGCGAAACGTGCGTTGAGAAGTTTCACAAAGTATTTGGGTGTTTAGCGGTAAATCTTTTCGAGTTTAGTGTTGCACACCGAAGGTTTTGAAGAAGAATTGATCAAAAAGTAAACTGAAAGAGCTTTACAACTAAACACCGAATCACTTTTTTAAAATTATCGACGCACGTTTCGCTAACCATCTTAACATCATCAGTACATGATTTAATCTAATTCTAAAACTAAACTATATTATATTTGTTTGACTACCGTGTCTAATGAAGCGTAATAAATAGATTAAATCATCTCCTGATGATGCTAACATGGTTAGCGAAACATGTCTCGAGAACTTAAAAAAAGAGCGTTTCGGTGTTTAGTGGTAAATCTTTTTGAGTTTACTGTTTCACACCGATGGTTCCAATAGAAGAATTGAATTATTTTTATGAGTAAATTATCTTTTAATTTCAGGCAATCATTATTCGAAATATTCGAGAACATGTTACTAACTTCAAAGGATACTAGAAAACCGTTTTTTGGTACAGAGAGTCTGCTAAGCTTTTTTTGTAAGGTTCAAGGAATTTTTTATCGAATGTTTTGGCGAGAAATTGCTAAGTTTCTTAAAGGGCTATTTGTGTACGAAACTACCTGTCTTATTGGCAAGTTTTCTTTATGCATTTTAATTAAACCGTGCAGTTTTGTAGGAGTAGGATTCATATTGACAAATTATATTACAAGGAAGTAGCGGGTGAACAAACAATTCATAATGAAACGAACAACAATGGCGAGAGGTTATGCAATATGGCGGCGGCTAGTGATATGTTTCTGGTTAGTACAAGATTTAAGCACAAAAAGATACATAAACTAACATGGAACATACCCGGAATTGACAACGGAAACCAGATCGACCATATACTGGTTGCAAGGAAAGACATGAATGTAATCTACGATACAAGATCATACTGAGGGGCTAATATCGATTCAGATCACTTTATGGTTATGGCAAAATGTAAAATCAAGGTAAACAAGTACGGAAAAACTGCAAATATAAAAAAAGAGATACGATCAAGTAAAAAATAAATCAAATAAATGAAAGCAACAGCCTAGAAGACTGGATAGCGATAAAAGGATGTATAACACAGGCAGCAGAAGACACCATATCATATAGGCAAAACAACAGAAAGAAGCAATGGTTCAATGAAGAATGTGAAAATATGATCGAAAACAAAAACAAAGCAAGGAACACGTGGCTTAAAACCAGAAAACCGGAAGATTATAAGATATATAAAGACATTAGAAAAGTGAACACAAAGCTGTGTACAATAAAAAAGAATAATTGGATGGGAGAAATAATAAATGAAATTGAAGAAGAAAACAAGAAACGAAATATGAGTGCTATTTTCAAACATGTAAATAAGTGTAAAATAAAGAAAACAACAGTAGTAATTGAAAATGAGATATGGGAAAAACATTTCAAAGAAATGTACGATGAAAAAAACCATGAAGAGGTGAAGGGAGGAACAGAACTGGAGAAGGATCTGACAGAAAATGAGAAGGTAACAAAACCCGAGTACGTGGAAGTTGCTCAAGCGATTAAAAAACTCAAAAATAAAAGAGCTGCGGGATGTGATGAAATGTGCGCAGGACTAATTAAACATGGAGGGGAAGAACTACATCAAAGAATCTACCAACTTATTTTACGGATATGGCGCGAAAAACACATATCTGATGAATGGAAAACAGGCATTATAATACCGATACAAAAAAAAGGGTGACTTGACACAATGCAAAAACTATAGAGGAATTACATTGCTGAATGCGGCATACAAGGTACTTACAAACATAATAAAAGAACGACTGGAGATATACACAGAAAAACGTATAGGAAATTATCATTGCAGCTTCAGAAAAGGAAGATCGACAGTAGATGCCATACATATACTAAAACAAATCACGGAGAATATATATGAACATAATATGGTAGCACATATAGTTTTTGTGGATTTTAAGCAGGCGTTCGATAAAATCAACAGAGAACAACTCATGGAAGACTTAAAAAACATCGAAGTTCCAAGAAAGATTAGAAGATTGATAGGTATGACAATGAATCAGTCTGTCTGGTTAGACAGGCAGATGCGTTATCGGCACTATTATTCATAATATCATTGGATAGCATAATACAGAGAATTGAAAATATAGGAACATTAAATAAACATCTTGTATAGATAGTGGCATATGCGGATGATGTTGCAATAATTGCTAGAGAGCAGAGAGACTTAAAGCGCGTAATAAAAATAATTGACCGCGAGTCTAAGAAAAAAGGGCTGGAAATAAGTGAACAAAAAACAAAGTATATGTACTGCAGCAGAAACGAAAGAATACTGAGAAATTTGGAGTGCGGAAGCTATAAATTTGAAGAAGTAAAAACATTTAAATATCTGGGAGTCATAATAGATAGAAGGAATGAGGGACTTGATATAGAAGAGAAGATACATAAAGGATATAGAGCATTCCATAGCAACAAGAAATTACTGAAAGACAAGAGATTGAGCACAAGGAATAAATTAGGAATATACAAAACAATAATAAGACTAATAGTAACAGATGCCGCAGAAACTGTAACACTCGCAGCAAAAGAGGAAGACAAACTAAATATTTTTGAACGCAGGATAATGAGAACCATAATGGGTGCAAAGAAAGTGGGAAACAACGAGTACAGAAATCTGATGAACTTTGAAATCGACAACTTGTTGGGAAGGGAAAACATAGTGAGAGCAATTAAAGCACAAAGAATAAGATGTATAGACACGTAATGAGAAGAGACAGGGATACGGCAATAAGAGAGATAACAATATGGAAACTAGCACAGAGCAGACCGAGAGGGAGACCCAGGGTCAGGTGGAGGAAAATATAAAACAGTAAACGCAGAGGGATGTAGAGGGCAGATCGCAGACAGGAAGACATGGAGGAAAATAGTCGAAACGGCGAAAACTCACCAACAATTATGAGAAGAGCAACAAGAAGAAATGTGGACTGATCCACCACACTAAACGGATTTGAAGAGTTCCTTAGAAAGGAAAAAAATTAAAAACACTGTAGAAATGAATCGAGAATACCACAACAAAAATGAAGACCATATTATCAAATCCATTAATTTAAAAATCAAAGACAACAATTTAGTGCTGACTAATTATTAAGCACGACATTTTAGAACTCTTTAACTTATGCATTAATATAAATTATTATCAATTTAATAGTGTAAAAGGATGGTCTAGCAATTGGTTTCCCACTAAGCTCTTTATTATCACAACTGTTTATGTAAAATTTTGAAAATAACGTTTTAAAAACGGATAAAGCAAAATATATATCGTTTTGGTATGAATATGTAGACGACATTTTGATTTATTATACTGGAAACGACAGACAAATAGAAGAAACATCAAAGCATTTAAATATAATCCATCCGAAGACATAATTTACTCTTGAAAACTAATAAAATCATACCATGCATTTTCTGAACCTTTCAATATACAAACAAAATAAACTCAAATTTAATATCTATAGAAAACCCACGTACTCAGATATAACAATTACAAAACAATCACTCCACCCCATAGACCTTTTCAGGAGTAGTTGCGGGCAAGCGGTCCGCCATGTTAACGAGGCGTTATAATAATATGAAAGTTTCGGGCACTTAATATAAATATGACTGGATAACAAGGATCATTACCCTTATTATCAGTGCAACTAAATGAAAAATTAATTGATGGTGCTTTATTAGTGCATCCCACAATAGAAGTAGATGATTGTATTCGATTACAATGATGGTTAAAATGCCATGGCCGTCCCCAACATGAAAATAAAGCAGAAATTGTTGAAAGGTTAGGATGACAGTTATATTCATATTAGTTTTATATTTATTATAGTTACAACATTATATTTATTATATTTATAACATTATATCTACATTTTTAATTTTATATTTATATTACATTTTTTTTATATTAAGTTTGGAGAAAATTGTTTTTTTGAAACATGTTTTTTTTTACCCAACTGATGTGGTCAAGATGTTCTGTTGTTAGACCACTTTCTTTGAAATGAAGTGAACAAATATACATATCTTTGTTAATATGATCAATCAGTTGGAATCGACCATCACCTCGTCCACATTTTTTAACTCACAAATCACATGCACACTCATATGTCACAAAGCACACTTTGGACAATTTTTTAAGTTTTTGTTTTTATAACTTTTCGATGATACTCAAGACAAGGCTTTGGAAAACTAATAAAGTAATATAGATGCTCCGAATATGACTTACTACACGTATAGCTTCGACATAATCCCATAACAACAGCATTTTTTGGTCCTTTTTTTACTGATAACATTATATATTTTTATTAAAATGCTTGTATTAATATTTTACTTCAAGTAAATAACAATTAAAAATGTACTATTGATAGTGAATTCACAATTAAATGTTTTTTTTTTTGTTAATTACATCGAAAACATAACATTCACAGTTTATACACGTATAAAATGCCCGAAAAACATGGCGGAAGTCGAGGCATGCGCACAAAAAATTTTCAACTATGAAAAGGACTATTCTAAAAAATAATTATAATAGATAACAAAGTAAAAAAAATGTTTTATTCGGTTTAATAATCATTCTAGTTATTCATATTTTACACTATCAATAGTAACCAGCATGGTACAAAAGAACTACTGACCTTTGCCTCAGCTGAAATTATGGTTTTCACACTGACATCGACACTGGTAGTTCTATTACTGATCTGACTGGTTGAATGCTGCATGACTTCAGAAGGAATCAGGGGAATTTCCCCCTCACTCTCCATGCACAACACGTGTCCAGAAATAAGGATGGTCCAGTGCATGTCTTCGAAAATGTTGTCCAGTTGTGAGGATTCGTTAATATTCATGGCGCGATGCTGCATCATTTGTAGGTGGGTTAGGAAAGCCTCGATTCTTGATTCCATGATTCTGCAAGATATTGATTGTTTCTTTAAATAAAATAAGTCACATACTCTTCTCATTACAATCCACTTACTGTAAAAGATATAATTTTACGTATATTTATGGCAAAAAAGTAATAAAACAACTACACTGATAATCTTACTTGTATAGTACAGGAAGAGCATGATTTAGAATACAACGACCAAACATCCCAACGGTTTGTAGCTGCTCCTTGTATTTGTTCCTGTCGTTGTCCTCTATATCCTCATCTGGCTGATTCCCGCCTAAATTATTTTACAATTAAAATAACAACGATTTCATAATGTTATAAAAACCACCTCCAGTATCGGGAATCTTAGTACCATCTGGTGGTGTCAAGTGGCACTGGACGTATTTGTTAAATATGCGCATCGCACATGATCGTTGGTTCTCGTCTAGTGAGCTGGAGAATTCTTGTAAAATCGTCGTCCAAGCTTCCAGCATTTTGTCGAAAGCGTCGGAAAAGAAATTTTCAGAATCGGGATCCTTAAAAAAACACCCTTTTTTTAAGGATCTATTTATAGGTTAACGAACGTTTTATAAGATAACGAATTTTCAATATCAATTTCAATTTTTTACAATAAAATTGAAAATTCAAATTGCAGACAAAGTTTGTGCATTAAATTTTGGACATTCTCTGTTAAAGGGTTATCCAGTAAGATAGTCAGAACTTTAAAATGAAGCGCAATGTTAACTACGAGTGGTGTCGACCGCGGTGGTCTGGTAGATTAGTCGCTCGCCTGGTAATCCAATGGTCCCGAGTTCGAATCCTGGTACAGGTATGTTTGTACAGGGTAGCCTGTATAGGGAACCCCCCTGGTATGTTTGGATGAGGTGTAGGGTGTGTTTGTATGCCCATTGGTGCATGAAAAGGCTATATAATACTTGCGCTGGCCAAAAATTGTCTAGGTAAAGGCCAAAAAATATTTAAAAAAAACTATAAATGATAATGCAGTTTGAACGGACTCCCACTTTGCGGAAAAATAACAAAGGCAACAACAATAAAGGCACTGGTGGCCCGCCAGTGTCATCAATCCGGCCTGCGACTAACGAATCTAGCAAGCGTATGCTCGTCTAGGGCGCGTACTCGGCGACTAGTTTAGAAATTATAAATAATAGCAGGAAAATTAAAACAGTTTTGGCCCTTGGAACTTATTGGAGTAATCAGTAAGGCCCTAAGGCTGGAAAGTTTGGAGACCCCTGGGCTAAAGGAATATATGGATTTTTGTTTCCACTATGAAGAAAAACTGCTTTTAGACTGTATTTTGACGAATTAATGAAAATATGCCACTCGGAAGGTACATGTTCCATATTAAGCTCATTCATTAAACCATCAATATCACAACAGACAAATAGCGATCCTGTCATTTTATAGAAAGCTGAAAATGTTACATGTTACAGTGTGACATATAATAACAAATTAATAAAGCACTTAACTGGATTATACATCTTGTTATTGATATCCACAAAAAACCTGAGCTAACCAGAGCTTAAAATTAGTATCACTGCAAATGTGTTTAATGCTTTCTCAAAATTAGTTTAAGTTATTTCATGACCTTACAAAAGTTGGTACTTTGTTGACCAGTGTTATTTGCTGACCGAATATATTTAGAAAAGATAGGCATTTAAAAGTCAACTATTAAAATATCATTCATTATAGCAACATATCAGTTACAACCTGATATATACATTTTGGTAAAGTGAAACTTGCATTTTTATCTAACAGGTTCCACTTCTGAAGTCTGGAACCAAGAAGATTCCGATTTTTTTTGTTTTGACAATCCCAGGTCATGTACCAAATCATTTAATTCATTCTGAATTAAGTGAGGTTCACTGGTAGTTGTTAAAAATATTGAGTCATAACTGGTATTCTCAGGAAGTTGTGGATCAGATCCTGGTGAAGAATTAGAATCACCGGGAAACATATTGTCCAGGTTTAAAGGCGCAATCGGTACGGGTAGTTCCTGGCTATGAGGAACTGGCCTAAGTACATAAGGCAAATTTGGATACTGAATTTTAGCCCTTTGCTTTTTTAAAATCCCTTCTGTTTGGTAATAGAAAAGTAGCCATCACTTACATGGTCAGTGAGTTTTCACCACAACATATGAATAGCAAACGGCATAGAAATTTTCTTGCGATGCATCCACTGCACTAAATTTATGTGACATAGCAAACATGAGGAGCCCAACTTTCATCTTGATCTCCAACAACTAGAACTTGTCATTTTATATATAAATTGACTTAAACACTTGAGTGTACTGTAAACGAGACAGAAACAAACTAAACTATAGAAAATAATAAAACTGCCCTTAAAGGTTCGTAGAATAATGTGGAAATACTCCTTCTATGGTGGTAATTCCTACATCGTCCAGTCCAAAGTCAGGTAAATAGAATTTCAATGATCCGATGATATAAAGGAGAAGCAAATACTAGAAAATGGAACGTATTAGGCCATTTCTGCGAAGAGGTGTTTTAATTAACTACCTAAATGAAACGCAAAATGAGCATTTTCATCAATGTTAAAAAAATTATGTCGACCAGTGTAAACTTTTCCGACGAAGAGCACTTCTAGCTTAACGGATTTGTGAACAAACATAACTACAGAATATGGGCTGATAAAAATCTTCAAATGATTCAAAAGTTACTTTTTTAACGTTTTTAGGCTGAAGGAGTGATAGGACATGTTATAGATCGTGTTACTTTTAATGGAAAAATGTGGATATAAACACTGTTTTATTTCAACAAGATGGTGCCTTGACACACACCTCGCCAAATAATAAATGGTTATGTCAACGTCCTTGAATTACACTAGTTTACACGGTTTTTATACCCCAGCTGAAAGTTGTTAATTATTGTTTATTTAGGTAAGAGTTATCCAGAAAAAATAATAAAAAAAAATCTGTCACGTCTGCTTTTACTTAAAAATGGAAATACAATCTTAGTATGAATAAAAAAAAAATAAAAATGGCTAATTTTGGCCTTCTTTTTAGTTTTTTATCGGTTTTTTTTTATAATGAACCAACAGTAATCCCCTAACATGTTTTCATCCCAAAATCCTTGACGTAGTTCTTCGAAAATCTTTAAATCTCGGTGAAAACGTTCCCCATGTTCGTCACTCATACTTCCTAAGTTTTCAGGGAAAAAACTGAAATGCAAGTGCATGAAATGAATCTTCAATGACATGTTCACTCCCATTTGTTGAAAATTTTTCATTAAATCAACAACAATATCTTTATAATTTTCACTTTTTTAATTTTCCAAAAATCCTTTGACAACCATTTTGAATTACTTCCAAACAGTCTTTTCATTAACAGATAAAAGGCTTTCAAACTGAGGTTTTTTTACAACTTTGCGGATCTGTGGGCCAACAAATATCCCCTCTTTCAGTTTTGCTTCTGTTATAAAGATTTTTTGTAAATAGAGGAAAGCATCACTATTTTTGTTTAGCGCATTCATAAAGTTTTTCATAAGTCCCAATTTAATGTGTAAAGGGAGTAGAATAATATCTTTTGGATCTATCAATGACTCATGTTTAATGTTCATTATGCGCGGAATATACTTGTTCCGAATAGGCCATTCTTTTCTTACACAACGATGTTCTCTCGCCCTGCTGTCCCACAGACAAGGAAAACAAGAGTATTTTGTGTAACCACTCTGCAATCCCAATAACAAACCGGTGACTTTGAAGTCGCTGTACACTCTCCATCGCTATTCTTCATACTTCAGCAAATTTATTAAATTACACATTGTTTCATAGCTCTCCTTACAGTTCACTGCATGTCCTATTGGTATAGACGGCTTCTTATTGCCGTTGAGTAATAAAACAGCTTTCAGAATATATATTTGAGTGATTTAAAGATATAAAAAAAGTTAAAATTTGTAGTGTTATTTTTGTGGGATTATGTTAAATCCAGAATATACAGAAATCAACCCCCAGACAATTCTTGACTTTAAACGAGACACTGAGGCCACCACTTCAATATATCATGTGATATGACCAGATGGAGTCAAGGAGGACATGTAAATGATATTAATTTTAAAACATAATGCAATTATTTGTTCTTCAAGATAAAATAAAAATTTCTGGATTATCATTATCATTGTCCCTCAGTTCAATGTTCTGACCCTCTTATATGATAACCCTTTATTTTTGGGTATACTTACTGAATCTTCATGGACTGCACCTTCGCAAAAATGACAAGTAAGCCTGGTTAATTCATCTAATAATGTGTCTTGAATGGGCTGTGGTAATTTTGAGAAGTCATGTATATAAAAAAGTACCAGTTTCCTTACAATATTTGATATTCCCAAAGATTCTTTACTCTTAATTGTTACACTAAAACATTATCATCCAACACTGATTATCATGTCTTTACCACAACATAATTTGTACTAACCTGGATACCAATTTGAAAAATGTTACCAGATAGGTATGTAAATATTTAAGCCTGGCATCATCATCATTCACAATACCCCCACTTAAACTAGCTAGCTGAACAAGGCAGTTCAAAGCATGGTGAGCCAGTTCATCAATATCTCTAACCTATCGAGGAATACCATGTTATTTTTCTCTTTTATTATATTAGTTGTAGATATTATTTCAGTGCCTTCTTGTTATAAAATTAGAATAATGACCACTAAGCATAAAATCATCAGGAACACATTTATCTCAGGTTTGATGTTTAATAGTAAATATCTTGAGTTTTTGCCACAATAGTTCCAATAGAAGAAATGATAAAATTAGGAACTTATTTACAAAAAAGTAAATGTACATTTAATACAAAGAATAAATTGTTTGGCCAAATAATAACTAATTAGCGACGTTTTTTTTCATAGCAAAAATAGTTCTTACCTTCCAATAAATCTGAAACATCAGTGGTATTAAATCTGGGCTGAAGATTATTTCAGACCAGGAACTGCTGAGTTTTAAGGCAGGTGCTTGATCGGACTCATACACTGACTCATAGATACCTATAAGCCTTTTGGGCAGTGAGGAAATACATTAAGAAAAACATTTTATTACAATTATTATTATTTTTCTAACATGTTATTTCAAAAGGATATAAATTGGTGAAACGTATCCCCAAGTTAATACTCTCTCAGTAATCTGAAGAAGGTGTCTTGTAAGCTGCACCATTATATCATTATATGGAGGATCATTCTTCACAACCTCAGATAATAAATAAATACAAAATTGGAAGATTCTCTTTAAATCTGTTGCTTCAAACTGTTTCTTAGCTTTAAAATGCACTTCCCAAGGTAAACCAACATCA
Organism: Cosmopolites sordidus; assembly: GCA_031761425.1. NCBI lineage: Eukaryota > Metazoa > Arthropoda > Insecta > Coleoptera > Curculionidae > Cosmopolites > Cosmopolites sordidus. The sequence continues at coordinate 318,437 of JARFXV010001462.1, read as the reverse complement.
GTTGATTTTACAGTATTAGCATATTCTTGCATTAAATTGGCTATTATATTACAACCTAAAAGTTTCTGAAAAAGATATTTTAAAGTAAAGTAAATTACCTCATGGTGCAATCATACTTTATCTGGTTCAGCATTTACAATTAGGTTTTCCACTTCCTGTAAAATAGTGCCCCTTTCTTTACCCATATCGTCTATGCTAGCTCTCTTAACCATAATTGCAATCACTTGTAATATCCTGTCTCTGACAAAATGAGGCACTTCGTGAGTTGTTATATATTGCATTAAATACTGTCGCAAAGAGGCTCTACAATTTGAAATAGACCACAGAAATCAATTATTACAATTATAAAAAAATATTAGTACCTGTCAGATTCAAGTAAAAATGACCATTCTCTTATGACTGCCTCTTTAAGCACTTCGGCAGCTTCAAACATCACATATTGGTTCTGAGACTTTTCTAAAATCTCTCTGCATATGCCGTAAGGAGATTTGCTTTTTCTAAAGTTCAGAAAAATGCTCTCGGCGGCATGTCTTTGTTCATTAGACACAATGTTTGGAGGGGCCTAAAAATAAATTCGATGTTTACCTTAAATTTTAATTGGTTATTGGAAACAAAATACCATTATAATTTGGGCCGCAGTTTCCAATTCCCTTATCGCCTGTTCGGACATTATGGGCGATAGTAATTTAATTACATGTAAGGAAAGAAAAAATAGCTTTAAATTATATTTGATATCCTCCTTTTTCCAACATTCTATTTATAGGTTAGGTAGCTTTCAGATTAATTAAAACACCGTAATCCTAAAAAAATATAAAACTCACATCGACTAGTTTTTAATTATCATCGATTAGAAAAATAAAACAATCAATGTATATATATGTGAAAATTATATATTAATATATTCTATAAATGTGCATTTATAAACACAAATCCAATTAATTAACAGATATTGTTTTTTGTCATTTTGAGATTTCGACTACATAAAATAACCCATTTTGACGTTTACCATAACCATAAACAATGATTGTTTTTGTTTTGTGTTATGTATTATTGGAGGCTGATTTTTAATTTAAATACTTATTTAATATGTCTTATATCAATAAGTGCAGTTGTTGGAGATTATATGGTTATTAAATACAGTAACATTAGTCTTGCTAAAGCCTTGTTTGACAATGCTACGCATGCTATAATTGGGGGACTATGTTGGATGATATTCTATTTTAACTCTGATAAAATTGGATTCCCTGTTAACTTTGTGATATTGGAAATATTTTTTTGTGCTTTGGTAGCATCTGTGATAGATTTAGACCATTTTATAGCTGCCAGATCTTTAAGTATTAAAGTAAGTTCTGCTTCTTTCCCTCCATGTAAAGTATTATCAGATTATTTTTTAGGATGTTACCCATTTACCAAATAGACCTTTTCTTCATTGTTCTACGTTTCCTTTGGTAGTGTTTATATTTTTAATGGCAGTAAGTTATGGCTTACAATTAAATGGAGTAAAAAGATTTGCTCTGCTTTTTCTAACAGCATTTATGTCACATCATATTAGAGATGCTACTAGAAGAGGTTTATGGTTTTGTCCATTTGGAAGTACTGAACCAATACCATATGCATTTTATGTAGTTCTAACTTGTTTAGTACCTTATGTAATGTTAATATTGGAGAGATTTATTATTATTCAAGAAAATGAAAGGCATACAAATGTGCTTGATATTTTATAAAGTACAAGAGAGATTATTTTATCAATAAATAATGTGAAATAAAAGAACATGGTAGTTTTGTAGAACCACTATATTAATGGATATAAGCAAAAACAAAATATCACAGGTATTTCTATCAAAAATTAAAACTAACAAAATGAATTTATACACCAACAAAATACCAATACCCAAAATTATTCAAATGTATAACAAATTATTGTTTTACACATTTTTTATTTAAAAGAAATAACAATAACCACATAAAATATAAATAACAGTAAAAAAAGTTGTATGGTTCTTTAAAAATCATTTTTGGGCACGTTGTCTAACTACAAAAATATACAAAATATACATAGTATGGGATTACAGAACCCTTACAATGTTAATGCACTAATACAATATTTCTTCATTCTAGAAGCAGTTGAACTGCTACATTAACAAATTTTCTGAACAATTCCTTTATCATCATTTAAAAATTAAAAAAAAAAACAGAAACATTCTCTCCCAAACAAAATGTCTTTCCAAAGTCAGTTCACATTTATAGAATCTCTCTTTGTATCTTTCACGCTTTTTCTGCCATTAACTTTGTTATCACAAAATAATTATAATGATAAAATATGTTGTTTGCTTACCAAAACAGAAAATACTTAAGTACACTTTCGAGTGCTTCAAAATCAACAACAATAAATAAATGCAATGTTAATCATAATTGTCTTTAGACCGTACGTTAATACCAGTCGATAACTGGACCCTAGCAAGGGGTTTTTAAAATTTTTCTTTGATTCTCGAAGGATAAGGGAATATTAGCGCTATTATTCAACTGGAACAACTAGAAACATTTTAAATTCTACTAAAAAGATAAAAATAAATACTTTAAATGATCCCAAGTCTAACATATACAGGTGTAATATAACTAAAGGTGTTTTGGAATAGAAAAAACGTTCACATAAACAAATACTTAGAATATAAAGTGTATATAATACACAACAAAAAAGATCTAATCCCATAAAAAAACAATAAAAAGGGGTTCATAAAAAACTAGGCTATTCCAATTTGTGATTTGGAGAATAAATTAACTGAAGGTTAGAGATAAAGACTTTTTAAAATGTGAACAAGTTAAGAAGGTGTTTCTTTTTGAGCTTAATTTCTTCTTGAATAAAAATGTTGGGGTGCTCTCTTACAGCTATTTAGGTTTTTTTAAAGAAAATTTTACTAAATTCAACTAGTTTGTAACTTCATTGCAAAGTACTAAGGCGAAATGTAAAATTCTCCTTAAAGTTTTTGGTATGGCATTAATATTTGGCATTACTTAATCTAGAGGGTGACGATTTTTTTTTATTATTATAACGTACACAAAAAACATGTTTTTTTGCAGTTAATAACAATTACTTTTTTTGGACTTTTTTTTGTTCCTAACGTCCTAAGAATCGACTATAGCAATACTGATTTGGTTTTGTATTCTATGGGATTAAAATTCGTAAGAAAAATGTTGCAGAGTCAGCTCTGTGGTGTTTTTTTAAAAGATACTGACTCAAAAACGTGCGGTAAAAATCCTTTTCGGAGAAAAGACTCGTTCCAAAAAGGATACCATGAGATACCATGTATTACGTAGTATTGCGCTAACTGGTGCTGATGGTATTGCCTCTCGCCGGGTCTGATTTTTTCTGAGCATCTTCGGGTTTGGAGATTAGAAGTGTGGATAGTGCTTCCAAAGATTGCCTCACCTAAAATAAAACTATTTTTAATCGGGGTTCATATGTTATAGAGTCTGAGAAATTTTCGACTTTATAACTGTTATTTTGTTATTGGAAACTTTAGCGTGCTTTAAATGTTCTGAGCTACTTTAATAATATTCAAATAGAAAGAGCTATCTAAACTTGTGCAAAATAAAATATAAAAATCCTCTATGTCTGAAAATATTTTCGTTTGTTAAGATTATGAGTTTGACTTCTGAGATTATAGCCATGAGTTACCGAAATTGTCCACGCGAGCTACCGGTAGCTCTCTATCAAAGGGTTGGCGACCCCTGAACTATAATAATCAAGTAATTCCACGTTTTTTTTAGAATTCCCCGAACCCCCATTCAGACTGCTTTTTCGACATATTTAATAGCGGAGAAAGGTTGAAATACATTTGGTCGTTAAGAAGGACATCTGTGTATTTCTGACGGTTTATTTCCAAATATTCTTTTGGAAAAATAAAAAAAAAAAACATAAGCAAAAATGGGACAATAAATCAAACGTCTACAAATGAATTGTGGTTTGTGTAATAAATTTTATATAGGACGAACAGGTAGATCATTTAAACTCAAAGTCGAAGAACACAATCGTAGCTATTTATATAATAAAATGGACTCAATATACGCAGAATATCTTATTAAAGAAAAACATACATTTAATAAAGATTTTGAAATTTTACGTTTAAAAACGGACCAAACACAGATAAGGTGCGAACACGGAGAAATTAAAACTGACATTAGAAAATTGCGAGAAGAAAATGAGCTATTCAAAAAGCAAAACCAACAATTGAAAAATGAAAATAAACAGATGAATGGAAAACTAATAGAGATTAATCACAGAACTGAGAGACTAGAAAAAGAAAAACTCAGAAACAATGTAATAATAACCGGCTTTAAAATGGATAAGCCTGATGCAATAATGTTGAAAGTAGGAGTAGAAAATTTGATAAGAGAACAATTAAGAGTTGAGATATAAGCCAAGGCAGCACATAAAATAGGAGGGTACACGTACCAAGTAGAACTAGGAAATTAGGAAGACAAAACATGAATAATGAAAAACAAGCATAAGCTGAGAAATGTTAAAAATAAAAGAGTATACATAAACGATGACTTGACTAAAGACGAAAGAGAGAGAGCTAAACTGATAAGAAAGAGGACTAAAGCGGAAAGAGACAGTGGGAAAGTTGTTAAGGTGAGATATAACAAGGTAAAGTCTGGAAATGGAACTATAATACCGAGAAACTAGAGATTAGTTCACCAAAAAAATAGAAAAAATAAACCAGATAGTATAAAAAGGTTAACAGACAGATAACAACGGAAAGGGAAACGACAGTAGGAAATAAAGGAAAATACGGCGAAATGAACAAAAACATTGGGGAAGGAAACTGGAGGGTACAGAAAAGTAAAAAAGCAGAAATATAGAACATTAAAAATAGGACTACCTGGAAAAATACCTGGAATGTGAAAGGAATAAATGGGAGGGAACTGAAACTAGCAAAAGAAATAGAAAGCATAGGTAGAGAAATACTAACAATAACGGATTTCAACAAGAAGTGTGGGGAATGACTTTGCTTGAGAATGGTTACGTATTGACATATAGTGGAGTGAAGGAAGGTGAAAGGGCAAGAGAGGGAACAGCATGAATGATAAAAAAAGACCATATCAAAGCAATACGTCACCAAGAATATATCAGATCCAGAATATTAAGAATAGACCTAGATATACAAGAAAATAAAACGCTAAATTTAGTCATATGCTATGCGCCTAGTGAGGGTGCCAGAAAAACTGAAAAAGTAGAATTCTGGAATACACTACAAGACACTATCGAAGAATGCGCAGAAACACTTATTGTAACCGGTGACATGAATGCTAGAGTGTGAAGAAATATAGGAATATGGGGCGATGTAATAATACCTTATAGAGAAGAAACGCTAAACAAAAACGGAAAGCTATTACTAGAATTATGCTTTGACAATAACTTAATAGTTGCAAATGGTCAGTTCTAACAACAAAAATATACATAGAATAACAAGGGAAGTAAACTAGAGGGGAAACATCAAAAATAGATTATGCCATAGCGAGAAAAACTGAACGGAATGAAATAAACGATGTAAGAGTAAGGAGAGGGTATGACATTGATAGTGACCACTATTTGCTGGAAACGACAATTAAAATCAGGAACCAGAGAGTGGATCACCCAACTGGACAAACAAATGCTTGCAAGGAAATAATCAAGTCATACAAATTGAGGCAAGAGGACGTAAAGACGAAATATCAGGGAAGATTAGAGAGGGAATGTGGGAGAAATGATGAGACAGGTGAAGATATTGAACAGGAATGGTATAAAATGAAAAGTAGCATGCAAGAAAAGCTTGTGGATATAGCAGAAAGAGTGTAAATCACAAAGGTACAGCTTGGTGGAACGAGAATGTGAAGAGCGAGATTAAGAAGAAGATTTTATGGAAGAAGTACCTAGTAAGCAAAACAATGAAAAATTCAAGAGCAGAATAATATTGCCAAGGTTACAGATAAGAAAGCGAAAAGGGTGAGCTGGGATAAATTCGGACAATAAACGGAGAAGAATAGTTCAGAAAACATAAAATTGTTTTACAGGTCACTCAAAAATTTATGGAATAACAAAGACATAATCCAGAAGCAGATATATGGCAAAGAATGTAAACTATCGACGAATGATGAATGCATACTCAAAAGGTAGAGAGAGTACTTCTAAAATTTATTAAACCCGGACACTATTAACATGTTAAACAAAAATGAAGAAATAATAGACATGAAAATCCAGGAAAAAAAGTGAAAATTTACTAACTGAAGAAGAACTAACAGAAACCATAGAAAAACTTAAACTGGCAAAAGCACCTGTTTAACTTAGCGTGGAAAAAAAGGTTTCAAAAGAATGAACTAATGCCTTGATCATACCATACACATGAAATGAAACAAAATAGAATGCACGAACTACAGAGGTATATCATTACTATGTATAATACCAAAAATGTACGAAACTATATTAGAGAGAAGATTGAGAGTGGAAATTGACAATACACTACTAGACGAGCAAAGCGGATTCAGGATAAATCATTCTGCGCAGGATCATATTTTCACCCTTCAACATATAGAAAAAGCGAGAGAGAAGAACAGAACAGTATATCTATACTTCATAGACACGGGAAAAGGTAGTCAAACAAATAGAATACAGTTTAGTTTTAAAATTAAATCAAATTATCTCCTGATGATGTTAACACGGTTAGCGAAACGCGCGTCGAGAAGTTTAAAAAAATGGTTTGGTGTTTAGTGGTAAATCTCTTTGAGGTTAGTGTTTGACACCAAAGTATAAAGTACAATATTTATTATTTTTTGATCGAATAAAAAAGTAGCCGGTTAAAATCTACAACTTTTCAGGCTATTTTTACAAATTGTGGATTCTGAACTTGTTAATACCTTTGCAATTTGATCTAAGTTGTTATCCAGGAAATTGTTAACTGCGCTGGCAGATTTGGAATGCAATTGACTTTGCCAGTGCAATATATCGCTGTATATATCTTCGGAAGCCGTCTTTAGAGAAGCATCTTGTAAAGTGAACGAATATCTGAAGCAAAGTAAAACATAAATAGTGTTTTGCCTGAAACATACATGTCATATAACCTTACTTGTTCTGGATTTTGTTTATTCGGTATAAAAGTACAGCTGCTGAGAGAAACAGTAGGATCAGAAGGAGTGTTGTGGCCACCAGGATCAGACTCTGCCGCGGCAATTTCCTAAATTCGGTTATGGCGTCCTTCAAAGTTCGCACAAAACCTCTAGATCCCTTCCTCTCCAACAGGACACCTAGAAAACCGCGCACGTTTAGGCATTGCTCAGAATAATGTTTTTCGTCAAGACTCACCATCGGGCTGACTTCTGACGCTTTCTTTTCGCATGGTGGCAAATGTGGGCGTTGAGAGTGTCTCGGAACCTGATGGTATCTGTTCTAGAGCGGGAGATTCACGTCCACTTTCGGCTGATTCCGATGAGTCTTGATCTGGTTCCTGCAAAAATGAAATATAGTGTTCACGAACCTATTGTGAATATAACTTAAAAAATCAGTTGAGGCACTCTTTGAACTAAAAAAAAAAATTCTGTTGAAGTTCAGGATATTCCGGCAAGTCCTCTGTTTGAAGTATCTCAAAAATTGAAGTACTTCAATCACTCATCTTTTCACTTTAATCGTTCGGAGAACTAAAGCATTCTCTACTTCATACTTACAGTAACATCGGGTTCTGGAATAGCTTCTTCCAGTTTGGCTTTCTCCCACACTGTTCTCATGTAGGCCAGAGTGCTGTCTCTCGACATCAAACTTCCGAAGATGTGTTTATCATCGCCAGTAGCAATGCCGACGGCGTTCGGTATGATTTTGGCGGTTTTTTCTTTAGTTATTTCTTCCACGGTGAGCACGGGTATTAAGAGCTGAAAAACATTCAAATATTGAATGACGAGCCCAGATGTTATTAGTTATATAAAATAGAAAACAACAGATCTTCATTGTAGTAATTGTAGTAATCAGATTGTACTCTACCCACAATTTGATGGAGAAATTAGTTTTGGCAACAACGTAAGACACAGACACAGATAAGATCTGTAAACTACAAAAAGTGATATCCTACAATTTATCAAGACTTTAATAAAGAAAATACAATATGGCGGAAGGAGAAAACCATAAAAAGTTTATGATTATTAAAATATTTACGAAAAAAGAAAGTTGGGTACAAGTTAGATCAGCTTCCCAGATCACTTTTTACGTATAGGAACCCCATATTTGCCTGATATAGCTCCATATGATTTTTTTCATGCAAGAAATTTACTACAAAAGGTACTTTGAAGATCTGAACACTTTAAGAAGATGTCTGACAAAATCTCACCTTAGTTACATATCCGAAGACGTTAGAATAGAAAGCGAAGTAGTTTTTGGTGATGTAGAGATGACCTTGAAGCAGGATGTCGCCGATCAGAGCGCAGGAATAGTGATTGAGCACCTTCTCGTCTTCCTCCACGTTGGGAAAGTGCCGGAGGAACTTTTTCTGACGGGCCTTGGACGTGGTCCTGACCTTGGGGTCCTTGGTGACCTTGGGACTGGGCGGTTCGGCCAGATGACCTTGAGCTGTCATTGTTGGGGTGCTGGTGCTCAGATGCTTCAAATTTGTCCTGGAAAACAAACGTCCAATGATATTTATATATAATCGTCGAGATAACAGAACAGAAATTTATATTAACTTGATTGTTATGAATGCGAGGTCTTGCGGATTATTCAGTAAAGTGTTTTCGCAATTTAAAGTATTTAAGATAACCCGAATACCGATTTAAAAATACCAAATTGATATTAAAAAAGTATTTTTAAAAACTATCAATAACGAGTGCTTTAAATTATTATTAATAACAAGTTTGAAATATCACTAAGTAAAAAGAAAGCGGATGACAAGAATTATTTCTCATTGAAGTGTATGTTATAAAATATTGTTTTTATACCCGCTAATATGAGAAAAGAGTTTGTATCTGTGTTGTTTTAATTAAATGTGTGTGGTGCTTTCTTTTTGTGGAGTTACCACCCATCAAGGAGCCTTCACCTCCTTCAACTTTCACCTCCATCCGAATCAATATCCTGTTGAAATTTGCTAGTTATTGAGGCGCATAATTCTTCAGCATCTCCTGTTACACTGTCCTGCCACCATGCCTTTGGTTTCCTCTCTTCCTGGTACTTCATATTTGTTCCTCCATCATGAGTCCACTCCTTCTTCGATATATAGTACTATTTTCTTCGATTTCGATATATATATATATATATATATATATATATATATATATATATATATATATATATATATATATATATATATATATATATATATATGTATATATATATCTATAGATATATATATATATATATATATATATATATATATATATATATATATGTATATATATATCTATAGATATATATATATATATATATATATATATATATATATATATATATATATATATATATATATATATATATATATATATATATACATATATATATATATATATAATAATTGAAAAGGTTAAATCAAGTGATTTTTCTTTTGCTGTTCAGTTCGACGAGTCAACAGACGTGTCGAACTTGGCGCAATTTTTGTATTTCATCTGATATGAATACGAGTGGTCAATTAAAGAAAATATGCCATTTTCCAAAACAATCCCTGATGGTGCAATTGGCGTTGCATTGCATCATAAGAGAAGAGTAGTGGTGTGATAGAAAAATTAAAAGACATTATGCCACATATGGAATGGACGGACATACTGCTTCCTTCACAGAAATGCACTTGCTACAAAAAAATGCCAAATAATTTACAAAATATTCTGTCAGAAGTCGTAAAAATTGTTAATTTTATTAAAAGCCGACCATTGCAGACTAGATTGCTTCCCACATTGTGCGAAGAAAGGTGGTTGTCGCGAGGAAAAGTTCTAACGAGGCTTTATGAAGTGCGAGATGAATCGATCTTTTTTACAGATACAAACTATATAAAATATATATAAAAACCCCAAAATAGTTCCAGATAGCAACTATGATTTGTCGAAAAGATTGGTCCTTAATCCGTTTGATGAAAATGTTGTTGTAGCTGCTGAATTACCTGTTGAGATGCACAACCAACTTATTGAAATATCGGCCGACAAAACTCTACATCTAGAATACGGAAGCCTTGTAATGGAAGGTTTGAAAGAAATCCAATATTAGTCTATTATTACTGAAAAATTATTATATTGTCATTACCTGGTAATATTTAATTTTCTAACACGTGTTTTTAAATTAAGAATACTTTAATAAAAGGATTCGGATCTTATTTTTTAAATGCATTGCGATCCCATATTAATGAACGCGACCTGCAAGTTGAAAAACGATGCTCTGGGGTAATAATAAATTTTTTTAAGCATTTTAAAGAGTGCTGATCGGATGGAGTAAGGTCTGGATTGTATACTGGATGTTGTAAAAGTTTTTTCTTCGTTTATTTTGTAGTATAGAAATACATTGACGACCCCTATATTAATGAACGCGACCTCCAAGTTGAAAGACGATGCTCTAGGGTAATAGCAATTTTTTTTAGCATTTTAAAGTGGTTTAAAAAATTAAAGTGTTGTCCATGTAAAAAAGCCATTACAAAAAATAACTAATGAGAAGCGTTTATGTTTTAATGCAATATTGGATATTTCTTGCGATGAATGTTGTATTTTAACTAAAGTTCCGACCGGCAAAATGCATATTACCAAGATTGTGGTTAAACATTCATATGTTGGCGCGTAAAGCATGATGATAAACAGCATTGCCAAGCCTACCCCTCCCATATCCCTCCACTAAGCGTTTATTGTTTCAAAAAAAAGCTAAAAAGTTTTCTAATTTTTCGTATACAATACGAAAAAAAACAATGTTTTTTTTATACATCTCTGACCTCTTGTATGTTAGTTATGTACACTTTAATTAATAATATTTCGCTTATTCCACGTTGAAAGACGATGCTCTAGGGTAATAGTAAGATTTTTTTTAGCATTTTAAAGAGTGCCGATCGGACGGAGTAAGGTCTAGATTGTATACTGGATGTTGTAGAAGTTTTTTGTCTTGTTTATTTTGTAGTGTAGGTTTACATTGGTAGTGTAGGTTTACATTGACCTTATAATTGCATTAACATGTTAATAATCACGTAATTTTTAGTTGAATTATTTTATAGAAAAATTTCATGATAAGAAGAAATACCAAAAATGCATTGAATGATTGATCTAAAGTGTTTCGCGATAAAACGTTAATACTGATGTATACTTCTAGCATCTCAGTTTATTCTAAACTATACGTTCATCATACACAGTCTGTCGAAAATGTGACTGGTTGAATCTTAAGGTAACTAGCAGCGCCATCTTTGACACATGAAACATTTAAATTGCCACTGTCAGAAATGTCAAGGCGTTCGCATCTCTAGTGCTTCTTAAGGAATTGAGATCTCATTAGTATAATAAAAATTCAATTAATTTTTCAAATAATTTGCTTAAATATTTTTTGTAAATGAGTGTTTTTACAGCTTTTGAAGTGTATACATGCAACTAAAACCGCTCGGAAATGAATATATTTAATTTGTTGTTTTTTTTGACAGGTATTGTCAAATTTTTTTATTATTGTCTTTTTTGTATTTTGAATAAATTATATAACTAGAGTTATTGCACGCTTTTTTAATTAAAAAACAAATGTCTATGATGTACATTTTTTATTTTACTAATTATTTAAAACTAATATCAAAAAAAGTATATCGGCATAGAATGGCGCGAATAAATTAATAACTGAAGACTCTCCTAACCAGAGTAGTGGTCGAGGGATTGTGGAGCTAGATCAGTTAGGAAAAAAATTAAAGTGTTGTCCATGTAAAAAAGTACATTCATTACAAAAAATAACTAATAAGAAGCGTTTAGGTTTTAATTCAATATTGGATATTTCTTGCGATGAATGTTGTATTTTAACTAAAGTTCCACCGGCAAAATGCATATTACCAAGATTGAGGTTAAACATTCATATGTTGGCGCGTAAAGCATGACGATAAACAGCATTGCCAAGCCTACCCCTCCCATATCCCTCCACTAAGCGTTTATTGTTTTAAAAAAAAGCTAAAAAGTTTTCTAATTTTTCGTTTTACAGTATATTGGGTTTTTAAAAAATCCCAAGAAATATTCTTGAGATACGATACACGAAACAATGTTTTTTTTTATACATCTCTGACCTCTTGTATGTTAGTTATGTATACTTTAATTAATAATATTTCGCTTTAGAATTGATCAAAAAATTTGATTTTTTTCAGATAATGTAACTCAGATAAAACATAACTCAATACCATATTTCAATTTCATCAAATTCGTAAGAAACATTAATTTATGAATGAACTACCTTAAGTTTTATAAGTTGTATTAAGAAGAGGACTGTAGAAATTCCTTATTGTTGGCAACAATCTAAGAATAGTCTAAATGATTGTGGTGTGTTCATATATTTTTTGTTCTCTTTTTTTGGGGTTTTTCACCACAATCTAAAATGCAAAAAATATTAAAAATATCTGTTCTTATGTAAATAAAGAATCACTGGGTAAAAAACAAAAACGAAACGGAGACAAATTTCTCAGTGATTATTTTTCTGTAATAAATTTGCCTAATGAACAAAAATAAAAAAATACATTTTTTTAAAATAAATACAAACTTTTGTACGTTAATGTTCGGGAGGTCTTCTCCTCCCGCTTTCAAAACAAATCCAAAAATAATATATATTAATATCTATATAATACTGTAAAGATAGTAAGTAAATATATTTTTTTGTATATGTCAATGATACTTAGATTGACAATAATATTTTTCACTGACAGTGGCATACTATCAATAATATATATATATATATATATATATATATATATATATATATATATATATATATATATATATATATATATATATATATATATATATATATATATATATATATAATATAATTTGTAATTGTATTCTTTAGAATCGGGAACCATTTTGAATTTGAATCTACCCAAGGCATAGCAATACAGTTATTTTTATTTAAATTAATTATAATACAGTTTCTTTTCATCTTCTGTATTCTGTTAGCGATTCTTTTAATAACGTTTTGGAATTATTCTAATAGATTTTATGTCCCGATTCCCATGCGTGTTGGCATATTCTAGATTTATTAAAATCACTCTTTCTAAGAAGGTTTTTATGTTCTTTTATTCTAACATCTAACGATCTAGATGTCTCATCTATATAAAATTTGCCACATTCGCAGGGAAGTATAAACCACATTTTTGATATTCTATTGTGTGTTGGTTGGTTTGGTTTTTGTCAATATCCATCTAAGAGTATTTTTTGTTTTAAATGTTCTTATGTTGTATTTATTTCTTACTATTTTAATTGTGTCAGAAATACCGCGGATGTAAGAAATTGTGAGGTTAATTATTTGATAGTTATTACTATTATGTTATTAGTAAGTTGTCTGGTATCAAATGTTTTAAAAGATTTATCTATTAAATTTTTTGGGTAGTTCTTTTTTATTAAAATGTCTTTAATGTAATTTGCTTCCTTTTGTAGTAATTTGCTTCCTTTTGTAGTAGTAGACTTTTAATTACTCCTATTTTGACTGAGTGATTTTTGAGTGATTGGAAACAAAATTGAGATACCTATCTGTGTTTGTAGGTTTCTGTAAACTAGTAGGTTTTAATGTGTTGTTGTGTTTTATTATTAAAGTGTCGAGAAATGGCAATTTATTTTCCCTCTCCATCTCTAAAGTAAACATAATTGTAGGCTCTCGAGAATTTATATTTTGTAAAAAAGTATGTAGATCATCAATGCTATGTTGCCATATAGCAAAAATATCATTAACATATCTAAGCCATATTATTGGTTTTTTAAGAGATTTACTTAATAAGTCATTCTCGATTTTCAAATAATTAATTATCAATTACCTAATAATAAATTAATTATTCTTTATTTACATAAGAACAGATATTTTTGATATTTTTTGAGTTTTAGATCGAGGTGAAAACCCCAAAAAGAGGAAAAAAAAGTCTAAGAATTCTGAACGGTTTTCTTAAAACTATTTGAATCGTACTCACCTATCAAACGAATCGTTACTTCCGATACTGGAACTGTCATATTCATCAGATCCTGACTGAACAATAGAAGTTTGACTAACATAACGAGATGACGTACTGCTACTTCTCGCCAACCGAGCCACAAACGTTCGCGAAAAACTCTTGTGCATTTTCGACTATCCGTTTCGTTTCGTTTTACCAAAAGAACAAAAATCAAACAATATCGCCAGCGATGATGTGGTTCTACGAAGCACGAATCTGCCCGCGGAATCGATTCATCCGACACTGTCCTCACACTGTGGATCTCTTGGGTTTTTACTCCGTATCGGAACTCGTCCTTATCTTATCAATATGCAATTACAAAACAGATTCAATAATTATTACGAATCCAGTTAAAGATCGTCGAGGTTCAAGTTGACGATGACTTGAGACATACGAGGAATTATATTATTTAATAAAGGAACAAAACATCGATGAACAGTTTAGGTTGTAATTACTTTTCTCACTGTTAGTTAAATATAGTTCGTATATGAAACAGGCACTGTGTCGAAACAATTGTTATACATACGATTTTAAATAGTGGAAATTTTAGATATTAATCTTTGCTTATTTATTTAACCCTCCGTTAGTCGGAGCCAATCTGTGAGATAAATAAATACAGACTTTGTATATGCTTATACAGCTAATAGTAACAAAACAAAGGTAATATACAAGAAAAATTCTAAGAAATCATAACAAAAGATGTAAAGTAAAGTTTTGGGGTTAGAGGCGCATCGAACTGAGTCTATTTAGCGACTGGACCTAAAACTCAACGTGGGTTCCGAACCACGGTCATCAGCTACCGAAAACCCCGGTCAGCACCCCCCTCGGGCTATCAACCCTTGGTTTTGTGCTTAACCGAAATTATCTCGAGAAGCCTACCGACTGGCGAGTGACCAACGTAGAAAACCTCTCAGAAGGCATCCGGCCTTATATCCAGCCTCGAACTGGAGTGACTGAGAGGTGATTCCTTGTCAGATTTTACACTCTTACCTAGAAACATTCACAGGAATTTTAGAAAAACTTTTTTGCCTAGTACGGGATTCGAACCCGGTCCAGATTAACTGCCGTAACGTAAGGCTGACGCCTTAGACACCACAGCTAATGTGGCTCCTCGTAAGAAAGGAAAATACAATGAAAGGACTATATATAATTTACACTATTCAAATGATGAAACGCACTATTTCTATTGGTTCAAAATTTAACAGTTTATTAAATACCTGCCCATTAGGAGCGCTGTCTATGTGGGCAGGCAAAGCATTGAAGAGGCAAACCGCTTCACAAAACAATGTCTTCTGGAGACCACTAATTCTCACCATTGGTACATCATAATTGTTCTTAGAACGGACATTGTAAGAATGAATCTTTATTCTTTGCACCAAAAAAGTATTCAAATAATGGGGCAACAAGTTAGCCCCTTCCTATTACAGCCTATTACAGTTTAATAGTACACGCATATCAATTCTTCTATTGGAACCTTTGGTGTGAAACACTAAACTTGAAGGGATTTATCACTAAACACCAAATCACTTTTTTTGAACTATCAGATTAAATCATCTTCTGATGATGCTAACATGGTTAGCGAAAATCTCTTCAAGTTTAGTACACGCATAGCCTTGTTCTGCTGTATATGGAGTCTACAAATACTCTCCTTATTACATGATATCAACAAAGACATACAGCAAGAAAAATGGGGCAAAACTGTAATATTGTACGCAAGCCTCTTCGACCAGGGTTACAAATGTGACGTTATACGACTAAAGAACCCCATTTTTTTCCCAATCTTTCTGCATAGATAACTGAACTCCCAAGTACTCCCAACAGTACTCCCAAGTATTTCATTTAATTTATAATATTAATATCACAATTGTTTATATTTAGTTTTAAGTCATTAAATCTTTTGCAGTTTGCTTTAGACCCTATCACCATGCACCTTGTTTTCAGTTCGTTTAGTTTAAGTGTATTTTTACATATCCATCTAAATACTATTGCCAGTTCACTATTCAATGTTTCAATCATTTCAGGCACATTATATCCAGACACAGATATGGGAGTATCATCCGCAAAAAGACTAATAAAGCACTTATCCAATATTGTAGAAATATCGTTGACATATATCAAAAACAAGTAACTCTTGATTCATTTCAAGGCTTTTGATCTAATACCGTAACTTAATAATTTTTTATACAGTATATCCCGGTCAATAGTTTCGAATGCTCGCTTTAAATCTATAAACACACTAAGTACAGTTTTTCCGTCTTGTATATAGTTTCTCCATGTTGGGCACGCATGCATACTGTATAGCCGTCTCACAAGAATATTTTGTCCTAAACCCTGATTGAGCAGAAAATAACAACTGATTGGTTTCAAAACAAATTCTCAACTGTGCACATATAACAGTCTCGATGATTTTATCAACAACAGGTAATAAATTAAATGGTCTAAAGTCACTTGGTACACTAGGCTTTAGTATTTTCGGAATTGGTATAATAATGCTGGTTTTTAAGTCCTCAGGAAATGAATTCGTTTCAAAACTTGTATTAATTAAGTACAATAAAGGATAAACGATGACACAAAAAAATTCTTTCAATAACTTTATCGTAATTTCATTGTCCCGCCCTTCGATACTCTGTTCTACTTCATTCAAACTATCGAAGTAAAAGTTATTGAAGTTCTCCTCCGTAGATGCATAGTCAAAGTCGATTCGAGAAAAATCGGCATGCCCCTTACCATTGCCTAGTCAATTTTTTATTGTTCTCCACATCTTCCTTCCGTTCCCTCTACAAGCATCGATATTATTATTAAGATACTTTTTCCTCTCAAGTTACATTATGGACAGTGCAATATTTCTTGTCTGTTTATAAATTCTCCAATCCTGCTCATTCTTTGTAAAAGAAAACTTTCTATACGCTCTGTCCCTCTCAACTTGAACATTTTTTAGCTATTTGCCTACCCAAAGGGTTTTACTCATTTTAAGGGAGCAGCCCTATCAATAGCATCATGCAAATTTTGCATAAAATCAACATATACTTTATTAACATCAACGGAATTGTAGTCCCAATATTTCCCTATTAACTCTGTTGTTAGCCTCGAGACTACTTGCTCATTCAGATTGCGAGCATACGTGTGTCGATGTGTTTCACATACAATACCCTGAAGTTTAAACTCGGTACCAATTATCTCGTGATCACTTATCATCCGAAAATCTCTAACAAGCTCCACAGCTCCAAAATCATTGGTAATTATGTGATCAATCAGTGTTTGTAAGACACCAGTATTGTGGGTTTCCTCAGTAACAATCTGTTTGAAACCTACTCCCCTGATAATGTCGTTCAACCTCCTAGACTCACTGTTGTTCTTCAATAATTCATTATTTATGTCATCTAGAAGAAAGGTTTTAGTTTTTTTTAAATATATTGTCATTTAGGTTGTCTTCCAAATTATTGATTAATTAAAACATTGATTATTAAGATTTATTAAGTCCAAGGAACGTTAGTAGCATATGTAAGAAAAAGATAACAACCAGACTTCACTGCGCAAGAGTGAGATATCATTTTCCACCTACTTAGCGTAAGTTATTTACGCAAATAAGTAATATCGAATATCAGCCTAATGCGTCTCGATACACCAAGTTAGCAAATTAGTTAGTAAAACGTTTTTATGGCATGCATACCGTTAGAAAGAGGATAAACCAGAGATTTTTAAAGAATTCGAAGACCATGATCGCTTTTAGTTTTTTTTTTAATATATAATTCATAATTGAGCCTTAAATTTATTTTTACTTCTTCCTAAAACTTTGCGAGTCTATAAAAAAAAAGTAGATGTCGCTGGCATCTAATTTTGATTTTCATAGAACCCTACAAATTACATTAAAATAAAAAAATAATTTCGGGGCTATACCATTTTTTTTTTAATTCAAGTTTCAATGCTGACTTTTGGAATTGTTGAAATAAAGAATCAAATAATTATCATAAAAAATCCTGTGGGTTTAATAATGCTTTATGGAGGCTGAGGAGATAGACCCCTCATATCGACCATTTTAATTTGGCAAACAATGCACTAAACACCCTGTAAAAGGACTAAAAAGTTCAAAATTTGTCGAGTTTTCTAAAAACAGATCTGTCAGATCACCGCAACCAACATGACTCGTTTTATAGCCGCGACTAACGGAGAGTTAAAATGAATTTCCATCAAGTATTGGTGGCTACCTCAGTTAAATTTACACTTTTATATATTTAAGATTTCTTAAGCCTCTAGAATAATGCATTCTCTTTGTGATAAAATACAATTTATCAGTTTGTTTCAGTTATTTATCAGTTTTCTTGTGGATTTATATGGAGAAAATTAAACATGTGTGATTCATTATTGGAAAAAATAAGTGTTTTTCATAAAAGAGGATTAATTTTTTCATGATAAACGTACGGGATGAGTTGTAGGAACATAGGTCGCCGATTACAACCCACGGTTCAAATTGTCTGTTCATCTGCTCTGTCAAGAGGAGAAAAACGAATCATTATCAACTTTCAAGAACATAAAAATTTATTAGAACAAAAGTAGTTTAATCAAACATTTTACCAGTGTTTGAACAATATAACGCCCTCATTCATGTGACAAAAATTATTACGGTTTGGTTCAAGCAAAATAACATTTCAAAATCCGATTGGTCTGCTGTCTCTCTAGATTTAAATGTCATTTTAAATGTCATGTTTCTTAGAAATGTTTTGATTCGTTTGGGGGTAGAGAAAGTCTTTCTCTTTCTCTTCCACAGATTCACTAAATGTTGGATAAATATCTGTAACAGCGGCACAGCCCCACTGTGTTTCATAAAATCGTCCCGTGCGTACATTACCGAGAGTTAATTTTTTTAATTTTAAGTAATTTGCGTTTGCAAACAGGTTACACAGTTTTAATGTCTTCATTTGGAAAGACGGCTCGATATTCACCAAATTTTTCAGTTTCAAATAAATTTGCAATAGTTCATGAACCTGTATGGTTAAGGTAACATAGATTTCCTTGCATATCCTGACATTCAGATTGGGGTCCTCCTTATCAGTAAATTTCCGTTTCTTTCTGCGATTCTCTATGATCGTTGTAGATTCTTCACCAGTTAAGTTACCAAATTCTTGATTAATGTGTATTTCTATATTGTCTCTAATATTTTGAATGGCTATTGAAAAAGTTACCAAATTCTTCTTAACTTTCAGTGCATCTAGTTGCCTGTTTTGCAGTTAATCAAAGAGAATGTCGCAGTGAGGCATTATTTTATTGAAGAAAAACAACCAAAATTTAAAATTATCATCCTCCAAATAATTTATTAACCCCTGAGCTTGATTAATAGAATTTTTTTCCGACCCGGCGTCCATAATTTCTTCAAGGCATGTTTCCAATTCTTCTTTGTAAATGTAAACAGTATTCACACATTTAGACATAAAATTCTGGCACGGGGTAGACGCTTTTTCACGACGCTGTCCAGAACAGTTGTCCTTTTGGATGATAGAGAAAAGAAAGCGGGAAATGCAGACAGATTTGCAAAAAATACCTTTACACCTTTGTCTATTGTACAACTTCTTACATTTATTAGATTTAGTTGGTGAGCATAGCAGTGAATATACTGTGCATTCTTAAAAATATTTTTGATTTTGGCTTGAACTCCTCTGACTGTATCTCTCATCACGGAAGCACCAACATAACTTTGGGCTATACGTTTCTTAGGTTCTTTGTCTATTTCTAACTCTTTTAGCACCTTCAGAATTGCGTTAGCAATTCAATCTGCTGGGTGATTTTTTGGTATTAAAAAGCCCCAGAATCTCTCGTAAATTTCGCCATTTTTAACATATTATAAAAACCATCTGCATTTGAGTAGACATATCAGTTGTTTCATTGGCCTGTATGGCAACATATTTTTCTGTGTGAATTTCCTTTATTTAAAAAATCACGACAAACATGCAACATTGAATCCATTAATTCGTTCTGAATTTGTTTGGAGATGCCCGATGTGCACTACTGAGTTGAGGACGAATGTCTGTCTTCCCCAACATACTAATTTCAAGCTCATTTAATACTCAATATTAACTTACTCGATTTGCAGAATCGCTGTCGGCCGTCCAAGATTTTGGATGACAATTCTGTCCTCAAATGTTAATGTGACATTATTTCTATTCATATATTGCACTTAATTCATCTTCACTATTGCAATCGTTTAAAACATTCACTTTGCAATCACTCGAAAAGTCGAAAAGCGCGATGGCAAAAACACCTGACTATTGAGAATGGGGCAGCGCCCAAGATATGATGTTATAAATGCGTTTAATCTCCGGGTTACTAGCGAAGCGATGCATTGCTGTCTTTGTTTTTCGCACGCGATAATAAAAAAACAGTAGCGGCACAAACTTGTCTGTGCCCAAAGCACGTGTTCTTTAATCGGTGCGCCTCTGCAACCCACGACCTATTTTGTTACCGCGAATGACATTATGGATGTTAGACTATAGAAGTCGCAAGAAGCGTGATCATAGACAGAACAAAAAATAAATCAATATAAATTCTGAAATTATATTTTCCACTTAATCTTTTAATTTTTTAGGTAGGGCACGTGCCCACGTGCTCTTATGGACCAACCGCCACTGCTCTAACCCAAAAAACTTGTGAACGATGGTTTAAACGCGTTAAAAGCGGTAATTTTCATATAAAGACAGAGAGCGTCCAGGACAGCCGAAAAAGTGTGAAGATGTAGATTTGTAAGCATTATTGGATGAAGACTTAACTCATACGTTGAAACAATCGGCAGAAGCATTTTGGAACGTCTATACGCATTGAAAAACAACTTGTGAAATTTTGCTGGGCAGACAAAAAAAAATGTTTTTTGCATCGATTGTGACAGGTGATAAAAAGTGGATCTATTTTGACGACTTAAAGCGTAAACAATAATAGGTAGATTCAGGCCAGCTTTCAACATCACTAGTGAGCCATGCATATGGAAAGAAGCCTTTACTGTCTATTTAGTGAGATAGTAGGGGTTCAATTAATAAAACTGAATCGAGCATTGAAGGAAAAATGACCAGAATACGCCCAAAGACACGATAAAGTCATTTTTCAACATGATAATGCTCGGCCCTATGTTGCAAAATGTGTAAAAACCTACGTGGAAAACGTTAAATGAGACATTTTACGTCACCCGCCATATTCATCGGACTTAGCCCCTTCGGACTAACATTTATTTCGATCGATGCAGCATGGACTTTCAGAATAATATTTACATTCTTACGAAGAACTGAAAATTTGGCTTGATGAACGGTGGCCTCAAAAAACCAAACGTTCTTTTGACTATGGAAATAAACGCTCAAATTTTGCGAAAAATCGACACTATTAACCGAAACATCCATTAGAAAGCGATGAAAAGAAATATTAATAAATAAAATATTAAAATATCGTTTGTTTATGTTTTCAATTCCTTTTTCCATAAAACTGAGGGGGTGTCTAACATTTTGGCGCATCTAAAATCCACTACAAATTTACAAAACGTTGTTTTTTTTTTAGAAACGTCTTCCATACAATTTAAGTTTTCAGTCTGTGTGCGTCACATTTTTACAACGATTGTAAGTCTATTTTATGTTCTGCAAGTTCTACTTTTAAATTTCACGAGATAAATATTATTTCAAGAGAGAATCTTTTCTTTCCAGTATTAATTACTAGGAAATGATAACTAATATATATACAGTTTTTAAATCATTACAGTACTAGCAACAATGACGAGTGATAAAAGTATCAGATCTCTCAAGTTAATATTCCCGATATCATGATTAGGCTAAACATTCAGGTGTATCAATCATGTAATACCATTTTTACTTTATTATATCGATGTATAAATATATATTGTACGAATGTGGAGGGTTCCTAGCCAGGTATTTGAAGGTAAATAATGTGATAAGAATGAAAACATACTACGTTTTTGACTGATAGCATTCGGTACCAATCTTCTACAATAAAAAAATGAATTATTATTGTATCAATGAGAAATTGGCTGTAAAGGTATTTGAAACATAATAAAAAAAACCCGTTTATAGCTTATTTTTATCAGTAATTGTACATCTGTTATTTTATCATGTCGTGATATTAAACAGTGATAAACGCACCTGGGCAAATGTGTATTTATTATCGGTATGATTTATAGGAAGACGATTTATTTTAAAAATTATAATGTTCAAAAATAAAGAAAAATTCAGCTTTGGTCCGCGTAAAAATTGTCCCTTCCTTCAGCCGCCAATCAATACATCAGCAAGTGTCTCCAGAGATCTGAAGGAATGACTAAACGATCGACAAGGTGTGACTAACAAATAACCAGACTGACTTATGGAAGTAAAGGCTTGGGGTTAGAGGCGCATCAGCAACTGAGAAGGCTATTTAGCGACTGGACCTAGAGCTTAACGTGGGTTCCGAACCACGGTCATCAGCTACCGAAAACTCCGGTCACCACCCCCTCCTCGGTCTACCAACCCTTGGTTTTGTGTCTAACCGAAAGTATCTCGAGTAGCCTACCAACTGGTGAGTGACCAACGTAGAATACCTCTTAGAAGGCATCCGTCCTTATCCTGCCTCGAACTGGCGTGACTGAGGGGTGATTCCTTGTCAGATTTTACACTCTTACCTAGAAACATTCACAAGAATTACAAAAAAAAAACTTTTTTGCCTAGTACGGGAATCGAACCCGATCCACATTAACTGCCGTATCGTAAGGCCTTAGACATCACAGCTAATATGGCTCCATTGATATTTTATACCGTTTTGTTTTAATTCCAAATTAAACATATGTAGCTTTTATTTGATAACCCTTTAATTTAACTTCAGAATTTGAATGAATCCTTTCACGATGACGTTGAATCATCTCCCGAAAATCCCGACGATGTGCCATGTCAGCCTTTCAAGAAATTAAATACAAGTGATATGGTCTTTTGTGGCAAATCTCTTTGAAGTTTTACACTAAAGATTTCAGTATAAATACAATGTGTGACTATTAAATAACGAGACTGACGCTGTAAAACATTTTATTTTGATTTCATACATATTTACTTATTATCACCTTCAATATACACCCCTCCTCTATCCCTACAACGCTGCATGCAAATCTTCCATTGTTCGAGAACAGTGCGGGAAGTCTTCTTCTGTCAGTTCCTTCAGAATGCGTGCCGCTTTCTCTTTCACAGCTTCACCTGACTCAAATGTTGTTCCTTTTAATGCAGATTTCACTGGGATACTGTACTTGGCTAGAAACCTATTGACAGATAATGCGGAATGAGCCGGCGCATTGTCTTGGTGGAGAAACCATAACCTGCCCGTCCACAATCATTTTTTTCTTATTATTTCCCGGAGTTCAGCAAGAACGTGAATGTTGTAATGTTGATTAATAGTTTGACCTTCAGGAACTCAGTGAAGGTACACAATCCCATGAATATCGAAAAAAAAACAATCATTGCTTTTGAATTTGGGCTCTTCCGGTGCATGGATTGGCGTTTTGTTTCAGGATCATAAGTAAAAAACCACGATTCGTCACATGTTACTATATTTTCCAATAAGTTTGGGTCATTTACAATGGCATTCAAAGCGTCAGAACAAACATGCTTTATTGTCAGTCTCGTTATTTAATAGCCACACCTCATACATCGGCATGTCGGAATTTCCATCTTTTTTTAGATTACTGGGATCAATTCTCACAAGTACTTTACAAAACAGCATTACCTCGCAAAGCCGCACCAGTGCATGAGCCGTCCCAATTCTTTTCCAGTTAAAAAGGGAAAAAATATTGTTTCAAATGTTGCTTTCCGAACGACATTGCATCTCCGACTGATTTTCTAGTTTATATTTATCCTTATATTAACACAACGATCAATAAGTCTCTGGTCTGGCAAATAAAACACACTATTTTTGCAAATTTCGACTTTATTAATTAATATATTCTCTTTGAAGAGCAATACAATCATTCCAGTGATTTTCTAAGATTTCTAAATTTTTTTTATAGAGCAATTTGTCTTTGCCTTTAACATATCCTTCAGTTTCGGCAATTATCTCTTCATTGGAGCGAAATTTCTTTCCAGCGAGCATTTTTTTGAGGTCTGAGAACAGGAAATAGTCGCTGGTGGCCAGATTTGGAGAACACAGTGAACGAGGGTGCAATTCGAAGTGCAATTAATGCAATTTATCTATCATTGCCAACGATTCGTGACATGGTGTATTTTCTTGGTGAAACAGCACTTTTTTATCCATTTGGAGCTTTTTTGTGATCTTGTCCATTAAGCGCACCAATAACGCTATGTAATATTCGCTATTGATGGTTTTACCTTTCCATAACCTTTCCTGTCGATGGTAGTGTTTTTGGTCGCTTTCAACGGCTTACACAGGCTGCTGTCCACTAAGCGGACTGCCGTCCACTAAGCGGACTCCGATTTGACTCCGGAGTATAGTGTTGGGTCCATGTTTCATCCATTGTCACATACTGCATGAAAAAATCGTTTTTATTTCGCTTAAACAGCTTCAAACATTGATCAGAATCATCAATACGTTGTTGTTTTTGGTCCACTGTGAGTAAACGCGGTCTCCATTTCGATAGCATTTTTGGTATAAGTCACACCATTTACATGTCAGACCGGGGACTTATTGATCTATGTATTATACCTAGTAACAGATGATCGATTTGGCGACATGGTTATCTTGAGAGAAACAATCATTGTACGAAGACTACTTATCGGATACGGACACAGGATATCAAAAGATCAACTGTCTATAGATCTCAACTGGATTCCACCGGAAAAAAAAACCAGAAAATCATGGACATCAGAAAAGCGACGAGTGAGATAAACCTACTCGACAGTTAGTGGCAGAATAAAGAAAACTGGGGGAAAGGCTAGTTGAGCCTCGAGTGTAACATCTGCCACAGTGAAGATCGTCCATCTTTATTGATATCCCTTCGTGAGGCGCCCAGGCTAACCAATGAAATTCCCCAGATTTTCTGGAGAAGACAACACTTTGTCACCATCATCCTGGATCTCACGGATTTCCGAAACTTGCTATATGAGCCACACAAGTCATGTCCTGAACCGTCCCAATTTTGTTTTCTAGTTAAAAAGCGAAAAAATATTGTTTCAAATGTTGTTTTCCAAACGACATTGCGTCTCCCGACTGATTTTATAGGTTATATTTATCGTTATATTAACACAGCTATCAATAAGTTTCTGGTCTGGCAAAAAAACACACTATTTTTGCAAATTTCGACTTTATTAATTAATATATTCTCTTTGAAGAGCAATACAATTATTCCAGTGCTTTTCTAACATTTCTAACATTTCTACACGTTTTTTATAGAACAATTTCTCTTTGCCTTCAACATATCCTTTAGTTTCAGCAATTACCTCTTCATTGGAGCGAAATTTCTTTCCAGTGAGCATTTTTTTGAGGTCTGAGAACAGGAAATAGTCGCTGGTGGCCAGATCTGGAGAATACAGTGAACGAGTGGACGACGAATACAACGATTCGTGACATGGTGTATTTTCTTAGTGAAACAGCACTTTTTTTATCCATTTGGAGCTTTTTTGTGATCTTGTCCATCAAGCGCACCAATAACGCGATGTAATATTCGCTATTGATGGTTTTACCTTTCTCGAGATAATTGATGAACAATATCCCATGCGCATTGCAAAATAGAGCGGCCATAACCTTTCCTACCGATGGTAGTGTTTTGGTCGGTTTGAACGTCTTACACAGGCTGCTGTCCACTCAACGGACTGCGGATTGTAGTGATGGATCCACGTTTCATCCATTGTCACATACTGTATAAAAAATCTTTTTATTTCGCTTAAACAGCTCCAAACATTGCGCAGAATCATCAATACGTTGTTGTTTTTAGTTCGTTGTGAGTAAATGCTGTATCCATTTCGATAGCAATTTTGGTGTAAGTGACGCCATTTAAAACTTCCGAAACTTGTGAAACTTGCTATATGAGCCATGTAATTTATACAGAGACATCATCGTGATTTCTATTTTTCTTCTTACCATGCCGACTTCAAACGAAGGTTGGCGACCATCATGACTATTTCACTTTGTTTACGGCTGCTCTAAACAACTGCTTCGATGTACAGTTAACTATTCTGTCAAATTTTGCAACCATGACATTCTTGAGCTTCGCACGCTTTTTCGCCCCTCTACCTTTCTCTGCATAATCAATCTCAACAATTCATAACGTTGTCCTCTCATTACGTGACCGAAGTAGTCCAATTTGCCTATCTCTGTTTTCTCTATTGTATCTCTGTTTATATTTCTTCGATCTTATCACTCTTTGAATTAACCTTAAATACTTGTATCTATCCACTTGATCAATATTACTGTTTTATTATTAACTCTGTTATTAGGTGAGTTAGTGAAACACAGTGCTTCCATTATTGAATAAAAAATACAACCATTTTCTATGAAAACTATTCGCACGAAAATTGTTCATTCCCACTGCACTTACGTCTTTTGGCGCTGTATAAACCACATTATGTTGTTGGTTCTACATAATTAAATTGGGATTTCAGTTCCCCAACCTCTTACAAATATTTGAGTTATGGCACATTTTTAGACTATTTTTGTTATATCTATTGACCCTAAATTGGACAGGAAAGGAGAATGTTGCCTCTAGGTTTCACATTTGGTTCACTTACTTGTCGGCTTTGCTGAATACCGAATGGCTGGGGCTGCGTTGAATGATAGGACTGGCCAGGGGCTCGGGCAGCCCCTGGGGGGCCGCGAGCTGCCCCTGAGGCGTAGCAGGTGCCGAACGGGGACCAGCACTGGCGAAATTTCCCGACGACCTGAAACCAAAAAGAAAATATCTTTAATTTTAACTTTTACGCCCCTGAAAAACTTGCTTCGATCACCATATCTGATGAATCTGCTAATTGTTAATTAAAATTGTTTAAGCTGATAAAACTTATGATAAAGATCTCACGATTGGTTTTAAAGAAAACTTTCTGAAAAATGTGATTACAAATAGCCCTAAGGGCTGACAATAATTGAAGTTAAGCGACGTCAATCTCGA
The DNA here is from genome assembly GCA_031761425.1 of Cosmopolites sordidus. Classification (NCBI taxonomy): domain Eukaryota; kingdom Metazoa; phylum Arthropoda; class Insecta; order Coleoptera; family Curculionidae; genus Cosmopolites; species Cosmopolites sordidus. Next base: position 291,248 of record JARFXV010001462.1, on the reverse strand, counting down.
TCAAGATTTCGAAGAGTCCTAATATAGGCAACCTAAGAAACTTCCCGACACTTAGTGTTGAGGAGACTTTTCGTATTGAATATTAATTGATTGGATAAAATCAGTGGAGAAAAAATAATTTGTATGACGCAATAGAGGAAAGTTACATTATCAATTTGGTGGAATGATGAAAATATTGTCTGTTTTTGGCCGCTTCCCAGGAACGAAACCATTAATGAGGATGCGTACTGTCAGCTGTATAAATTGGATGACGTCGTTAAGTTGGTCCGTCCAAAATTTATGAATTGCAAAAATTAGAGCTTCCTTTAGAATTTGGAGTCTTTTGTAATTGACGACTACATTACGGGGGTCGTTTGAAAAGTTCTGATGGCGATTTCGATCGTAGATTAAATCATCTCCTGATGATGCTAACATGGTTAGCGAAACGTGCGTCGAGTAGTTCAAAAAAAGTGATTTGGTGTTTAGTGGTAAATATCTTCAAGTTAAGAGATGATAATATTAACATTAATTAGTGGAAACGTTATATTAATTACTGGGACTTTGAAGGAAATAATAAGAGCCAACAAACGCTTCAGAAGAACATATAGAGAAACCAAATCTGAAGAAAACAAAAAGCAACTAAATAGACATACGCAGATGATGAAAAAAGTTCTAAATGAACATCGAAATAATAGATGGAATCAAAAACTTCAGACACTAAAGCAAAAGTATTAAGAAGAGAGAAAACGATTATTCATCCACTGCACGGGGCCAACGGGATGGCATCTATATCGACATGCATCTACTTGATGCAGGATAAAGTGGAAACATTCGCAGAGACACTGGAGAGAGAAGAGAATCACCCAGATGAGGACCTAGACCACATAGATGAATTTGAAAAACTAGCAGAAGAACTGGGAGAACCCCCAGATGGAGTCGTTGAAAACCCAGCCTCTCCCGCAGAGCTCCACGGACTAATCAAAAGACTGAAAGTTAGAAAAGCACCTGAACAAGACGGCAACACCAACCTGATGCTCAAGAAGCTGCCCAGAAAAGGGATAGCCGCACTGACTAATGTAATCAATGCGGTAATGAGAACAGAACATTACCCGAAAGTGTGAAAACAAGTCGAGGTAATCATGTTCAACAAACCAGGAAAAGAAACCAAGTTTCCACAAAGCTATCGTCCTATCAGTCTACTTCCGGCATTAAGCAAGGTGGTAGAAAGGATAACAGTCAAGAGACTGAACTGGAAACAGAAAAATGAAACATAATACCTGCAGAGCAGTTTGCCTTCAGAGAAAAACACTCAGGGGAACAGTTCCAAATTAACGAAGCCACAGGAGTAATACTTCTAGACATAACCAGAGCCTTCGACAGGGTCTGACACGAAGGACTCATATACAAGATGACAAAAGCTGTCTACTCGAAGAAAATCTACAGACTAACATGGAGTTACCTGGCAGACAGAACATTCCGAGTCAAAGTAGGAAAAAACATTTTAGGAGAAAGAGAAAACTGGAAGCGGGTGTCCCACAAGGATCGGTACTAGGTCCTCAACTATACACGATCTACACAGTCGACATACCGAGAAACTCAAGAAACAAGTTGTCACTGTATGCAGACGATACAGCAGTGATAATCAGTCATATAAGAGAAGACATCATCTACAACAGACTTCAAGAGCATATAGATCAAATAGCTGACTGGTGCATTGACTGGAAGATCCAGATCAACAGGTAGAAGAGTCAAGCCATCCTACTGCCGAAAACGAGATTGGTACCTAAAACCAATATCGAAATAGACGGCGAAATAATACCTTAGAGCCAAGAAGCAAGATACCTTGGAGTTAAACTGGATTTCAAACTCACATGGGAAAAACACATACGAGAAGCAATCAATAAAACCAAAAATGCCATGAACAGGCTCTATCCGCTGATATGCAGAAAAAGCCAGATGAATCTCAAGACTAAACTGCTCATGATCAAATGTGTAGAAAAGCAGAAAAATTACTATTAATTGCAGGTAGGCATGAAAATGCAGAACTAAGAAGGTTCATGGATTTATGATCCGAATGAACTCCTGAGGAGAATGAGATATTACAACGGGATAACCACAATAGATATTACAACGTAGATATTACAACGTAGATATTACAACGGGATAACCGGGATAACCCAGCGAATAACTTAAAATTTTTAATGATATTTATTTTTGGGCAAAATTTCCTATAACGAGTAAAATATATATGATACAACGTGCAAATGCGAAGTAAAACAATCAAATAATTCACTTTATTTCAGGTGAGATTCGCTATATCGCATTAACAGATATAGGAGTAGCAACAAGTAATCACAACACCGGTTGTGGAAATTTCTTGCTAAAAACGAATGACCAAAGGTTTATAGTAAAAATCCGGCACTACCCGGAGAACAACGCGTCCTGTATAAGCTCTCTGGGCCATCATAATAAAACGTTCGAAACTTTCGAACGTACAACTCGAAACCCGACTGATGACGGCTTAAGGCCCGAAACCGGTCTCGGGAGATGCCTGCCGGCGTTTGATAGCGACTGAAGGATTGAGAATTTTACGAGGAGCACGGGAAAAATTATTATAATTACTTGTTTTTTGAACATAAAGCAAAGTTAGTTTATTTTAACTCTGTTCATTTCCCTGTGTTTTTTTATTGTGCAAACAGGTTATTACCAAGATTAATCTGCGATCATCGCCTATTTGGATTACAGGAAGTCCGTTTTTTTGTATCTGGACAGCAGTGGTACAACAACATCAAAGCCTCTTCTCTTATTCGCAGCTGCGAGTTCATACGGAACCCAAAACTCTCGATTTAAATTTTTCCTAGGTTGTGTAAACATTTACAAATAACTTTGCGGTGTTGTTTCAAGTTCCTGTCCGAGCTCTAACAGTACAAGGGTTGCTATTTATATTATTGTTTTTCAAAATATTCTCTGCGATGATCGGTACACTTTTGCATACGTTTGAACCAATCTTCATTTTTTGAAAATCATCATTCAAAATTAGTTTGGCTGATTTTGAAAGACCCATACAGTCGACTGCTGTTCACTTTCGGGTTGATACGCATAGATCGTCATCTGTGTAGATGTTATACACGGCATTTGACGTACCACGATTATTTTTTTAACATTTCTTTGCAGTAATCGACACGAGCCTTTTTTTGAGCGATTAATTATTTATGTAGAATCTTGTGTATGCTTATCAGACTAATATTTAGCCTCAGTCTCACAGTATCTCCCCTGACGATCTTGTTTCGCGCACAGTATCGATGTTTTCTGGCACAACAAGAAGAGGAAATTTAAAGAAGGTCGTCCAAAATCGGGAGATTTCGATATTTTCTGAAATCCACCACTTCGAGATATATTCCTAACGATTTGAATCATAGGTTCCAAAATAAGATGGCTAGTTTAAATTTGATGATAAATAGATTAATCGATTTTCCTTTAAACAAAGATAATTATAACAAAGAATTACAATTAATTAGAGAGGTATCCGAAGTGAATGGTTATAATGATAACATTGTAGATAAATTAATTAAAAAACATAAGTTTAGAAATTTATTGAAAGAATCTTCGACTTTTCAAAAGAATCAGAACAAACATAAATTCATGGTAATACCATTTGATGTCCAATTAACACGGGAGCTAGACTAGAATTTTGAAAAAGTGGACATTAAGGTTGTATACAAACCATATAATAAATTAAGAGAAGTCTTGGCTAATCCAAAGATAAAGTAGATCAGCATGAAAAAACGGGGACTTACGAAATTAGCTGTTAAGATTGTTACCGAAGGTATATTGAGCAAACAAAAAGATCTATATTAACGAGATATAAAGAACGAATTGCCCAGATTAGATATGGACTAAATGAAAAATCTTGTGTTGCCCAGCATGCAATCGAACGTGACCACAATATAGACATTAATAATTTAAGACTGGTTAAAAGTGTAATTGACAATATGACTTTGGATTCATATGAAAGCATTCAAATAGAAAAATGCAAGAAAATCATGAACCGGAATAAAGGACCTATTCCGTTCAGTCAACTTTTTCAATTATTAATGTAAGGCTCGGTAAACTTCACAGTTCATTTGTTTCTTTCTTTTGTTCTCTTTTTCCCCGTTTTTCCTTTTTTTTCTTTTTCTTTGTACCCTTTTTTTACACACTTCATAAGATAGGTAGTACGCTTCCTAGGTAGTAAAGATACCTAGATACATAAACAGCGACCCTCGTTCAAGGATTTCCTTCAAAGTAGTAAAAACTATTTATCAACATGCCCTCGTATGCCTCACTTTTTCATATTTTATAGAAAACTTATATTTTTCTGTTAATATATTCATAATCATGAAAGTATATAGTCATAAATATTATAAATATCCATTAAATTTTATTTTTCTTGCTTATTATGTTTTATACTACGTAATAACTAAAAAAAACAAAATAAGCAACAAACCCATAAATGAAATATTATCGCAAAATAATTATTTAAATAAAAAAAAAAAACAGTGGTCATTAGCAGACGTAACAATGGAATATTTATGAGAAAACAACTCAAAAACTATCAATGTATGATTTGGACTTTTCGAGTCACGTGGAAATAATCAAAGATTTACCAAACCTAAATAATTAATCGCAAATCAATGATAAGAAAACGCTTAGTCTTTAGTAAATGGTGAAAAAAGTGACATTGAACCTAAATTATGAACAATATTAAATTATTATTATTAACCTTAATTTATAACAAGAGAAACATGAGTTAAGACATCTGGCTGAGGAATCATCAATACGAGGTGTGGCTATTAAATAACGAGACTAACGCTGCTACAGAAGTACGTATGTGCCAAGCGCCCGCAACCAACAGCTGTTTAGCATGTAACCTTCTCCTTCGAATGCAGTACTTCTCACTTCTGTAAACAAATCCGCATAACCGTAGCCTTCGTCCGTATTAGAGTTGTTTTTTTGTTTCGGCGGAAAAATGTTGTACAAAAGTGTAACAATAGAGCAACGAATTTTTGTGAAATTTCACTTGGAACTTGGAAAAACCACTACTGAAACTTATAATTGGTTGAAAGAAGTGTATTTTCACGTATTTTCGAACGGTTTAAGCATTTTCAAGACGGTCGAGAAGACGACAATTTTAACATGCAAAAAGTGTGTGCTAAAATGGTGCCTAAAATTCTCACGTTTGAACAACAAGAAGCTCGAAAAAAATTATTGTACTGACACTTTGAATGCCATTGAAAATAATCCAAACGAAGTGCCAATCCATAAACTGGAAAAGCCCAAATTCACCGAGAGACAAGAAAGCTCGGATGCAAATCAAAATTCAAAGCAATGATGATTGTTTTCTTCGATATTCATGGGATTGTGTTGATAGGTTAAACTAGATAATAGGTTAAACTATATTAGGATTAATAGGTTAAACTATTAATCAACATTACGGAAAAAAACGATCCGAATTGTGGAAGGACAAGTCATGGATTCCCCATCAAGACTGTCTGTTCATTCTGCATTGTCTGTCAAGAGGTTTCTAGCCAAGCTCAGCATCCCAGTGTTAGACCATCCGCCTAATTCGCCGGATCTTGCGCCGTGCGACTTCTCTCTGCTTCCTAAAGTTAAATTTGCATTGAAAGAAACAATATTTGAGTCCGTTGAAGCTGTGAAAGAGAAAGCGGCACGCATTCTGAAGGAGCTGACAGAAGAAGACTTCCCGCACTGTTTTCGAACAATGGAAGATTTGCATGCAGCGTTGCAGGGATAGAGGAGGGGTCTATATTGAAAGTGATAATAAGTAAATATGTATGAAATCAAAATAAAATGTTTTACAGCGTCAGTCTCGTTATTTAATAGTCACACATTGTATTTATACTGAAATCTTTGGTGTAAAACCTCAAAGAGATTTACCACAAAACACCATATCACTTGTATTTAATTTCTTGAAAGGCTGACATGGCGCATCATCGGGTGAAAGGATTCACTCAAATTCTGAAGCTAAATTAAAGGGTTATCAAATAAAAGCTACATATGTTTAATTTGGAATTAAAACAAAACGGTATAAAACATCAATTGAGTCATATTAGCTGTGGTGCCTAAGGCATCAGCCTTACGATACGGTAGTTAATGTGGAGCGGGTTCGATTCCCGTACTAGGTAAAAAAGTTTTTTTTAATTCTTGTGAATGTTTCTAGGTAAGAGTGTAAAATCTGACAAGGAATCACCCCTCAGTCACGCCAGTTCGAGGCTGGGTAAGGCGGATGCCTTCTGAGAGGTTTTCTACGTTGGTCACTCGCCAGTCGGTAGGCTCCTCGAGATACTTTCGGTTAAGTACAAAACCAAGGGTTGATAGCCCGAGGGGGGTGCTAACCGGAATTTTCGGTAGCTGATGACCGTGGTTCGGAACCCACGTTAAGCTGTAGGTCCAGTCGCTAAATATCATTCTCAGTTGCTGATGCGCCTCTAACCCCAAACCTTTACTTTTATAAGATATCAACGTGATTTTTTTAATTTTAAATATGGGTTCATGGCATTTTTATTTAAAAATAATTTCATGCATTTGAATAGAAGAATTTCAAATCCAGTGAGTTTATATCTCATGATCTTGGTAGCTAGATAACATCGGCATTTCTTGAAATTACATGGTCATTAAACTTTTCTCTCAACAAATTGATTGTGTCACGAGATGTATGGTATGTTGAACCATCTTGTTGAAATTACATGTCGTCCAGACCAAAGTCATCCAATTCACGCCTGAAGAAATTAGTGATTATGTTTCTGTAGCGTTCTCCATTAACAGTAACTGCATTTCCATTTTGGTTTTCTAATAAGTACGGTCCAATTACACCTTCAGACCATAAACAACACCAATTTATTAATTTTTGTGGATGTAAAAGTGTGGATGTAACAGCATGTGGGCTCACTTCAAATGTGGCAATTTTGGTTATTTACGAAACCATTTAACCAAAAATAAGCTTCATCCCTGATGATGATTTTTTCATATTAGGTTTAGATTTAAGTTTTTGATGGGTTGGGTTCTTAGCATCACAAACACTGCCAATTAGGTTAGATTTAAGTTTTTGATGGGTTGGGTTCTTAGCATCACAAACACTGCCAATTCATTCGAATTTTTTAATTGAATTACGAATAGTAAGCTCTGTAAGGAGGAAACGGCAAGGTCACCGACAAAAATGTGTACAATAACCTTTTTTTTGTCATAACATTTCGAACTTCTCATGAACTTTTTCGAATTTTCTCTATTGATTTGCAGTTACAATAAACTGTTTGAATGGTTTACTCTTCGGGAAAAGTAAAAAAGAGGGAGGGGAAAGCAAAAAAAATCTTCAGCAGTACTATTTTCTTCTACGCTCTCCTACTACTTTAAAAACCCACGAGCCGCCACTGGCATGTTTACCCTCCAAAACGCCATAGACGTCATTAGTCTATACCAAGAAATGTATTAGTAACGCCATCTCCTAGCAAAATCGACATTATTAACGAAACACCTATTATGATGCTACACAAACAGTGAAGTTTCTAGTCTTTCTCGAGAGACGCTCGGGAAATTGCCACACCCGCTATTTTAATTAAATTATCAAGCAAAGTCAAAAAACCAATAAGAAACTGTTTACAGGTAAAAATCTGGAGTTTTGCAACATTATGATGGTTATTTATACGAAACGTTCAAGTTTAGAAACCACAAAATTTCGACTAGACAAAAAACAGATGCGTTCACACGACTGATATGGAACAGAATTCGCGAAAGCAAAACATACAAACCGTGTCAATTACCTGAGCTTATTAAAGCTTCTTTCTTGAATTTCCTGTTTATATTTTTCTCAATATTTAAAAATTCGTTATACTTCGTTATACGAAGGTCAATCTGAAAATTATAAGATATGAGAAAACCATTTCGATATCCAGAAAAGGGTTAAAACAAACAGAAACAAAACTATTATCCAGGATCGGATTAGAAATAAATACAAATAAACTCAAACGTTTTGTTGGGAAAGTAATAAAGGATCTTTTTTAATTCCCGACTGAAACACAGAATTCGCAATGATTTCAAAAAACTTTTTATTGATAATTGAAGCATCGTGTAAGTTCACTCTTTGGATAAAATTTTGGTATAACCTTCACTTCAAGAATCGATTGTGGATTGTTCTTATAGACCTGGATTTTCACGTAAGACCAAATAAAATAGTCCAACGGTGTCAAATCACACGATCTTGGTGGCCAATTAACATCACCGTTTCTTGTAATAACTCGCCCAGGAAACTTTTGTCTCAATAAATCAATTGTTTCATTAGCAAAGTGAGCTGTAGCGCCACCGTGTTGGAACCAGTTATCATCTCACAATATCGAACACCATTCACAGTTACAGCTTCACCAGCAGCATTCTGAGAGAAATACGGTCCAATTACACCTCCTGATCATAATCCACGCCAAACAGTGACTCGTTTAGGATGTGAAGGTTTCTCATGAATCAATCGTGAATTTTCCTTACTCTAAATGAGGCAATTTTGTTTATTAACACACCAATTTCAAAATGTACTTCATCTGAAAAGATGATATTTTGAAATAATCATTTATTTGTTCTTTGATCCAATTGACCACGACATTTTGAATGATCCAGTGGTTTTAGTTCTTGCATTATTTGAACCTTACATGCCTTCTGAGCTAAATCCTTTCGTAAGGTACCCCATGTTGTGGATTCACTGAGTCAAAATTGTTGTGAACGTCGAGTAATGCAAATTTCTGGGTCTTCAGCAACACTTTCACGTACTACCAAATCAATATACTCTTATGAACGATCACTACACAGTAAAAAAAGTTAACTCGATCCAAGAAAAATAATATTTTTCTATTTTTTTTCTTGAAAAAAAAATATAATCGTTTAGTTGGTTCAAGAAAATAATTTTGAAACAAAACTATTAAATATATTAAACAAAGCACATATTTTTCTAACCTAGGATTACGTTTTGTTATGCAAGAGACATTTGGCGGAAGAAAAAATCTCTTGGTTGAAGAAAAATTCTTAGCTTATCAACATTTAATCTTTAATTTCAACAAACCGACTTCTTGGTTAAAAACTATAATTATTTTTAATTCTAGATAATAAATATCTTGGATTGAGATTTATTTTATTCAGTTAAGTTATTTTTTTCAGTTAAGATTAAATCAATTTGTTTCGAAGTTTTTTGCTATCTTCTTGAAATAAAAGAATTACAGATCTTACTTGAAAAATATATTACTCATATTGAGAATTAACAAAAAGTAAATAGTAAGTAAAAATATAAGTTTTGATTTGTCTGAAATATATGTCGACTAAAGAAAAACATTTTTTGATTAAACATTGAATTATTAAAGAAAATTTTTTACTTCGTTGAAAACAAATTTGATTTTCCTTCCATATGCTCTAGAATTTTCTTGAGTCCAGAATATTTGTCTTGGTTAGATTTTTTCCTGTGTACGATTGTATATTGCTCTCTTTTATCTTCCACCGAACCAGTTTCTTGAAATTTTTGTGCAAACTGTAATCATTCGCTCTCCGGGCGTTTAGCTTGAGCCTAGCTGATGACGGCTTAAGGCCAGAAACCGGTCCTGGGAGACGCTTGCTGGCCTGTGGATGGCGGATGGGGGAACAACAAAGCACCAACGTGGAGCGGAGTGGAACTTTAAAAATAGCCTCACAACTTAAAAATGATTTTCGGACCGCCTTTTGGGAGAGTGTATAGGTTTATCGCCACATAATCGAACATTGTTTTCTTTTTGGCTACTCTTTTATTTTTTTTTAAGTCTTTTGACAGATCATAACTGCTTTTCTCAATAAATCGATGAGCGTCAAACAAGCTTTGTTCGAACCCAGTTTGTTAATATTCTTTGCAATGGTGGCTCGTAAGGGAGGGCGGTGGCGTGCCGCCTCTCCAACATTTATCACAGTAAATAATTTTTAAGTTATATATATATATATATATATATATATATATATATATATATATATATATATATATATATATATATATGTATATATATGTTATTATTATTATTATTCACGTATGGGCCCTGGTGGACCATGCGAAGTGCAGTTAGAGGCGTTTGTTGTTGTTAGCCTTCCTTTGCGCCCATACTGATTTAATTCCTTGCTCTATGAGCTTTTTTCCTTTCGTCAGACCAAGTTGTTCCAGTCTTTCTACAATTTTCTCTCTGGCCAACCTCCCAAACGTTAAATTTGTGTCTGAAACAGTTTCTCTCCTGAATTTTACTTTGTGTAATATTTGCTGATCTTATGTCCTCTTTAATGGCAGCAATCCATTAAATTATTTGTACTTTAGCTCTTCTCCTATTTTCATAAAAATTCAACTATTTATGTAGTTAGCCTACTCGGATTCATCCGTTTTATGTGTCCGTAAAACTTAAGTCTTCTTTTTCTCATATTGCTATGTATATCTGTGTATTGTTTGATTTCTTATATTTCTCGAAGTCGGTATGTTGTGCTATTTATTTGTTTAGGACCTAAAATTTTTCTTATGATTGTTCTTTCTTTCTTTTCAATCTCCTCGATGTCTTTCTTTCTATTCAAAATGAGCGTTTCTGCGCCATATAGACATTCTGGCTTAATAACTGTGTTGTAATGTCTCAGTTTTGTGTTTTGAGATATGCATTTTTTGTTGTAAATATTTTGTGTAAGTTTCAATGCAGTTTTAATTTTTTGACATCTACCCTTATTGGCCGCTTTTTCCAACCCGTTGTCCATGATTATTCCACCCAAATATTTGAATTGAGAGACTTGTCTAATGCTACCATATTTGGTCACTCCTGAATTACTTTTTCTAGAACACAGTTAAATAAGAGAGGCGAGAGTCCATCCCCTTGTCTCACTCCAGTTTTAATTTGGAAGGGCTCTGAGATGTTGCCCGTGAATTTAACTTTTGACCTTGTGTTAGTTAGTGTTGCTTTAATAAATGCCAGTGTTTTCAGATCTAGTCCTTGTACTTTCCAGATTTGGAATAAAGATTCGCGGTTAATAGAATCATATCCTTTTTTGAAATCCACCAATGTAGATATGAGATTTTTAGTGTACAGTTTTTGATGTTTTAGGATCAATTTTAGATTCAGGATCTATACGGTCGAAAACCTGCTTGATATTCACCAATTTTAGGTTCTATATATAAAAGCTCTCAAATATATAAAAGCTCTCAGTTTGAAACCAGTTAGTTAACAATGTGCCACATTTTAAAGTTCTGACACTATTATTGGACCAGTGGCGGTTCGTAAAGGAATGCATTGGGGCACCGCCTCTCCAGCGTTTATCGCAGTAAACAATTTTTCAGAGCAAAACACCATATTTTATTTCCGTTCAGTTTCTTTCGTTTAACTTATTTTCCTGGTTCACCGCCTGTTTAGGGTTTCAATAGCACGAAAATTAAACAGGAGGAAGGGGAAAGCAAAAAAATCTTCAGCAGCACTATTTTCTTCTACGTCCTCCCATTTTAAAAACCCACGAGCCGCCGCTGTATTGGATAACCCTTTATAATTCTTCTCATTGCTAACGCCCCTTTTAATATACTGTCTGTAGTGATAATGAAAAGTTCTCCATTAAACTCATAATTAACGTCCTATTTTTTTTTCAAAGCGCAAGGTTTTGCATTAATAAATAGATTGGTTGTTTAACGATTTTATTAAATTTTTATCGCAACGGTCAAGGATAATGACGCGAGAAGTTTGATTAGTAATGGACTTCGAGAGGGAATCGAAGATCGATCTGACGTTTGCCGTGTAGTCATTATTATCATTAAACATTAATAAAAATATATCATGAATAAGTAAAACATTAAACTGAAAGGTGTTTATTTAAGTAAAGTTTTGATATACGTTGCTTTTTGGGGTTATCGAGGTGGGGGGCTGATAGAATACCTAGCAAAAAGGAAAGACCTTCCCATTACGCTTGGCTATTGAGTCAACTGAAAGGTGTTAATCAGACTAAACGTCTCTTCTCGTTTATCACTTTTTGATTTTTTTGTTGTCCGACTACGGATACATTCGCAGGGACCTATGTATTAAAGCACTGTGGTCATGAACAAAAAGATAGATTAAATAAAACCTTCATACATAATTTATTACTTTTATTTATGACTATATTAATTTTATATCCGTTTATATAACATTAATTGTATATTTAATTATACTGTTAACCACCGCGTTATATAACAATTTGAACTTTTATATGTATCTTAAGAAAACCTACTGATATTGTTAATATGTGGTACCCATAACACAGGTCGATATGATTTTTGTAACATTGATGAGAATGCTTTTTTGCGTTTCATTTAGATAGTTATTTCTTTTCACATAAATGACAGAACACGCCCAATTTTAAATCACCTGCTTCGTCTTTATACCATGGACTAATTGAAATTATTTAAAAGTGAGTGAAAATTGGCCTCACAGAAATTCTTTTGAACCTGTTACTCGTTAATCTAAAAAATGTGCTTCTCCCGCCTCTCCATATTAAGTCTGGACTAATGAAAAACTTTGTTAAAGCCATGGACAAAGAAAGTAATAGTTTCAAGTACCTAAAAGAAATATTTCTCAATTAAGTGATGCAAAAGTAAAAGAAGGGACCTCAGATCCTGAAAGCTTCTATGTATTTTCCGTTTTCAAGAAAAATTCAATGAAAAAGAATTGGCAGCTTGGAAGTGTAGTGAAATGACTTCTGGGCGACAAGAAATATGAAAACTATAAAAACCTCATAGATAAACTCTTGAAAGCCTATGAAATACTAAATTCGATCAATGAGACTGAGCCAAAAAGCCTGGACTCCATTTGTTGTAATAGTCGCACATTTTCTGGGCAAAAACAAAAGGGGAAACCATGTTGAACTTGTAGGTAAGATGCCTAACAGTTTTAGATCCATTGAGTGTAACATGGCCATTAAGGTGCACTATTTACACAGCCACCGATTTTCTCAAAAATTAGAAAATACTTGCGAGGAACAAGGTGCCAGATTTCACCAAGATATTAAAATTATGGAAAATCGCTACTAAGGAAGATGGAATACGTACATGATCGCAGATTACTCCTGGAGTTTAAAAATCAACTGTTCCATAATAAATTCAAGAATGTTATGGAAAAGAAGTGTTCAGTGACTAGTTGGTTGCATCGATTATTTTTTCCTTTATTTATTAAAAAATATTAATTAATTTATAATTATAAATTTTCTTTATTTAAAAAACTCCAGAAGCCAGCATTGAAACTTGAATTTAAAAAAAGGTTATTGGTATAGCCTCCAAATTATTTTTTTAAATTTTAATGTGTAATATTGTAGGGTTCTATGAAAATCTTCTTTTTTTTTTAGACTCGCAAAGTTTTTGGCAGAAGTAAAAATAAATTTAAAGCTCAATTTTGAATTGCATATTAAAAAAAACTAAAAGCTATCATGGCTATCATGAATTTTTTAACAAAAAATATCTGGTTTATCCTCTTTCTGACGGTATGCATTCATGCCATAAAAACGTTTACTAACTAACTTTACTAATTTGCTAACTTTGTGTATCGGGACGCATTAGGCTGATATTCAATATTACTTATTTACGTAAATAACATACGCTAAGTATGTAGAAAATATTCTCTCACTCTTGCACAGTGAGATAGCACTTTCTTCTTCGAACAGCGCAAATCTGCTCATCGATTTCAACATTGTGTCGCGTCACAATCCCTCTTGGTTATTTAATGTTCAAATTCATCATCAAATCAACAAAAACGTAAAATTAACAGAATTAAAAGATTAGGGGCGCTGCGTTGGAACAACAAATGCGTTAATCAGCAAATACAGTCACATCTCGTGTGTTTTTTTGAGCTGGTTTTCCGTTTACCTAATGAAAGAGAGAAACAGATGATGTAATTCTACTGTGTATGAGGGAGATAACGGTTTTTACCTGCTTTGAGCAATGTTGTTTAGATAAAAACAAGTTTTTATATAATGCGTCTCGATACACAAAGTTAACAAATTAGTAAAGTTAGTAAAACGTTTTTATGGCATGCATGCATACCGTTAGAAAGAGGATAAACCAGAGATTTTTTTCAAGAATTCGAAGAACACGATTCCTTTTAGTTTTTTTATATGCAATTTAAAGTTGAGCTTCAAATTTATTTTTCATTCTTCCAAAAACTTTGAGTCCATAAAAAAAAACTGGATGTCGCTTGCATGTAATTTGGATTTTCATAGAACCCTACAATATTACACGTTAAATAAAAAATAATAATTTGGAGGTTATACCGATACCTTTTTTTTTAATTCAAGTTTCAATGCTGACTTTTGGAATTTTTCAAAAAAAAGTTTAAAAATTAACATAAAAAAAAATTGGGCTCAAATAATTCTTTATGGAGGCTGAGAAGTTAGCAAAAGATCCCCTATCGGCTATTTTAATTTGGCAAACGATGCACTAAACACCCTGTATAATGATATTTGTATAATACAATAATACAAATTCCCTGTTTAGTTTTTTTTATTTGATCCATGTATTCAACTTAGAGGCGCGCAAACTCACAGTTCGTTTAACAGCGACACCTATCAGAAGAGCGAACACGCTAAAAAAATCACCATCTATAAGTATATATTTATGTTATATTAAGTTATAACAAACGACATTAATTATGGGTAAACCAAATTGTAATTTCAAATATATTTATAAATAATTAAGATCATTTTCAAAGAAGCTAGGACGCTACTGAAAACTACTAGTCACGGCCTACTTTTAATTATGCGTTGGCCCAAATGAATCATCAACCGTGGGAAAGAACAGTTTTAGTCACAAACCATTAAGAATATTTGTTGAATCCTCACCTGTTTCCTGAATCTACGTTTACATGGGCGTAACAGATATACAGTTAGGTTCGAAGCCAAACATTAATACATGCTGAATCTATGAAATTTTAAAACTGTCATTCAGATAACTAGTTGTAGTGAACAAGCTATATCAGAAAAAGCATGTAAAAAATTGTTTCAACTATTAAGAAGTGGTGATGTTAGTGTGGAAGACAATGTATGATCTGGATCATTGAAATAGTTTGAGGAGGTCGAACTGTCATTAATATTATTGAGTCAATGCAAAAGTTCGTCATGTTTTTGGCGCTAGATGGTATTGCAATCTCATGATACGTCACATGACGATCTTGCTTTATCAATTCGCGCACGTTATCGATTTTTTCTAGCACTACAACCGATTTTTGACGACCTTCTTTAAATTCGGTCGTTTCTTCATCCGCCGTTCATCCTTCCTTCATCCGCTCTTCAGACGTTCAGCTTGAGCCCAACTGATGACGGCTTAAGGCCAGAAGACGCCGGGAGACGTGGAGGCTCGTGAGGGAGGGTGTTGGGGCGCCTCCCTTCCAGCATTTACGACAGTCAACAATTTTTCAGAGCAAAATACTAAATTTTATTTCCGTTCAGTTTCTTTCCTTTAACGTATTTTAAGATATTATTAAAAATTAAAGTCTCCAAAAGTAGAAGAACATCTGTCGACCTATCACACCAAATAATGCGGATAAAAATTCCATCCTCTCGCCACTATTTTCATCGTTGGTCGGACGTTTACATCCAGCGACCGTACGCCACGTCCATTTATCTCGTCGTTGACGTTATATGTTTTGTTGGTTGCCAGAATTTTGGGAGTTTAACTGCTTTCTATGCGATTTGGACGTAGATACCCTGCGACCGAGGGTATAGGCAATTAGTTTTAAACGCTGATTTGACGGGTACGGAGAGTTTGATATGTCTCGCGTCGCGTATTTCGTTCGCCTCGCGAATACTTGTTTTGATTTTGGATTTGCTACGTGTGTACACACTGAGTAGTACCTTTAAGTTTTTAAAACAGTTAATAATGACTAATTTAAGTTTTTTTTCGAACTTTTTCGATTTTTCTCTATCGATTTGCAGTTACAATAAATTGTTTGAATGGTTTACTCTTCGGGATACGGTAAATACCTACTTATTCATTCCTTTATCTGCGCAACAAGCAACAACCCGTTTTCCAAGTAGTAACAATACAAAAGTTTAGTGTCTTCCTGGTTCACCTCCTATATAGAGTTTCGATAGCACGAAAAGTAAAAAAGAAGAAGGAGAAAGCAAATAAAATTCTTCAATAGCACTAGTTTCTTCTACGCCCTCCCACTTTAAAAACCCACGAACTGCCACTGATATATCCACCCAAGGAATTTAGTAGAGTACTGAATCAATGTCTTAATCCTAAGGGAACTAAATATAAAGAAAGTTTGCACCCAGGAAAAAATTGACGGTAAACGAACGAGAGAACGACTGTCAAATGCATTGTTTAACTCAAGACCATCTTTAACTTATCAGTAGCAGAAATTAAGAAAAAGTTAGAAAACAAAGACAAGTGATAAATTATTTCTTTCGATAAAGTGTAGATAAGATCGCGACGGACCTGATCACGTGCTACGAGAAAAGATCCAGCGTACTCACCTGATTTGTCGTCAATGAACTACCACCTTTTTTGATATAGTTTCAAGTTCTTCTCGATGGCGTATCGTACGAAACTATCAAAATGCACTGCATAAGAACGAAAAGTAAACGAAAAAAAAACCCGACGTTGAATCACGTAAGCTAAATAAATAATTCTGACGATTTGATCGATGGCAATTTATCGTTTATACTTAAAATTACATATGATGGTATAATTGTTGTGTCACGTTCAAAAGCTATACAGGAAATTGACTGTATATTTAATTGATGTTGAAGCTATAAACGTTAAATTACACTTCTCGAAATACAAATATGAGCAGCAGCATTCATATTTCTTCTGAAATATTTAACCGAATTGAAAAACGTCACTACTCATTGGTTTAAACGTTTTAATTATATTACACAGTACGTCCAAAAGCAGAGCAGCGATGTTATTCATATTTAGAGCTAAGACAACTTAACATCATATCCCATAAACGATTTATAACACTCGGATAAGAGTTCACAGCTTCTATTTCTGGTATGAATTTCTTACGGATAATTCATTCGGAATCGAATAAAACGATGACCCGAGTCTTGATTTGGTTTTTTTATACACAGTGTGTCGGAAAAATAACCGAACTAACTAAAAAAAAAAAACAATTGGGCTTTTGAATAACATTTTTTTTGTCATAAATGGAAAGATCGTATATAAGTTTTATAATAAAACTATTTTTATTTTTATTTATTTCCTTATAATTAAAAAGTTATATCAAATTGAAAATACATTTTTAAACTTAGTACCGATGACTCGCCGACAATTCTCGAGAAAATCCGGAACCATTGTGACCTCACAATTGTACCGAAGGCCAATATCGCCAATATCGGTTGGGCTCGGAGCAATTCGGAATTTTCTTTCGCGCTCTTTCTGAAAAGACGTTCGGAAAGAATCGGAGTCTCGGTTAAATAAAACAATTTATCGATCTTAGTCATTGTTCTATAGGTTTAACCTATATATTTGACTGCATTTGTTGGTTTGCTATCGATTTGAAAATATAATTCTTATTTAGGTTTTCGGTGCTGTTTTCGAAGTTATACTCATATATCTTTAGCTAGGATATAGAGGCTCAAAGGTAATCAGATTAAGATTACTTTTGTTTTTTGCATTCATTTTTATAACTTTTATTTATATTATTTAATTTATGTAGGAAAAACAAATTAACGTGCCAAATTTATAAGAAGGAATATTCCTGCGAGTACGCAAAGAATCTACATGTGGCAATACAACCGTGGGTAGTAACAATGAGAAAGCCCTACAGGATCGTCTATTTTGTAGGATATGAATAATAATATTCAAGAATTAGAGAAGAATAAATTTTAATTACCAATTTGGAAGGTAATCGTATATGAAAAGTTTTATACTTATGAAGGTTTTACAGGATAATCTAATTTGTAGATGGTCGAAGAGTACAGAAATTTTTCTGATCAGTTAGATGAACATCAACTAGTTAAATTAAGGACTGGCAAAGCAGTTTTCCATGGAATCAAAACAAACATCTGAAGGAGTATGCAAAAAAAAAGAAAAATAGAAAAGCAAATCTACTACCCAAACAAAAAGTAAAGAAAATGGTAGATTTATATTCTAAATAAAACAAAACTAATTGAAAATATTTATTTGATAAGGTATGTTTAAACATAGGTTAGAAATTTATTATAGGCATTGAAGACTGATGGTAGGTTGACAGTGGTTCTAGGATATGTTGTGGTACATAGTGGTTTTCTAGTGAGTAGATCTTAACAGGAGGGTCCCACACTTCGACTATAAAAGTTTTCCACTCAAAAAGGTGCCTTCTCTTATTTGAGAAATCTCTAGCTGGTCATGCATTAGAGTTAATTGGCAGCCAGATTATTTATATTTGCAAATATTATTAAGAGTCTAATGTGGTGGTTTGTAAAACATGTAAGGCGAAAAATGGTCATCGTTTCAAAAATACTGAAAACCTTAATTAAAGCAATAATGTTGTATGGATGGATTTTTTTGAAAATATTGTTAACAGAGTTTAGTGTGGTTTTTTGAAGAATTGGTGTGGTTTTAAAAGTATTGCAAACTACAATGAAAGCAATCAAACAAATATGTATATAATTTTGGATAGTGATTGTTTTTAATCTGAATTGATTATTAATGTAGTGTACATATTATAATCTAATTGGGAGAAGTTTTATTATGTATATTTACATTATTGTTATTTTTTTAAAAACTTACATCGATGCTTTAGCACCTCGAACTTCAGTTGAATTAAACCGAATGTCATTTTTCAGAAAATCTGTGACCATAAAAATATCCACAGCAGATATATTATCAGAATTAGCCTTTATGAACCCTTTATCACGCATTACTGAACTAAATTAGTAATCAACAATATTTTATTTTGTACTTAACCAACAATAATTTTGACAGTATATATACGACTAAAAGCCGTTAACAGTACTGACGTGAAAACACTTTAGTATTCTGACGTCACAAACATAGCAGTCAATCGCGGCCCGTTCGTAGTCACGTGATTTTTTAAAAAATTGTATACATTTTAATTCATTTATAATTAATTGTATGAAGTTTTTAAAAAGTTTTTCGCATCGATTATCAATATTATTTATGATAAAGTTTTAAAATAAAGTAAAAAAATCAATTAATATTTTTTATTCAAAAACCCAATTCAAATTTAAAGAATAATTTCAGAAAAGTTACTCACAAAATAGGGGCCCTTGCATTACGACACTGAAACTTTTCACATAACCTTTGCAGACTCACGCAGTGAAAACCTTATCACTAGACAACAAAACAAAGTGGTTTTTAAATATTTTGGTACGATATTTTGATTGATACGCTTGGTAAAACACGAGGCTAGTTATGAATTGAGATAACTACTATTGTAGTGACGTTGAGGTAACAAAAGTTTCCGTAGGCAGAGTTTAGTGTATCTAAGCAAATTAAAAAGTAATTTTGCCAGGATTTACGAATGAACATTCGATGCAGTTCTGGCTCTAATATTCGTTTTTGATAAAGATCCAACTTTTTTTTGCTGCGAACTCTGGCAGGTCCATTTTTTGAATTTTTATTAATTTCTAAACAAACATCGTAAGTATTAAACGCGAAGAGATTTTCCACTAAACACCAAAACACTTTTTGATTTGTCGACGTGCGTTTCGCTAACCATGTTAGCTTCATTAATTAAATTCTAAAACCAAACTATGCTCTATTTATGTGACAACCATGCCTGGGTGGGAAGGGTGTAAAAATCATGAACCCTAAAGTTAACTAAGGGTTACATTAATAATTGAAAAAGCTGACTGATTGGATTAGGTCTTTTATCCCGGCTCATGGTTTTCTTACGTATATATGTTTCTAAAACCATATTATTATTTACACTTTGAACAAATCTTAAATTACTAAGATCTATCTATATTATGGTCATGTTCGAGTGTGTGTTGGGCAACCCAAGATTTTTCATTTCTCCCAAATGTAATGTGGGCAATGTGTTCTTTAAGTTTGGTTAATATGGACTTTTTAGTTTGTCCAATATAATCTCATCACAATCTTAACAGCTAATTTCATAAATCCACGATTATATTGGTCTACTTTATTCTTTGGATTACTCAGGACTTCTGTTAATTTATTGCATAGTTTGTAAACTACCTTAACCTCTTCGGTCCCATAAGAAAAAAAATGTCATGGAATAATTTTTAGACATAATTTCTTGTAACTTATGGTACGTTTAATTTTCAAATATAATTTTTCGTGAAGTATGTAACATATGTGCAGTATGCTGGGCGTTGGGTAAAAAATAGGACATTTTGAAATATTAAAAATACTACGATTTGCTGGAATTGTAATGCTTTATTAATATAGTAGTACAAAAAAAACTAATAAATTGTGTTTATTCTGAAACTCAAAAAAATATTGTCTTTGTGCGTTAATACACGGAAAAATATTATATTCAACACATTTAAAACGAGTTTTTCTTTTATACCCGATGTATTTTCTTATTTTTGACAGTGACTGCACATATGGAAAGATGCTTGTTTCCACATTCCATTAAATTTTTATTTCCTAAAGCCTTTTGGTCCAACCAATATTCCACCCATGAATTTGCAATTGCAGGATCCGTGAAATCTAGGGGGAAGAATCTAACGGGCCCCTTACAATAAATCTGTTACACAGATCGACCCCTCTCAACGATTTGTTGTAACATGTAATTGTGTAAGGACGGGGTACGTTAATATAGGAAAAAGATGTTTTATCCTATCTTCCAACTCCTACAATTGGATCAGAACCCTCGGAGGATGAAGCTACCAAGACAGATCTGTTGTTAAACCATTTAGTAATAGATAATTTTCCTTCTTCTCTTATTAACTCTTAAAAGCTTCCTCGTCCTTGTATGGACAACTCTTTGTCAGTCTGAAGTTTGCTTTTCAGATTTGAAGGTAATCTTGAACTAAGAATAATTCGGGTGCAATACATTTTTTTTTCGTATAGGAAATCTAAAAGTTTCATACTAGTGAAGTAACGATCAATGTACATAGTATGCCCTGCTGCTAAATTCTTTGTGGAATTTTTAACAACCGTGCCTCCAATACCCAGCTCTGGTTCAGGAGATCCTCCAGGCTATGTTTTTGCTTCTTGATATACATTAAAATCTAGAACTAACCCTTGAAGTATCGCTAGAACAAAATCCAACTGGGTTGGGTTTATTCTTCACATACTGTAAATCAATAGTAGAACCTGTAAACCGAATCATCTATTCGTCTATACTGAAATCTGGTGCTCGAGGTAAGGAGGTGCATTTTTTTCTTATGCAGTATCAATACTTGGTTGTACTAAGCACAGTCGATTTTTTTGTTTCATTTGCTCAGATGTAGTAAGATTATCAAAAAAGTACATACAATTTCGCAGCTTAAAAAATCTATTTCTTGTAAACAAGTAACTTTTTACTGCTCTGCCACATAACAGCTTTATAACATAACCTTAAACACTGTTCAGCTGACTAAATGGTTGAAAAATCTGCAAAATCGCGCGGTCGCTTATATAACCTGTCCAGTAGGTAGCACATTTAGACCCATGCGGTTCTCAGTCAACTTTATAAGCGTATAAGTACTGTTGAAAATATGTCCAAGCGCCTGTGCCGGGGGATCAAAGAGGTTAATGTCTACTTTTTCCAAAAACTTGTCTATCCGTCGTATTAATTTGGCGTGAAAAGGTATTACCATGAACTTATATTCGTTCTGTTCATTTTGCAAAATCGAAGATTCTTTCAATACTTGTCTAAACTTAATTAATCTATATACAATAGACATTCACCTCGGACACCTTCCTAATTAATACCAATTGTATATAATAATTTTATTTGGGCAGAGGAAAATTAACTTATCTATCAAAACATTTAAACTAACAATCATATTATGGAAGAGGAAAATATTGTGGAAGATATACGGAGGAAAGAATATGGAAGGAATTTGGTTCAAAAGAATTAACCAATAATTAAGGGAGTTGTCTAGTGAAACAGATAGAGTGGGTGTTATAAGAAAACAACGTATATGATGGATATGCCACCCGGAAAGAATACCTAAAATGTTACTAACATAGACAATAGGAGGAAAAAGATGGAGAGGAAGACCGAAGCCAGGGTGCTGGACAGAGGTGGAGAGGGACCTGAAACAACTGAAGATCACTGGATGAAGAGAAAAAGCAAGAGATAGAAGGAAATTGAGGTACAATGGCAACCAAGACGAGGGTCGGCTCGACTCAGACCTAAATTTTATTATCATCTTATTACGGAAGCTATGATTCGAATCGTTAGGAATATACCTCGAAGTGGTCGTATTTTTTCTAAAAATATCAAAATATAACCTATTTTGAATGTTCCCACTCGCTAAAACATCCAAAAGTAGTAATGTTACACAGTTTACAATATGAGTTCTTAACGAAATCTTCTAAGTTTCCACTAAGCTAATCATCCACGTATCTCAGGCACACTCTCGGAAAGTAACTGAATTCATCCTTCACTTCGGTTTCAAATTTGCTCATGAATAAGTTGGCTAAGAACGGTGACAGAGAATTACCCATTGCCGTACCTTCGTGTTGTTTGTAAAAACTATTATTAAACTGAAAACAATTTTGTTTCATACGTTGAATCGTGCTAGGGAGATGTACTCTGATACAATCTTGTTATTGGAACCGTTTAACTCGAGTAACTCCCAGTTTTATACTACTCTTATACTTTGTAAATAAAATGTAGGTTAGTTTTAGACTTGAGTCATCTCTTGATGATACTAACATGGTTAGCGAAACGCGCGTCGAGTAGTTTAAAAAAGCGACTTGGTCATCGAGTTTAGTGTTTCACACCGAATGTTGCAATAGAAGAATTAATCAAGAAGTAATTAATAATAGTAATGTTCAATTCTAGTGGCCCTTGGCTTCGAGATCTTTCACTCTTCTTTTCCATCTTCTTCTTTGAAAACATTCTTTGAAAACATTCCTGCGGCTTTACTTCCATTCGTTAGTCGTTTCTCTATTTCTTTCTCTTCATGTCCTTTACATGTTAGTGTTACCCCTAGATATTCAGTTCTATCTCTATCGTATATTTCCTATTTTCTGCACAATTAATGACTAAATTAGGGGGCAGTCCTCTGGTACTATCTTTAATTGCCATATGTTTGGTCTTGTGTTCGTTACTTGTTAGCAAGATTCTCTTGCTTTTCTTTACAACATCTTGAAGATCATTACTATTTTTTCCTTGAATCTTGCCATATATCAACCCTTCGGCATCGATACTGCAGAATTACTTCCTGCACTAGATTGAACAGAACTGTGGAGAGTGTATCGCCTTGTCTCAGTTCTTCCTCTACACAGTGAACTCCTCAAATATCGCTCCATCGACTATAGCTTTATTTTCTGTTTTTTGACAGTCATATCCATCAATTTCCTCAACTTTTCCGGGAGTCCTCATTGCTTGGAACAACTTTTTTCTGCTGTCATATGCTTGTCGATAATCTATGAACAGCAAATGTAAGCTCAAATTTTGTTCATAAGTAATTTGCTGAATCTGTTTCATGATGATGGTGGATTATTGACCTTCCTTCTTGGAACAAGTCTTCTACTTGTTGTCTTGTTGGTTGTGGTATTTCTCTAGTAGATATTTAATCATCTTTGCTACCACTTTGTAAGCCACGCCTTGCAATACAATTCCTCGATGGTTAATGCACTCCTCCTTAGCTTATTTTTGTGAAGGGGATTTATTAGCATTTTATTACATTTCTCTGGCATATTTTCTTCTTCTCTTCATTAACACCCATATACTTGACACCATGTTTCAAGATTTCTGATGTTATACTGTTTTCTCCATCTAGTTTTTAATTGGTTTTACACATTTGTACTTCTTCTTTTGAGGGCGCATATATAATTTCGTTAGTAAGTATCGTAAAGTAAATACATTATTAGCAATATTAACTGAATAATGAATATACAGGATACGCCTAAGATATATGTATAAATTGAAAATATGGAACAATAAAAAAATAATAATTTTTCCACTACCCCTGTAAACACATAGTTTATAAACTTACTTCGACTTTGTTAACCAAAATCTCCATATCTTCTTCGAGTGTTGGACTTTTGTAGTCCCAACAACTTTAACTAGTTCCAGTTTAAAGACCGATTTCGAAAAATTCACTTAAAAAATAATTACTGTTATTAAAACAGGAAAAATTTTTCCGGAGCCCTCGTAAAGTGACGCTGCAAAAAACTTTATCACTGTACAGGAAAACAATGTGGTTTTTGGTACGTTATTGTTAAAGCACGATATTAGTTGTAAACCGGGAGCAGCTACCGTTGTGTTGAGGAATGAAATATATCGGTGAATGTAGAGCGTGGTATCTCAAAACAAACTGACGAGCATGTTCGCCGGCGATTTAAGGATGAGGCGGCCGATTCAAGTGCTGGAAAAACGCCTGATACACCTTTTTGACAAAAATCCAAGTGTATTTTTTTCGGAATGGATTCTAAATCGGTCATTAGAATAAAAGTGGTCGGGTTAGTTGTATTTCTAATTTTAAATGTAGCTGTCATCATTGGCGTCTTTTTTCTCACATTTTTACCACATCGAGTGATTCTGAGACTTAGCAATTAGTAAGTGCTGTAAGTGTATGTTGTATCTAAAATAAAACATTTTTCATCTTGTTCGAATGGTTTTTTATGACTTAAATTGAAATATTGTTATTATTTTTATAAAGAACTAAGATTTAAGTAATTTTTTTACATGTTTCATATTTTCTTCGTCACAAAAGAAATGTGGCATTGATCCATAAATCTGGTCAAGGTGCATATTGACACTCAGAACGATTTAATCATACTGGTAATTTTAAAACGGCTGATAAACTGATGATGCAATGCAATGTCTCGTAAATATACAGTATGTCGGAAAAAGGACGGACCTTTTTTAATAAAAAAAAATTAGTTATTTTGCCAAAATTATATCTTTTTATTCAAAATGCATCCCTTCTTCATTAATATCGCTGGGCACGTTCAACAAATGCTAGCATACATTTTTTATGTCGTTTTTCGCAATTGCCTCAATAGCCCTCATCACGGCTTCTTAGACTTCTATAACACTGTCATAAAACAAACAAATCGGACAGACTTTGCGTTTGTTTAACTTTTATGAATCATGTCTTTGGTCGTATTTAATTTTTGCGCTATCCATCTAACAATCGAATTCGCATGGTAGATGATCATTTTACGGACTTTTTCCACCAATTCATCGCGATTTTTATTTTTTTGACAGGCTTGGATTTGGGTCGTCTTGCAAAGCATCACGATTGTCCTGGAATAGCTTATACCACTCGAGGACACGTGTACGGGATAAGGAATCATCACTATACATTTTTTCATCAACTTAAATGTTTCTGCAAAATTTTTAGTGAGCTTGTTCCGTTCCATCGTGTCTTTATGACAAGGTGACGAAAGGAACTGTCACTTTAGGCGCTATAACTTGACAACCCGTTGATCGATTCTAATGATTGCGGTCTCGTTTTATAGAGGAGATATACAGTTTTCATATTATATATTGTTTTAATAGATGACGTTAGTAGTTTTCTTTAAATTTATAAAGTTTCGTTAATTTTCTGATATGTGGGAGAGTTGAATAATTGAGTGTGGTCGATAATAGCGCGCCCCTGCGTAACTACAAATCTGCCTATAATAAACTGCATCGAATCATGCTCAATGCTACCGACCCCCCCCCCCCCCTACAGCGGCAATAGCTGACGAGTTTTGATTGAAGCCTCATCTGTCACTAACAACTTTCGCGCGCATTTCCTATAATTTTTGTATAACTAATGAATCCAGGTATGTTCCACTTTTATCATGATAAACTATGTTGTAGTAATGGGCTTTGAAGCATAAATTTGTGTTAGATATAGTAGAAATGAGTTTTTATGGCTAAAATCTTATTCGTAGATATTGACGTGGTGTCAAATCAAAATGGCGTAGTCTGACAATTGTGCGCTATTGTCAACTATGTATTTTACTTTTAAATTTAACTGAGGTAGCCGATATTTGACGGAAATTAATTTTAAATAAATAAACAAAAGTTAATATCTAAAAATGTCCACTATATTTAAAATTGTATGTATGACATTGTTTCGACACATAGTGCTTTTTTCAAATACAACTTATACTAAACTAAAAGTGCCTCGAAAAAGGCACTGTGGGTCGAAACAATTGTTTATTTATTTATTTTAATTTTGTTTGTTCTCTTACAGATGACAGAATGTGCAACAAAAAGAAAAAAGGCAACTTAGAAACCCCTTCAAATGAAAGCTGCTTTAGAACACATGCTGGAAGGAAAATAAAAGAAGTGGCAAGATCGTTTGTGCTTCCAGAATTTTCTATAAGGGACAGATTAAAAAAGGAGAGTATTATAGTCCTCGACTGGGAAGCCTTAGCAAATAGAAACACTATCAAGAGAACAGTGTTCATGTCCCGCAGCGATGACGAAGTTCTTCTAGCACAATTATGCAATGACGACGATTATGATAACATGGACAGAGACAAAGAAAATGATAATACTGATGCTGTTAATGACCTTTGCACTATACGTGAGAAATTCGATCGGGACAAGAAAGTATGGTTTCGTTGTTGCAATTGTTCCAGCTGGATCCATAATACTCTCAGAGCCCGCGAATGACAGACCTTCGTTATTTTATAAAAGCTGAAAGTTTATCAGCGCATGCTTCCGACACAGGTAGGAACGATGGGCTACTATAAAGTTTGGGTCCTCGTGGCTTTGGCAGGTAACAGGTAGCAAAGGTGTATAAAATACCAACTTAAATTTATCACATAATAAAGAAAATTAGAAATCACGTCATCCGTTGCCAGTCACTTAATATCGTGACAACCCCTTGCCAGACACCCTTAAACTTTAATAAATTGTAACTGTACTTAATTATAGTATAAAAGCTGAATTTTATACATGTTATTTGGGTAACTATTAGAAGACGTAAAAAGGTTATTTAATGGTTTTTATTTATTGACAAAACCCTGACACAACAACAGCACTGGGTGGCGTATATCCATAGACTGTCTATGGTCGCTTATATTTTTGTTAGTATTTACATCTTAAAATGACTATGGTGCGGGTTCTGTAATGGGGATAGTAAAAAATTTTCCCCCACTCAAAGTCATCCCCACAACGTGGGCATTTATAAAGGA
Source organism: Cosmopolites sordidus (assembly GCA_031761425.1). Lineage (NCBI taxonomy): Eukaryota > Metazoa > Arthropoda > Insecta > Coleoptera > Curculionidae > Cosmopolites > Cosmopolites sordidus. The sequence continues at coordinate 264,016 of JARFXV010001462.1, read as the reverse complement.
AAACACTTTTAATTCACCCCTGGATATTGCTTATCCAGTGCTTCTCTTGAGTGTTAACGATGTTACCAGTATATATATATATATATATATATATATATATATATATATATATATATACATATAGAACTTGATATAAGTTAAAAAAAATGATGACCTACTAAATATTTCGAACAACATCTTGCTGTAACTTGGAATATGATCATTTCACAGAAACTTTCTTGATATAACTTTATGAATTATTTAAGTGGAAATCTTCACGATCTAGGAAAACGTTTCAGGGTTTTTCAGGCTCTCGATTTTTTGACATCACGCACCATCATATTTCTCCGAAAAAACAGACGTTGCCGAAAGATCGACTCAGCGTGATATTTAAATATTTAGATTTTCCGAAAACGTTAACGAAAAATTAGAGACAGCTGAACTAATTTTCATATATATTTGATTTTTTCTTGTAAAATTATTTGTGTAATTTAGTTTGTATTTATTTCGGATTTTACGCATTTTGAAAATCGTACGTTTAGATATAATCTTTCAAAGATGATTTGTTTATCTGTGGTTGTTTATTTTCATACAAAACATTTTGCGTCAAATTTATTAAATATTGTTGGGTAATGGGAACATAATTCGCAGATGTGGCTGAAAGTTCGTATGACTGTCGATAGAGGGGTGGTGATTTAGATAATTTCTGTAAGCGCTGGCAAATTTATTACTTCAGGCCGTCAACTATCACAGTTTGTGTTTGTTTCGTTTTGATACCTATTTAATTAAAAGCGGGACATTGTGTAATGTCAGAAAAATATCGGAACTTTTTAAATTTAAAGAAAATTACTAGCGCCATCTATTGAAACAATATATATTCTCAGAGCTATATTTCTTCTCTATATAACGATCTTTAAAATCGATGAACGAATTGCCAAGTTATAGTGCTTAAAGTGACAGTACCTATGGTACTGGACGATATGGTACTCTAATAGCAGCCACGAAAGAAAAATTACAGAAAAATTAATTATATAGGGTGTCCCATAACTTATCCGCCGATTTAGTCAATAAATGTGTTGGCAAATGTTAGATATTAAAAAGATACAGCGTGTTGAAAGTGAAACTAAATGTTCGAAAAATTGAGATAATTTAAAAACAGTTGAATATATCAGATTCAAAATCGGGGTAGTGGGGTTTTCGATGGCGACAAATCCGAATTTGGCACTAATTTGAGTCTAGTTCCTAGAGGGTGCTTGCTACCTACTTTATAAGGAATTCACTCGCTCATATTTTTTGACCCTAGAAAGCTGGGAATATTTTGACTTCAAAATAGAGAAGAGTCATAATTCCAGATTACCATAATTCACAAGATACCTTTGGTCAATCGATATTTCTCGTCGTTTGCGAGATATTCGTGTTCGAATATTGTATTGCACATCTCGTCGGCTGACAAATTTGCAATTCACAATGTTTGCCTTGAATACAAGGAAAAAACACATTAAGATGTCAAAAATACAACGAACTTTATTTAAAATAACAATTTTTTGAAATTTACTCAATAGATGTTTAAAGTGTCCACCGTTTACTTCAATACAATTTAGCAGACTCTTTGTCAACTGATGCCTCACATTTGAGAAGATATTTGCTTCATTTCTAATAACATTGGCCGTTTGTTTTTTGTAAAAATTCGTCTAGTGTATTGATTTCATTATGGTAAACTAAAGACTTTAATAATATAACATGATCCCAAAAATAAAAGTCTAACGGATTAATGTCTGGACTACGAGGTGGCCAAGGAAACTCATCACCACTGCCAATCCATGGATGTGGAAAACGGTGGCGCCCCATCTTGTATGAACCACATGTCTTGTCTTAAGTTTAGAGGTATACCATCTAAAAGATCTAATAAATTATTTTCTAAAAACTGAACATATTGATCTCCATTCAGTCTTTGCGGAAACTCAAATGAACCGATTAAAAGATTGTCGATAATGCAGCATCAAATGTTAATTGAAAATTCGTGTTGGAAATGTCACTCTCTTGGTAGGTTTGGTTTTTCCAGGGCGTAATAATGATTACTTCGCCAGTTAAAAATTCCGCGTCTGGTAAAAGTTGCCTCGTCAGTAAACAATATCTTTTTCAGGAACATCACATAGCCTCGCTACATGGCCTGCGCCTACAATGTCACACACCCTCGTTTGTTCAATGATCCACGTACAGGCTTTTCTGTTCCAGCTGGTTCTCCTCCAAAAAATAGATTCAAGAATTTAGGATCAAAGTTTTGATCTGTGTCATTAACTTCAGATCATAATCCTATTGAAAATTTATAGAGAACTTTAGCCAAGGATATATATGACCCATGAGGAGTCTGGTCCTGGTAAATGGGCGAACAGATGACAGTAAAATGCTCCACAATTAAAATAAGAATAAACATGGAATTAGTAAATTAGTGAAAGATGAATTAAAGTGGAGGTGTAGTAGGTTCTGGGAGAGGAAATCAAACTGGATGTACAAAAATTACAATTAGGATTGCAAAAATCGGCCTACGACGGGTTGACCGGGGCTGATCTGTTTTCGCAGCATAAAGATAAGGAAGCAGCTACCGTCCCGAGGTCACGCTCAACAGTGATCAGGAAACAGACTAATATAGAATAACACCAATATAATAGAATGGGATGGGAAAATGAAAATATGGACGAAATAAAAAGAATGTTTACGCAAATAAGCACACAGTTAACAGCGATTGAAGAGAAACTAGATAAGAATACTGATACAATAAATGAGCTGAAACAAGAAAACGAAAAATTAAACGACAGTTGAAGATCAAAAAGAGAGATTAGAAATGGTGGAGAAAGAAAGAAAAAGAAATAACATTGTGGTGGAAGAATTCAATGATACAGATTGGGAAGAACAGGGGCAATTAAAAGAGAAGGTGCAGGGATTGCTGAAGGAAATGGGAGTAGAAATTTATACAGCGGTATATATAAACGAAATCACTCCCAATCACAATTGGGAGCCTACAAACCAAATAAAAAAGATCAGTTCTTGTAAGGTTACAAACATGGAACACGAAAATGCAAATAATTATAAGGACTAAAAAAACTGAAAAGGAGCGACATCTGGATTAGTGAAGATTACACAAAAAAGGTTCAAGGGGAAAGAAAACTTTTAACACCCCACTTAAAATAGGCAAAACATTAAGGATACGCATCCTATCTTAGATACAAGATAATTGTGCTCGGACAAACGTACGAAATAGAAGATTTCCATAGTCCAGGAAATATAGAAAAGGAAAATAATAAACGCATATCTAACGAAAAATCACCGGAGAGTGAAACCATCAATGAACAACTTAGAAAAATCACAAGAACTGAGCGAAAAAACTGTTGAGGGAAGATGGAGGGACGAACAAAGATGACGACAGTGGGGCATTGATCGGAAAAATAACGGAAGAAGCAAAGGTAAACAACAGGATAGAATGAGTCAATAATGGAGGAACGTGGACTAACCCATCACAAGAAATTAGTTTCTAGAGTTTCTTTTCGAAAAATTGAGCGGCCTATATATATATATATATATATATATATATATATATATATATATATATATATATATATATATATATATATATATATATATATATATAGGATGGATGGGTGGGGCTTCCTCCCGGTCAAGCAACTACAATAAGCATTGGTTAGTTGCTTGACCGGGAGGAAGCCCCACCCATCCATCCTATATATATATATATATATATATATATATATATATATATATATATATATATATATATATATATATATATATATATGGAAGAAAACAAAGGAATTAACAAAGCTAAACAGAAGCTGAGAAACAAAAGAACGCAAATATATGCTTTAAAGCGTGAGGATGGCACAGTGTGCAGGACGCGTACCCAAATGTTAGAGATTGTCAGAAGGTTTTATTCCCAGTTATATGAAGATCAGAGCCAGTCAGGGACAGCAATACCCAGGGAAGAACAATATATAATGCCAGATATCCTAGTGGAGGAAGTAACAAATGCTATAGAATTGATGAAGAACGGCAAGGCTCCAGGAAAGGATAGTGTAACTGTCGAAATGCTAAAAGCTGGTGGTCGGACGTTACATAAAACACTGGCAAAATTATACTCAAAATGCCTCAAAGAACAAAAAGTACCGGACTTATGGAAAAATGCAGAAGTGATCCTTTTACATAAAAAAGGAGCACAGGAAGATTTAAAGAACTACCGTCCAATAAGCCTCCTATCAGTGATGTACAAAGTTTTCACTCAGATAATTTCTAATAGAATATTAAACAAACTGAATGACGCACAACCAAGAGAACAAGCAGGATTCAGAAGTGGATTCAGTACAATGGATCACATCCAGGTTGTACAGCAGGTCATAGAAAGGCACAACGAATACACTATGCCACTGTGCTTGGCTTTTATCGACTACGAAAAAGCATTTGATTCCATCTCAAAGCATGCGATAATGGATGCACTGCTTAGCCAAGGTGTAGAGAGAGCCTATGTAAACCTATTAGAATCGATATACGATGGAGTTACAGCCACAATTCACCTTGATGATCTTGAAGTGGGAATTAATATAGAACGAGGTGTACGGCAGGGTGACGCAATATCGCCTATTCTTTTCTCGGCTGGCCTTGAAGAAGTATTCCGTAAACTGGATTGGGAACAGGATGGTGTAAAGATCAATGGTGCAAACTTAAACCATCTTAGATTTGCAGATGATATTATTCTCATTTCACAAGACCCAGAGGAGCTGCAAAGACGCATACAAGAACTGCAAAGGGCTGGCGAACCATTTGGCTTGAAAATAAACCTGAAAAAGAGTCAGGTTATGTTCAATAACTTCGCTCAGGACAGAAGAATTTCAGTTCTAGGAAGGGATTTAGAGATTGTGGACAGCTTTATATATCTTGGGCAGAGGATTTCCATGGAGGGGAATACCGCCCGGGAGGTGGAACGGCGTGTTAAATGTGGCTGGCAGGCATTTGGTAGGCTCAACATAGTGTTTAAGAGCAGACTCCCACTTTGCCTGAAAAGAAAAGTATTCGATCAGTGCGTTCTACCCGTTATGACATACGGAAGTGAAACCTGGACACTTACATCGCAATCAATTCAAAAACTTCGGGTGGCACAGAGGGGAATGGAAAGATGTATGCTTGGCATTACAAGACGAGACAGAAAGTCCTGCGCATGGATCAGGGAACAAACAAAAGTCTGTGACATCATTGGAGACATCATCAATGATCATGTGACATCATCAAGAGTAAAACAGTTGAAATGGAGATGGGCAGGCCATATAGCGAGGCGATGGGACGACAGATGGACCAAGGCAATCCTGGAGTGGATACCGCTTGATCGCAAAAGTCCGCGAAGAAGACCGAAAGCACGATGGATTGATGACATCGTTAAGTATATTGGACCCGAGTGGCAGAGGAAAGCCCAGGACCGTGAAGGTTGGAAGCATGCTGAAGAGGCCTTCATCCTGCAGTGGATCGATGCGGGCTGATGATGATGATATATATATATATATATATATATATATATATATATATATATATATATATATATATATATATATATATATATATATATATATATGTACCGGGAGGAAGCCCCATCCATCCTATATATATATATATATATATATATATATATATATATATATATATATATATATATATATATATATATAACTAACCAATGCTTATTATGGCGGAGACGGAGGTTGTTGTGCGTTCCACATGAGATTGCCGAACCCAGCGGTCGGGGGTGTATAACTCCTGGCTACTGGTGTCTCATTGGATACAATCCAAAGAAATTAAAAAACTCCATGTATAAGCCATCCGACGAGAAGTCGGCGAAAATATGGGTTGTTTGATTGTGGAGAGGGACTTCCTATTCTTGGCGAGAGAGCATATGTCGGTACTCTGAAGAGTCTAACCACCAACAGACGAAACATGTACCCTCCAATTGTAAGGGATGGGTGGGGCTTCCTCCCGGTCAAGCAACTAACCAACACTCATATACCACTCACAGAAGATGAAACAACGGAAGAACTCTGGGAAAAAATGTTTGAAGCATGGAATAAACGGGAGAAAACAACTGTTCATAGAAGATCAATTTTTCTATTGGAACCTTCGGTATGAAACACTAAACACAAGACATCACTAAACGCTAAAGCGCTTTTTTAAAGGTCCCAATGCTTGTGACGCTAACCATGTTAGCATCATCAGGAGCTGATTTAATCTAAAGGGCGAAAAGAAAACAAAAGAAAGAAAAAAAACATGAATTTAACTGACCTTGACCACCATCAAGAGGTTGAGTTTATTTTAATTTTTCAAAATGTTATTTTTATTTGTTTCATTTGGAATAACACAAAATATAAAAGGAATTCTCGCCATATTAATTTAACTTTTATTTGTACTAAACGGTTATCAAACTAATACTATATATTTTTGTAAAGCATTATAGCGGCAACTTTTTTTCCCGCCAAAATTGACATTTGTGTTTAGTATTGTTTAGCAAATCGTCATGAAAACATATATAGTTCCACAGCGTATACAAAACGTTATTTTTTATATAATATAATAATAAATTTATTTTATTTTTATTATATTTAGTTATTTAATAAACTGGTGTTCCTTAATAGATTAAAAAATAATCCAGAGGCGATCATTTTTGCTTTATCCACTCTATTCGCCCGATCTAGCTCCCAATGATCATTTTCTGTCACCAAAACTTGCAAATATAATGTATACTCTTCACACCATCCTGGTATCACTTGTGCGTCTATGAGACATTTAAATCTCGACCTACTTTAACCGACAACCGTATAGGCGAGCTCCGAAAAATATTCAAACGCAGAAACCTTATTATACGTTCGGCAGTTTCGGTTTTCCTCATGCGTTCACCGAAAAATACCTTGACCCAATGTGCGCTCGATCTTGTTAACTCGACGACCATCGAACAAAAAAATTATTGAGAAGTTTGAATAGCAATTTTACGAAGGCCGGAAAAATAGGTTAATAATAATGGATCATCTGTATTTTAGATATGGTGACACTGAAAATTTTAATGAAAATATTAATAATAAAATATTTTGTAATATTTATATATACAGGGTGAAAAGGAAATAACTTTTGTAAATTTAACCAAGGAAAAAAGATTTTTACCAACGAAGAAAAAAGTCCCTTATAGTAACACATCAGTTAGTAAGTCCCCAGTCTGATATATAAAACACCATTTTTTTCGCAAATTTCGACTTTATTCCTCAATATATTCTCCTTGAAGAGTAGTACAATCATTCCAACGCTTTTCTATCATTTCTACACGTTTTTTACAGAACAATTGTTTTTTGTCTTCAAAATATCCTTCAATTTCGACAATTATCTCTTCACTGGAAAACAATTTTTTTCATCCGAGCATTTTTTTAGGTCTGAGGACAAGAAATAGTCGCGGGGGACCAGATCTTGGAAAATACGGTGAATTACGAAATACGAAGCAATTCGAAGTAAAAGTCATGCAATTTAGCCATCGTTGCCAACAATTGATGAGACTGTGAAAACACCACTTTTTTTGTTCATTTGGAGCCTTTTTATAACTTATATATATTTTTATAACTATTTATATATATATATATATATATATATATATATATATATATATATATATATATATATATATATATATATCAATATATATATATATATATATATATATATATATATATATATATATATATATATATATATATATATATCAATATATATATATATATATATATATATATATATATATATATATATATATATATATATATATATATATATATATATATATATATTGAACAAATCGACAGAATTTTTTTCCGACGTTCAGCTATTTCAAAGAGCCATTTTAGGTTTCTAAGAACCATCAAGCTGTATACCGGAAAGACATGGCCACATTTTGTATTACTACTCTCAATTTTGACTTTTTATACCTTTATGGAATTTAGTATTCGTGCGGCGACACGTTTTATGTCCAAAATAATAGTCATAATGTTATGAACGGACTTAAAGATAGGTTCACCTCTTGAGCCAACTCTCTAAGACTCATACGACAATTTTCGAGCACCAGTGTCTTGATTTTGTCGATGTTTTCATCTTTCGTAGACGTTGAAGTGCGATCAGAATGAGAGCAAATCAACTACCACTTCTGAAGCCTCTTTGAACATTTTATACAATTCATGTACATGTGTTTTTGATATGCACGATTCACCGTAGGTCTTCTGCAACACTTTCAGCGATTCGGCTCATTTGACACACTCTTTGCTCAATATTTTTATTCATAGTTAACTCGCAACACACTTGACGTTGACTAACAAAACCAGCTAATGCAAACAAACTAGTTGATCTATCGCACTCAAATTTGACATCGTAACTAGGTGCACTGCTGTCATCTTACAGCAGAAAAGAAGATAACAGAATATTGTTTGGTAAATGAGAAAAAGAAAAAGGAACTGTGAATTTAACTAATTTTTTAATATATATATATATATATATATATATATATATATATATATATATATATATATATATATATATATATATATAAATATAGACATAGACAGAATATAGACACATATAGAATATAGATATAGACAATAAAAACAATATACCAAAAGGACATCATGTTTCGACATCTAGTTTCGACGTCAAATCTCTATATCCGAGCATACCAATAGAAGAAGCATTGCAATTAATAGTGGAGAATGAAGACCTTCCCACCCACGTAATAGATTTGTCTAGAGATTGCTTAAACAACGCTTACTTACAGACCGAAGCTCACCGGCCGCAATCGGGAGAGCAACTGACTACCACTGAGACACCCCTAACAACGTCCGAGGGGGCGGGCCCAACACTAGAACCAATAAGAAGCACGCACCATCACAATCTGCGACTCAGAAGAGTATAAATATTACAGGACCGTTTCCAGAACTTTCAGTCTTCAGACACATATTAAGAATCCCAAGTGTGACCTTGGCGAAACTTCTGCTCATTCCCAACAAAGGGGAAACATACGATCGGATGTACTCCCGAACTTAGAGTCTAATGTATTCTTCCATTCGCGAAACACTACGATCGAAAACACCAACACACACACACATATATATATATATATATATATATATATATATATATATATATATATATATATATATATATACAAAGACTGAAGCAACTGCTGAAAAGATTAATGTTGACGCTAAATCAGCAAGACATCGAAATGAGTGAGACAAGGGCTGATGAAGAGAAAATGAAAACAAAAGAGATAGAAAGAGAGAAGATGAGGGTCAAAAAACTGAGACTCAATCCAAGAAAACTGAAGAAACGCCCGCTATCGTAAAGTACATGAAGAAACAGAAAGAAACAGTTGATAGCACCACCAAAGAAACCAAAACAGAACGAAACGAGTTTAAAGTAAAATCTCCATTAGAAAACTTCTATAACGTTGAAGGGAAAGTTTGCCAATAAGTCAAAGAAAAAATAATCCAAGAACAAAAGAACTACAAAACGTGGGGACAATAGAATGTATGAAGAAGAAAAGCATTCTGCAGAAAATGCCTACTACTTGGAAACCCAATTTGGATACAGAAGAAGAAGACGTGGAAGATGTGAAAAAAAAATGGCAATATCCGATCCCCAAGAGAAAAGAAGAAGCTTTAGAAACTTTTGAAGGAAATGACACGAAAAGTGAGTAGTCAATGTCGTCGCTTAGGGAGTATGCATCCCTAGGGCAAGAAAAGAGAGTCGAAGACTCGAAAGAGAAAGTAGTACAGAGAGAGTTAAGAGCCGACAAGTGAAGCCATAGAACCCTGTGTCCACCTGGGAGAAATCGAGAGTCCAATTAACACCTTTTATACATATTTGAAAACCCATTTTGTAGTATTTATCCTTTATTAAACTAGACTTGACACTTAAGTGACACACTTTTTTACTAAATAAAGTTTTGAAAACAAGTATATAAAGTACCTTTTTTGCCTTTAAGTATAATAACTGAGATCGAAGAGGAATTGGACAATTAGCCTATAGATGGCCCCGAATGGTGATGAAAGTCTTCCAATGTACGTTTCACTAGCCATGTTAGTATCCTCAGTGGAGACCGAGCTTGTCAGAAAAGATATGTGGATAATTTTTTTCATGCAATAGTGACATCAATTCAATTTATGAAAATATCTATATTATGTATTCGGAATATTAAATAAAATCAAATTTTTATCATTGAAAATGGTTTTATTGTTTTTCAAAATATTATCTGCGATAATCGATACACTATTGCATACGTCTGAACTAATTTTCTTCTTCTATTCCGATTGAGGTAGCTCCATTTGACCATATAGTTTATTGTTTAAGGATGGGAATAAAAATAAATCATTGATTGCCAAATTAGGACTGTACGGCGGATGACCTATGAATTTCAATGTTTCGACCGGTCAAATATTGAGTTGTTCGGTTCGATATGTGTGAATGTCTTTCCACCAAACTACATGAGCATTTTGTAGTGTTCACAAATTCTTGATCACTACTTGTTAAGTCATTTCGGGTGAATTGTACTTGAAAGAGCACCTGTATTGGTTAGGACAAGGTCAAATCAGTCTAACTCCAAATCTCGAAGTAAGCGGATGTTTTCGCCCCTTACCCTTCCGACATAGGTATGTAGGTTGTCTGGACAGGCCTTGCTTAGGCTTATTTTCCTGATATTCTTGTAGAGACCATTGAAGAACCAATTATTTTGGATCCCGGGCATTGCCGAAACCATACTCTTTTTTGGGACCACTTTGTTCAAGTCTATTTGGGTACACCCGCATAGGAACACCTAATTTGTTCGTAGGCGTACTCATGGTATTTGGATACCCCAGTACTGGATAGGCAAGCGGCGGGACAATCGGGAAATAAGGCCAGATTAATAAATTTTAGTATATTTTCGTATAGAGCTAAAGATTCACGTTTCTATTTTTAAATTACCTACTTTTCTGACTGCCGTCAGAAAATAGACAATTTTACTTATTTTGATCCAATTTGATTACATTTAAGTTTTCTTAATATTGTTTTAATAGACTTAGTACCATCTTATTTATAAGAACAGAGAACTAGGAAAGAGCTAAGAAGTTAGAGGAATTTGTTCGGTTTTTTTGATTTTCCACGGTAAGGTTTGGTGAACCACAGTCCCTAATCCTTCCTGTGTCTTTTTTATAGTTTTATTCTTTCTACCTTTTAATGTACTTTGTGTTTAAGTATTAAAGTATAAAATCAAGTAAATAGTTTTTTTAAAGATTCCAGATTCCTGGTTCTCTCTCTTCCTGGTCTTCTATAACACAAGATATATTAACGAACTGAGTGTCCATCTTCATCCTGTCCAGGACCTTCTTCCCGGTGCTTCCGGCGAACAGCTGCCGTTGCTGTGGCCAATATTTTTTATTTGTTTACAAAGAGAAAATAAATTAGTCACAATTTTTTCAGCGATTGTGAAATTATGCGGAATCCAACGCATACAAATCTTTTTTACAGCTAAATGTTCACTAAAAATGTATGCTTGTCAATGTAATGCCCAGGGATGCCTCAATCTCACGGTATGTCACATGACGAACTTACTTTATCAGTTAGCGCACAGTATCGATATTTTCTGACCCAACAACCGATTTTGGACGACCTTCTTTAAATTCTTTCGTGAACGAACGACGCTCACTATTGAATTCATTAAACCAGTGATATACAGTGGTTTTAGATGGTGCTCGAAGTGAGTTGATCGATGCACTGAGATAATCCACGTCGAAAGTCGTACTAAATCATCGTACGAAAATTCTCACGAGTTTTTTTCAAGTGACAGTGACAGTGTTTCAAGTGACCAAACAACACAAATAGCGTCCGTATGACAAAACGTTCTGAGTACGTATACAGTCAACAATATTAAACTTTTCGATGTATGTCAGAAGGCGCCTAACAACACAATTGTTGCTGATTCCGGACACATAAATAGAAAACCTCGTATTGAAAACCACTTTCAAAAACATTCTGAAATCATCGCAGATTTAATTGTGAAGTCGTTAAATAAATTTTATATTCAGGCAACACTTTAAGATATCATTCTTGTGATAAATGCGCTGCCAAAAATACCATTTTGCATTCCATTCTGATTTATATATTAGCTCTGGAGTGTTGAATCATTCATTCAGTCGCTACTGTTTTCATTTTGACCATTCGAAAATAGAAAAAAATTCGTAAAATGTATATCGGTCGAGAAAACGCAAAAATCTTTGTTATTTCGCTGTGTGATAACTCATTGTTGTCGAGTGAAACGAATATTTTTAACCTTAATCATTGTTTTAAGCAATTGTTCTGTTGATTTTGTTTTTATCAGTTGTTTTAAATATTGCGACTTCATTGAATGAGTGTACACGAGAGTCGTTCAAAAAGGTCTCGATCTCACAAAGATATTGAGACAGACACGAAAGGTACACTCACAGAAATATTATGTAAAAACTAACGCAAATGCGAACCTACACAACTGTCGAAGTTTATGCAGTTAATATTAGGGCGATATGTATATCTGTTTCTATATTATATATATATATATATATATATATATATATATATATATATATATATATATATATATATATATATATATATATATATATATATATATATTGAACAAATCGACAGAATTTTTTTCCGACGTTCAGCTATTTCAAAGAGCCATTTTAGGTTTCTAAGAGCCATCAAGCTGTATACCGGAAAGGCATGGCCACATTTTGTATTACTACTCTCAATTTTGACTTTTTATACCTATATGGAATTTAGTATTCGTGCGGCGACACGTTTTATGTCCAAAATAATAGTCATAATGTTATGAACGGACTTAAAGATAGGTTCACCTCTTGAGCCAACTCTCTAAGACTCATACGACGATTTTTGAGCACCAGTGTCTTGATTTTGTCGATGTTTTCATCTTTCGTAGACGTTGAAGCGCGATCAGAATGAGAGCAAATCAACTACCACTTCTGAAGCCTCTTTGAACGTTTTATACAATTCATGTACATGTGTTTTTGATATGCACGATTCACCGTAGGTCTTCTGCAATACTTTTAGCGATTCGGCTCATTCGACACACTCTTTGCTCAATATTTTTATTCATAGTTAACTCGCAACACACTTGACTAACAAAACCAGCTAATGCAAACAAACTAGTTGATCTATCGCACTCAAATTTGACATCGTAACTAGGTACACTGCTGTCATCTTACAGCAGAAAAGAAGATAACAGAATATTGTTTTGGAGCATGGTAAATGAGAAAAAGAAAAAGGAACTGTGAATTTAACTAATTTTTTTGAGAAGCCAAATAGTATTTATCTGTTAAATGGACGTATATATATATATATATATATATATATATATATATATATATATATATATATATATATATATATATATATATATATATATATATATAAATATAGACATAGACACAATATAGACACATATAGAATATAGATATAGGCAATAAAAACAATATACCAAAAGGACATCATGTTTCGACGTCGATTAGGGCGATATGTATATCTGTTTCTATATTATATATATATATATATATATATATATATATATATATATATATATATATATATATATATATATATATATATATATATATATATATGTTTATTCAAAAAAAAAATCCTTTCATTCTTTTTGGTCATATCGTTACACAATAACTGTAAATCGAAGGAATCGAAACCCAATACGGATCCTTGAGGTACATCAGAACTTGTATTCAAGCTTGAAGATAGCAGGTTATTTAAAAATGTTCTTTGAGTTCGATTGCTCAAGTACGTATAAAGAAAATTAACCGATGTTTCGTTAAAGCCAAGATATCTACATTTAACAATCAATAGAGCATGATCAAATGTATCGAATGACTTACTAAAATCGGTGGCTTTTCCATCATCCATAGAACGACAAACATAATCACATAGAAAAAGTAAAGAAGTTTCCGTACTATATTCCTTTCTTAAACCAAATTATGTAACAGAAAGTATATTAATATTAGTTAAATACTCATTAATTTGGTTATACGAGGTGTGGTTATTAAATAACGAGACTGACGCTGAACTACTAAATTGTATAAATAAAACGAAGTTGTCTAATTTCCACTTATATTTTTTTCTAAAACGTAACGCGTTTCGCTACACTGTAGCTTCTTCAAATGGTTGACAAAGAATTCTTTCCACTAGCGAAAAAACTTGCAAAAGAAATCACAATAGAATTTAGAGTATTGAATCTAGAATCTTCCTTCAATTTGTAAGCATTACGAACAATAGCACTCGCTTGTTCCTCGTTCTTGGACCCTGATCAAGTGGAGTGCGTTGAGCATTAAATTTGCCCAACTTTATAGGAATAATGATATCATCATCAACGCTATAGTGCGGTTCAAGATATATCGTTGACCGAATGGCTGCAATAAACTGTTAACAACCCCTGTCGTAACGAAACCCGGCAAAGTTGCAAAAAAAACGTAAACAGGGCCGGGCCTAATAAAATAACAGATAAAAAGATAAAATTAATTTTATATCTGATTTAGTAGTTTCGAAATATTTTAGTTTAGTTCGTATTCTTTTTCTTAAATAGTGCAGTTCTATAATTTCGATCGTATTTTTATTATTTCAAATGTGCTACAAATGTGGCGTTCTTGGCAAGATAATGATCATTGTGCCTCCGGTAGTGCTAATTTTAAAAGAAAACATTTATCATCCGATGCTAACCAAATTGTTAAAAATGTGTATGTTTCTTTATTGAATAGGGGGCTTAATGTAAATGCAGGAGCAGTTGCAATGTCTGTTGTATACAGTTAAAGATATTGTGGCGAAGCTAATTAAAGCCAAAAAAGTTTGTAGTAATTCTGATAAAAGCAAATGTGTTGACGAAGGCAACAAAGACTTAATTTGAAGCAAAATTTATGCTATGTATGAACAGCAAACTGTGCCTGCATTGCATTAATTACAACAGCGGCTAAGGAAAGATGAAACCAACATTCTTTGCAGCAGAATTAGCCTCCGGAGAATATTATCTCTAATGGGTTTTGCATATCGGACCATTAATAAAAGACAAATATTAATGGAATCACAACAATTGCATCGATTGCGGTTTGACTACTTAAACTCTATAAAAAATGCAGATTATAAAATCGTCCCATTGATGAAACATGGTTCGAAACACATGAGACGCCAGCAAAAGGATAAGTAGATACATCAAGAAAATGCCAAACCAAAGCCCCAGCGAACAAGGGAAAAATAATTACCATTTAACATACTTGTTCCGAGGATGGATGGGTTTCAAATTGTTTACGGTTGTCCTCCAAAAATATTAAACATTCATCTTTGGACTACCATGATGACACCACAGGAGACCTTTTTGGCGATTGGTTTATTTATTGATTTGCCCATTGTGCCTAAGGAAAGTGTAATTGTAATGGACAATGCTATGCAACGATATATACTTCGACGTAAATACGGAAAATACGTATAAAAAATGTGAACTTCTAGAAATATTAAAAAAACATTTTGATATTAAAAAGGAATATGGATGTGATACCATTGATGCCGATATGGGACATACGTTTTTACGCCTTCCCCCGAATTAGTGTATTTTTAATACAATTGAGCATATGTGGCATCAGGTCTAATCCAATGGTAGAGCAGAGAACATTTCTCCGACTCTAAGTGCAAGTGCTGCAACATTAATTAGGAAGGTTGTAGATAGTATTCCCAAAGAAAGTTGGATAAATTCGATTAACCATGTTATTAAAATAGATGATTCCTATGTATCATTTACTAATCATATAGAACCACTTATTATTAATATAGATCAAAGTGACAGTGAGAGTAAAATTGAATTAAATGTATAATTAAATTTAAGTTATAATTTTTATTGTTCTAATATATAAATTTATTTATTTATTTATTTTTATTTTACTAACAAATTCAAAATGCACAAACCAATAAACAATGTTTTAGTCATACGTAATAATAATAATTTAACAATATTTTATTTTTTCTAAAATTATTCAGAAGTTAAACCACTCCAACTCTGGCTCCTCTGAAAAAACTAGGAATATTTTTATTGAAATGTATTGGGGCAATTAACATTTTGCCGAAAGGCATCGAAATATCTTGAACCGGACCATACTACCGATTGCCCTCATAACATCCTTTATCCTTATTTGTTTTAATATCGAGCAGCCTGAAATTCGTTCGGAATTTGTCGATAATTCGTCGAATAAAAAGGCTTTATAGATCTACCACTACATTGGCAAAAAGTGGTAAATAATAATGCTTTTTAATTAAATAGTTATTTATATAAATTATTTGCATTTCTCCCTCTCTTAAAATAATCCCTACGAACTTTCCAGGCAACCCAACACCTCTAGTCACTTGGATTAGTAAATTTCCAATATTTTAAAGTAAACTCGAAACACCATGGATGTTTAATTTTTTGATTCGACCTTACCAGTCTTAGTCTATACATTCCGCATACTCTCTACATTTCACCAAAAACACTAAACAATTTTATCTCTTACCATTTTCCGAACATCACTGTTCAAAGACGTGCCAAAATAAACCAATTAACCGACCGAATGAACCGTATAATGGGAAATTTTTAAATAACCTTATTCCTATCGTTGTTCCCGAGCATCGAGCTTTTAATTATCATTAATTGATTGTTTTAAAATTATAAAACAATGTTTTTATTCATGAGAAAATTACGGCTAAGTTGTTTGTTATACACTACTTGTTTATTATTGACGTCAATATCCACCGGACAGTCTCAACTTGGCTTTCTTAGACTAAGAGTTTGCGGAAATTTACTAATATAACACTGGGGAACAATTTGAAAAACAATTTCTGTTGAGTTCGATATTTAAGCTGTTTTATATGTAAATTGACATGCTAATTCCAAAACTTTATTTAGTTTTTTTCTATCATGTCAAGTTTTTTCTCTACAGTTGTTGCGCATCCGACTAAGCTTGGCGAATCACAGAAGTTACTACTGCTCTCCTACCGGTGAACCTTCTTCGACCTAGGAGTGGGGGCGTGAGTGACGTTGCGTCATCCAAAACTAGTTCGGTCAGGTACGCATGAGCTGCTAAAGTACGCGGGTCTGTGTCGCGCAGATATAGTGCAGTCAAAGTATACATACACAACTACAGATTTTCGTTGTCTGTCTCTGGTAGTTCTTGTCGTAAAGGCTAAACAGCCCTGATTCATTTTGTTATATATGTGGCAGTTTTACCATCCCCATTCAACGGACTAATATGAGTATATTTGTCAGGCAAGCCTATTTTGCTTATTTTAAAAATAATACAAGAATGTGAATCAAGTGAAGATCGAAGTGACTCCACCGACGAAGAATTCAAGTTTCCAATGACTCTGTTCGTAAAGGATTCAATCAACATGAATTAAACGATTTAGCACGAGATTTGGAACTATCCAAAAAAGCATCGGAATTATTAGTATCAAGACGGCACGAAAAAAATTTGCTTGACCAAGGAGCTAAAGTCACTTACTATCGATCCAGAGAAAGTGAATTTAGGCAGTACTTCAGAAATAATGACGGATTTGTATATTGCCAGAACGTAGTAGGTTTAATGAAAGAATTGGCCATTTCTAACTACAACGCAACTGAATGACGATTGTTTATAGATAGCTCAAAGCGTAGCTTGAAGTGTGTGCTCCTGCATAATGGAAATTTATACGGTTCAGTCCCAATAGGTCATTCAGTTTCTTTGCGTGAAGAATATGGCGACATAAAGAAAGTCATTGACTTGTTGCAATATAACATGCACCAATGGATCATCTGTATTGACCTTAAAATGGTCTGTTTCATTCTTGGGCAGCAACGCGGCTACACCAAGTATCCCTGTTTTTTGTGCATGTGGGACAGCAGAGCTCGTGAGAAGCATTGGGTGCAATCGAACTGGCCGTCAAGATTTGACCTAAAACCTGGTGATACAAACATCATCCGAATTACATCGAAATTGTTCAACAACTCTTGGAGAGCTTTAAAAAGCTTGGTTGCAACATGAGCATCAAACTGCATTTCTTACATAGTCATCTTGCTAACTTCCCAGAAAATCTTGGTGCTGTTAGTTATGAACAGGGCTAGCGATTCCATCAAGATCTAAAGGTTATGGAGCGCGGTATCAAGGTAGATGGGATGTCAGTATGATGGCTGACTACTGTTGGAGCATCAAGCGAGAATATCCACAAACTGAACACTCCAGGAAAAGCTATAAGAAATGTTTTTCATAATATCTTTTATTTAGTTTTTGTATCAGATCTCATCTATCAGATCTCATCTTATTTCCTTTCGTATGCACACTTTTAAGTTAAAATGAGGGGTATGCTGTAGCTTAAGAACTTGACGTGATAGAGAAAAACTGTGAATATTTTTGAATTCAGAGATGAAAAATTAGCCAAAAACAAGTCACAGATCCAAGTCAACAAAATTGCTGTTCCCCAGTGTAATTTACCGAGTCTGTAAATATAAAACCAGAATTTGCCCATAGATGGCCCTAGCTATCAATGTAAAACAGTTACCATCAAACCATGTCATTGACGCCATTTCCTTGTTGACATCTGACAAAGATTTTCAATTCACAACAATACAAGTTTCATACAACAGCATAGTTTGTAATAGCGTTGAATATGTCGAATTTTGTGCCTGGAAACTACGATTTGCGGACAGCACTGATTTTCTGTTTCCATTTGTAGAAAACTGCTGCAAAATCGCATCGAATGCTTATCGAAGCTTACGGTGAGCTTGCCTTTGGTGAATCACAGTGCTTTGAGTGGTTTAAAAAATTGAAATGTGGCGATTTTGACGTAAGAAACGAAGAACGTGGAAGACCACCGAAAAAGTTTGAAGGCAGCGAATTTCAAACATTGTTGGATGAGGATGAGGCTCAAACGTACAATCAACTCGCGGATCAATTGAATGTGACACAAGAAGCCGTCTCTATAAGTTTGGAAGCCATGGGAAAGATCTGGAATATGGGAAAATGGGTTCCACATGAACTGAATGAAAGACTGCAGGAAAACCGAAAAACTACTTGCTAAATGTTGCTCGCCAGGTACAAAGGAGAGTTATTTCTCAATCGCATTGTTACTGGCGATGAAAAGTGGATATATTTTGAGAATCCTAAGCGTAAAAGATCATGGGTAACTCCAGGTGCACCATGGACATCGACTGCAAGGTCACATCGCAATGGACGGAAGACAATGTGTTTGGTGGGATCAGAAGGGTGTGATCTATTATGAGCTGCTAAAACCTGATAAAACCGTTAATACTGAACGCTACCGACAACAAATGATCTATTTGAATTAATCTTTGCGTGAAAAACGACCAGAATATCAAAAAGACAATACAGAGTTATTTTTCAATTTTTACATTCTGGGACTTCAGGGATGACAATTTTGACGAAATTAAATTATAATCTTTAATGTGGAATGATCACATTCGACTCTTAGAGTCATAATTTCTTCATGGAATTTCTTTAAAAACATTTATTATGACATCTGTATACTCAGACATTGTAACATTAAACTTTTCACTTGTTATTAAAGAAAACTTCACTATAATCACTTTATTAGGCCCATAGAAATCCATACATGTCTTTTTATTTTGATTTTCTGATAATTTATCAATGGACTGACGATTGTGCCTGGATGTATTAGAAAACTGAGGCGAGGCTATTTTAAAGATAGATGAAACAGGCGAGCTTGCAACGTTATTCGTTAAAGTACTTTGTCCAACGCGGTCGGTTTTTATAGGACTTAAACCTTTCTTTGCCTTGCATTCTGTAATGCTTCTTGCCTTTTTTTCTCTATTTCTGCTTTTGAACATATACATACATACGTAACTAAAGAACTTTAAATGTATGCCTTTTTAATTTATAAGAATGTTTAAAATGTATAAATGTATGTATAAAAAAGGCATACATTTAAAGTTCTTTAGTTACGTATGTATGTATATGTTCAAAAGCAGAAATAGAGAAAAAAAGGCAAGAAGCATTACAGAATGCAAGGCAAAGAAAGGTTTAAGTCCTATAAAAACCGACCGCGTTGGACAAAGTACTTTAACGAATAACGTTGCAAGCTCGCCTGTTTCATCTATCTTTAAAATAGCCTCGCCTCAGTTTTCTAATACATCCAGGCACAATCGTCAGTCCATTGATAAATTATCAGAAAATCAAAATAAAAAGACATGTATGGATTTCTATGGGCCTAATAAAGTGATTATAGTGAAGTTTTCTTTAATAACAAGTGAAAAGTTTAATGTTACAATGTCTGAGTATACAGATGTCATAATAAATGTTTTTAAAGAAATTCCATGAAGAAATTATGACTCTAAGAGTCGAATGTGATCATTCCACATTAAAGATTATAATTTAATTTCGTCAAAATTGTCATCCCTGAAGTCCCAGAATGTAAAAATTGAAAAATAACTCTGTATTGTCTTTTTGATATTCTGGTCGTTTTTCACGCAAAGATTAATTCAAATAGATCATTTGTTGTCGGTAGCGTTCAGTATTAACGGTTTTATCAGGTTTTAGCAGCTCATAATAGATCACACCCTTCTGATCCCACCAAACACATTGTCTTCCGTCCATTGCGATGTGACCTTGCAGTCGATGTCCATGGTGCACCTGGAGTTACCCATGATCTTTTACGCTTAGGATTCTCAAAATATATCCACTTTTCATCGCCAGTAACAATGCGATTGAGAAATAACTCTCCTTTGTACCTGGCGAGCAACATTTAGCAAGTAGTTTTTCGGTTTTCCTGCAGTCTTTCATTCAGTTCATGTGGAACCCATTTTCCCATATTCCAGATCTTTCCCATGGCTTCCAAACTTATAGAGACGGCTTCTTGTGTCACATTCAATTGATCCGCGAGTTGATTGTACGTTTGAGCCTCATCCTCATCCAACAATGTTTGAAATTCGCTGCCTTCAAACTTTTTCGGTGGTCTTCCACGTTCTTCGTTTCTTACGTCAAAATCGCCACATTTCAATTTTTTAAACCACTCAAAGCACTGTGATTCACCAAAGGCAAGCTCACCGTAAGCTTCGATAAGCATTCGATGCGATTTTGCAGCAGTTTTCTACAAATGGAAACAGAAAATCAGTGCTGTCCGCAAATCGTAGTTTCCAGGCACAAAATTCGACATATTCAACGCTATTACAAACTATGCTGTTGTATGAAACTTGTATTGTTGTGAATTGAAAATCTTTGTCAGATGTCAACAAGGAAATGGCGTCAATGACATGGTTTGATGGTAACTGTTTTACATTGATAGCTAGGGCCATCTATGGGCAAATTCTGGTTTTATATTTACAGACTCGGTAAATTACACTGGGGAACAGCAATTTTGTTGACTTGGATCTGTGACTTGTTTTTGGCTAATTTTTCATCTCTGAATTCAAAAATATTCACAGTTTTTCTCTATCACGTCAAGTTCTTAAGCTACAGCATACCCCTCATTTTAACTTAAAAGTGTGCATACGAAAGGAAATAAGATGAGATCTGATAGATGAGATCTGATACAAAAACTAAATAAAAGATATTATGAAAAACATTTCTTATAGCTTTTCCTGGAGTGTTCAGTTTGTGGATATTCTCGCTTGATGCTCCAACAGTAGTCAGCCATCATACTGACATCCCATCTACCTTGATACCGCGCTCCATAACCTTTAGATCTTGGTGGAATCGCTAGCCCTGTTCATAACTAACAGCACCAAGATTTTCTGGGAAGTTAGCAAGATGACTATGTAAGAAATGCAGTTTGATGCTCATGTTGCAACCAAGCTTTTTAAAGCTCTCCAAGAGTTGTTGAACAATTTCGATGTAATTCGGATGATGTTTGTATCACCAGGTTTTAGGTCAAATCTTGACGGCCAGTTCGATTGCACCCAATGCTTCTCACGAGCTCTGCTGTCCCACATGCACAAAAAACAGGGATACTTGGTGTAGCCGCGTAATCTTATTTGTGTTTTGACGTTTATAAAAATAGGAGATTCAAATTTGACAGATCAGTCTGTCAGACAGTCAGACAGACAGATTTAACAGATCAGTCTGTCAGTCATAAAAAGATACAGATATAGAGACATATATAGTCATTAATAAGATTCCATCTACGTTTAATAGGAGAGACAGAAAACAATGACAGTTGTCATCGAGACGTAATAATTTATACACAACATTCAAAACACACTTTGTGAATTGCATATTTTTCAGCCATCGGCAAGATGTGCAATGGAATATTCGAACACCGAGCATTCGAGCTTCTCTATTTTAAAGTCAAGATATTACTAGCTTTATAGGGTAAAAAAATATGAGCGAGTTAATTCCTCACAAAGTAGGTAGCAAGCGCTCTCTGGAAACTATCCCTTATTCCGATTTTGAACCTGATATATTCACCCGAAAGTATTCGAGTACATTATGCATGGAATACGATACCGGCCAAATGACCGTCGCGGCTTCACTGGGGGGGGGGCGCGTCTATGAGAGGTTCAATTTTCGATGACTCGACCGCATAAATCGGGCTCGATATCATTGATGGCATTATGTTGACTTTTAAGGCATGAATCGTTTGCGAATTATTCGCATAGACCCGTGATTTAACGTAGCTCCACAAGAAAAAGTCTCATGGCGTTAAATCACACTATCTCGGTGGCCAGTTGACGTCGCCGGAACGCGAGATAACTGTACCATCGAATAACGCCGTTTTGTTGGAACCACATGTGAGATCCACATATAAGATCCACATTTTGAGATCCATATTTTCCAATTTAGGCCACAAAAAATTGGTTATCATCGACTTGTACCTCTCACCGGTGACAGTTACGGCGGCGCGAACACTCGAACTGATCGTTCATTTTGATAGTAAAACTTAATGATTTGCACGCGTTGCTCAACACTGTAGCTTTCCGAGCTTTCCAGATTTGCCCAACATTAATTACTATAACATCGAACTTTGACAACTGCAGCTTCATTGTACTTATTGACTAAAAGAAGTATGGCGGTACTACCAGGTGTAGTGTGTAATAATTCTTTTTTTTATTTAAAAAAAACACGTTTAATTTGGGAGAAAGATAAAAAAAATGCTTTATTCATTGCTAGCTGCCTTGTCATCAAGCTATTTTTCGACATCTTCGTAATTGTTGAAGTCTTTCATGGAAAATGCAATATCGATGAAAACAAGTGATAGTGGGAAGGGGCGAAGTCTGGTGAGTTCGCCGGGTGGGTCTAGACTTCCCAGCCAAGTGCAGAAATGGTGTTTCTGACCGCTTTCGATGGTTCATGACACCCTTCTGATGCCACCAAATGTACATTATTGTCTTCTTTCCAAAGCGATTCGGT
Source organism: Cosmopolites sordidus (assembly GCA_031761425.1). Lineage (NCBI taxonomy): Eukaryota > Metazoa > Arthropoda > Insecta > Coleoptera > Curculionidae > Cosmopolites > Cosmopolites sordidus. The sequence goes on along the minus strand of JARFXV010001462.1, from coordinate 240,545 downwards.
CTTGCAATCGATGTTGATTGTTGTACTGGGTCAAGCCAGCATTGTCTCCGTTTTGAATTCTCGAGATATATCCATGTTCCATTTCTAGTCACGATCCGACGCAAAAAAAGTCTTTCTTTCATGCCGAGAAAGCAAAACTTCGCACACCGTTTTTCGCTTTTCCATCTGTCTGTCGTTCAACTGATGTGGTGCCCATTTTTCTGCCTTCTGGATCTTTCCCATGGCATGCAGACGATCAGACATGGTTCGGCGACCAACAATTATTCTCTATGCTATTTGTTGTTTAGTTCGCATATCGTATTCTTCCAACAATGTTTGCAATTCGGCACCTTCAAATTTTTTCGGTTGACCTGGACGTTCTTTTGTCTTTCAGGTCAAAATCACCACTTTTGAATCGTCTAAATCGATGCCCACAAGTCTCTTGCATTGGGGCATTGTAACCGTAAGTTTCCACATGCATACGACGTATTTAACTCACGTTCTTCTTCCAGGTCAAGAAAAGCAGTACATGCCGCAATTGCTCTTTATTTGGGTCGAAACTCGACATGTTTACCACACGAACTAAAATATATATGACGTTAAGTCAAAATCGTTTAAACATCAATGGAGTTTTGAAAGATACTGTCGTAGCAACAAAATGACATAAGAGATTAGACTGTGAAAGGACCCTTGTTTCCAGCGCCATCTTTAAAAAAAAAGAATTATTAACCGCCACACCTGATAGATTGTGCACCAAATCCGCCAGATTTGACTCCGTGCGATATAATTAGGTACCTGGACCTTGTTTTAAAAATTGGCCCTCATTTTGTATCAATACAACCATGCACCTTACCTTTCAAAAAGTAAAAAGTTTTAATATTCCAGAACGATGTACAAAGATTGATTTTTAATATCATTTTAACGAACAAACAATTAAATTATTGATGTTGAACTAATTTAATTTCACTGTAAGACAACAACATCAATTTTCTATAATTATCAACTAATGATTGCGATTTGCATTTAGTCGATCGCATTAACGATGGGCAAACACTCATTCGAGGGCATATAGAAGTCGACGTAACAAAGTGCAAGTTAAAAACTGATATTCACAATTTTGTTTACGGATTACCGGTGTGTTTGGAACATAAAAGAGAATTTTGTCGCCGTCAGACAGTGCAAAGTACCTCAAACTTCCGATAATTTTGGCTGTGAAACTTGAATAGGTTGCCAAACAAGTGACGTCAGAAGATTTTTTTGCTAAATTTAATTTCCGCCGTTCCACATACCTCGCTTACTTACCGAGATTTCCTCAAAAACTTATTCCTCACGCTTTGTAATCGCCCATTGTCCCCACCCCTACCCTCGAATCCCTGAACGAAGCACACCATCGCCGGATCCGTCATACAAGCCACGCTGTGCTGCTTGCGGATTGGTGGTGGTCGCGTGACGTCATTGTCGTCGTGTTGGTCGCTCGTTTCGGTCGGTTCGACGGCGAGGGTGGGGATGAGGAGGGGTAGGTTATTCGGCCTGTCACCTATGGTGGTGGATTTCGTGGCACACTCGATCACTCGATTTGGCAACAATGCTCTGCGTATTGGTGAACGATTGGTCGAATTATTTTGAGGTTATATTATCGGTTTCATTGTTTTTTGTTTATTGGAAGGCAGTGTAAATAGTTCAGATCATATTAATATACTATAACTTTAAATCAAACAATGTGATATATATATATATATATATATATATATATATATATATATATATATATATATATATATATATATATATATATATATATATATGTGTGTGTGTGTGTGTGTGTAGTGTTAGATTTTCTTGGACTGCGTCCAATGAGACAGCAGTAGCTGAGTGTCATCACATACCCAACTGTTGGGTTCCACAATGTCATGTGGAACACCCAACAACCTGCGTCTCCGCTTAAATGAACACTTTTTTGGCTGTGGATAGGGTCCGCCTATTCTTGATGGTATGGTATATGTCGGCGCCCTGAAGAATCTGAACATCGAGATATGAAACATTCATCGGATCAATTGAAACATTCGACAATCGAAAATTTTGAAGACGTAGTCAGAATATAACAGTTGTTTAGTGACCTTCGTTAACCAGGATGGATTAACGCGCCCATTTCAAATTATACGCGAAATTAAAGAATATCTGGGTTTAAAAACCCATTAAAATAGTTGAATTGAGATAATATCTGTTCCGTACACAAGTTAAAATTCATCAAATCTTGGCTGAGGAATGTGAACCTATAGAATGTCGGGCAGCGTAAAACTATTAAAGCGATCAAAAATATCCTCAAGAGGGAGCTCTGGTGAAATATATATGGAAACCAAAATAGCCGATCCAGAAACATATATTGACAAAAGAAAAGTGATGGAAAAGAGCGAAATCGAAAAAGCGGACACAACTAGATCATAGTCGATGACAATATTGAACTTGTGGATGAATCTATTTTTCTGGAAAGTAAGCTAGACGAAAAACATCACAGGAGAATCAGAAATTGTACTATAAAGGGTAATAAAGTTACTTATTCCCTGCATTCTTTGCTAACATCTAATTTAAAGAAACACAAAAATTAGAATCTATAAAACACTAATTCGCCCAGTAGTCACTTATGGCGGCAAGACGCGGACCTTCACAAAGAAAACAGAAGAGACGCTTGCAGAATTTGAATGAAGGGCAATCAGAGAATTTTTGATGGCGTGAATGATGAAAACTGAAGGATTAGGTATAACTTCGAACTCAAGCAATTATAGAAATATCTGGATATTGTAGACTATGGAAGGTTTTGTGATTCAGATAGGGATCCTTGGGGAAAATGCCAGAAACCCGGATATCAAGGAGAATCATGGAAGAACGAACAGGGGGTAATAGAAAGAGAGATAGATCAAAGACCCGGTAGCAGGGCAGTGCAAGAAGAGATGTTGAAGACCTACTGCACATTAAAACTGACAAAGAATTGCTGGAGGTTGATCCCGATGAAGGTTGAAGTAGATCAAGGACGGACTGTAGCACACCAGAAACAAGAAGAATAATTTGAAGAAACATGAGGACTATTCTTTATTCATTGAGACTTTTAAAAGTCTTTTTTACGGCTTCAATAACACTGTCGTAAAGAAAAATGTAACAAATGAGGTCCTGTCACCGGGGAATCCTCAAGTTTAACCTCGAGAATGTGTTATAACCTTTAACTATTCACCTTATTCACCCGATTTGACTTCCTGTGACTATTTTAGTTTCGTAAATTTGAAATAATAATAAAATGAGCTGTTTTTGACAACCATTTCGTTGACTTTTTCAGTCGTAGAGCAAACGTTGGTTTTGTTTTAGGCTTAGTCGTTGAGTGTATTTATACCACGAGAAAGATTAATGTCATTTTAACATCTATAAAACAGGATCGCCAGCCAATTGGCTTTATATATATGTTTGTTTTCTTAGTTTTAAAATAGAAAATGTATCTTAATGAAAGAGGTGTTAGGAACTACCGATCAAACAATTTAATAGTATAGTGTGATGTACACGCGTAAAAGTGTCATAACATAATTTGTTTTCCCTTTTAATTGTCGAAACTAAACTCGAAAAGATTCACCACTATAAACCAAATCACTTTTTGAAACTTCTCGACGCGCGTTTCGTTAACCATGTTACCATCATCAGGAGATGATTCACTCTTGATTGAATCTAGTGTTTAGTGTTTCACACACCGAAGGTTCTAATAGAAGAATTGATTGGTACTGTAACCGAAAATTTGGTACTATTTTTGAAAAAATTGTACCAGTTTTTGAAAAGAAACATGTGATAACATATCGAAAACATTAAATCGTACGTAATATGCAACCATTAAAAAGTAGTTTGTTGTTTTCATGCGTAGAAGAAAAAGAGTAATTAATGAAGGGGTACCAAGAAGGACGATTTCTGTGTCAAAGGAAACAAAATAATGCTGTCTTTAATAACCAAATTTAATAAATTGTCAACCAACTTTCATATTCTCCTGATTTAGCCCCATCTAAATATTATATCTTGGTTAAACCCAGAGAGAGTAGTCCTTAGGAAAATATTTGGAGGGGAAAAGGTTAAACGAAACTAGGAGAAAAGAACAAACAATGAGATCAGAGAATTGTAAAGACTCAAGCCTATTAAAAGATAAAAAAAAATAAGAGGAAATAAGAAAAAAGAGTTTCCAAAGGAGGAATGAGAGTGGGAGACCGATGATGACTTAGAAACATTACTGGTCTTATACTGTTAGAGCCCAGGCAGAAACTCAAAATAACACCAAAGTCATTTCTATTTATAAACACAAGCTAAGGAAAATTCAGAAGGAAAGTCTGTGGGTTTCCTATTAACTCACAGGTCTAGTAAAAGTTTTGATGTTCTTGTGTCATTGTTCTCTATATTCAAGAAAAATCATTTTTCTGCATAAAATTCTGAACTGTGACAAAAAGATTGTGATTCTCTAGGAGAACATAAGTCGACATGAGTTTTGTAACATTGATGAGAATGCTCTTTTTGCCTTTCATTTAGGTAGTTATTAAAACATCTTTTCACAGAAATGGCCTATCACGTCCCATTTTCAAGTATTTGCTTCTACTTTATATCATCGGTGCCTTTGTACATAGTACAAAGGTAAGGAGTACTTTGGTACAAAGTGTTGCTGTTTTTTGTGTCTATGGGACAGTAGAGCAACAACAGAACATTACAGTAAGAAAGATTGGCTTCATAGAACTTCTTTTGAACCTGGTATTTCAAAAATCAAATATGCCCACCTTGTTAACCCAAAAAACTTCTTCCACCCCTCCATGTTAAGCTTGAACTAATAAAAAACTTTGTCAAGGCCATGAATAAAGAAGGTAATGGTTTACCATTAAAACCTAAAAGAAATATGTCCTCAATTAAGTGATAAGGAAGGAAGCTTCTAGGTGATTTCAGTTTTCAAGAAAAATTAAATGAAAAGGAACTGGCAGCTTGGAAGGGTTTTGTAAATGTAGTGAAAGGATTTCTGGGCAACAAGAAAGGTGAAAACTATAAAAACCTCACAGATAAACTCTTGAAAGCCTATGAAATACTAGGGTGTCGCATGTCCTTAAAAATCAGTTTTTACGCTTCCATTTGGATTTTTTTCGGAAAATTTGGGTGCAGTAAGCAACGAACAAGGAGAGAGGTATCATCAGGATAATGGAAGCAAAATATCAGGGACACTGGAACCCATCTATGTTGGGCGACTGCTGCTGGTTTTTCAAAAGAGATGATGCTACAGAACACAAGAGTAAAAAATTAAAATTGTTGTCGCTCTATGACATTTTATTCAAATAATCATCAGTAATGTTTTTGCTTAGTTTTTGTCGTCTCCTTTTTTTTCCCCACTACCCATCCCCCACAACAAAAACTGTACGTGTTACAGTAATTAGCTTATCATTTTCGGATTTAGGACTACAAAATACTTCGTATATACTTATTTTCATCAATGTTACCTCAAAAAACTTTATATTTGTTAACTTTTGTAATCAAAAGAAGCAAAAACCCTGAGTTAATCCTAGAAAAAAGTCTTATACTGCAAGAGAAGAAGCCATTGTTATCAGACAAGGTCAACTCATTGTTGGTCAGGCTTGATCCTACAACTTAACGGACATAAGGAATATATAGAAGAAGAATTTGTGAGAATATGTGATAACCGGGAAGTGAATATTGCGATGACATAATGAAAGAAAATCCTCAATAATTGATAGTGGATTACTGAAAAACCTGGCTAAGTAAGTCGAAGACGAAGTAAAATATAACTCTTAATTTTTGACCACGTATTTTTTTCTGAAATATCTCATCAACATATAATTACTATACTAAATGAAAAGTTTGCGGAGCGACATCTATAGAGCAGTAAAAGAACTATACAGTCTACAACATTGTGATGTTTCATCTTACACATAAATATACGGGAAGCTTTAAGTCGATCTGTTAATTCATTCGTACAAAAACAGCAGCTTAAACTAAACGTATCAGTGTTATTTTTTAAAACGGAAAATGTTGAAAATCGTGCAGTGATTAAATTATTTGAAAAAAAAAAACGTTTAAAGGCAATGTGAATATATTCATAGTGAAATGGTAAATGTATTAGGAGAGTTTGCTCCTTCAAAAACAATGGTTTGTAAAAGGGCAGGTGAGTTTCAACGTGGTCGTACAAGCCCGGATGATAATCCTCGTTCTGGACGTCCAATAAGTGTAACTACTGAACAAATAATTCATTCTATACATGATATGGTTATGGATGACTGCCAATTGACTTTGAGTGATATTGCTAAGATCATGGACATCTCAACTGAACGGGTGTTTCATATTTTGAAAAAGGAATCAGGCTTGAAAGAGCTATGTGCAAGATTGATGCAGCATTTGTTAAATTCTGATCAAAAACGACTTCGAGTAAAACTTTCTAATCAACATTTGGATCTTTTTCGAAAGAATAAAATAGATTTTAAACATTGTTTAAAATCCAAAGCCTGCAGAGTGGACTGGGCCAATAATTGAAGGAGTTACAGACGAATTGTTGGAGCATCCACCACATTCACCAGATCTGCCCCCCTCTGACTTTCATCTGTTCCCAAACCTAAAAAAATTCGACGCACGTGGCAAACGTTTTTCATCAAATGAAGAAGTTATAGCAGCCGCAGATAAGTATTTTGAAGGACTTCCAGAAAATCACTTCAAAGATGGAATAAATTAATTGAAGAATCGCTGGGAAAAATGAATTGGGCTTAAGGGAGAATATACGGAAAAATAAAGTAAGTTATTTTTTCAACTATAAATATGTCTTATCATTTCCGCTTCGCGAACTTTTCAATTAGCCTAGCATAAATAAAATAATAGTTGATATTCAGACTACCATGTATGCCTCATAAAATGCTCGGTAAATGCATTCTGGACAATTATTATTGCCTTAAAAACAACGCAAAAATCAGTTTAAATAAAATATATTAATAAGATCCCATTACTCTTATTTTATTGGCCACCACCACATAAAAGGCATCTATTATATATTTAGAAGACCTCTGCCATTCAGAAATTCCTTTCAGGAACGAATTCACTCTCGCTATGACATCCTTGTTAGAAACTGCAAAAAGGCGTGGAAATCCTGATAATATTAACGTGGTGAACGAAACAGGAAAGGAGACGGTAGAAAAGTTTTATTTGCTGTTTTAAACAGCGTCTTTTTTTCATTTAAATTGCACACCAAAAAAGGCATCCGTATAAAACTACTAGTGATTAGTTATTAAAGATAAATAAGTTTTGTTTTAAAATATCTAGAGTGACTCGAATCGATAAAAACAATTGCACCATTGCTGTTTGTATTGTAGGTCACAAGTGCAACGATCAACGCCAACTTGGACCTGTGCACACGTGCAGACAACCATTCACCCCTTTATTTTACAGTTCCACCGGTAACGATGAAAATGTGTCTAGAAACTAGTTTGTATGATGTGTTTCCGTTCAACGGGATTACCTATTTGATCGATGCCAATCCAATAAACAAAAACAAATCGGCTAGTTGCCAAGCCTACCACGACCGACAGCGTTGAATAAAATTGCGAGGAAATGGATAAAAAAAAAAGAGAGACGCGACAATGTGCAACGTTGTCGACGTGTTACAGATCGCGACGACCATTCAACTGCCAACCTGACTTTTTAGCTGTTACGAGGTATGTCCACGCGCCTTTCCCGTGTTGCCACATTGTGCACGGCACTAAATGTTGGTCCTTCGAGCCGGTAATTACCATGTCCATTAGAAAAGTTATAATCATTCTTAATACATTTTCAATTGGGTATAAAAGCTTCAAGTTATGATGCTATAAGAATATATTAAATTAGACCATCGCTGATGAAGACTTGTTAAGATTGTTATTCAGTGCATTATGTAGGGTTAGTTCAATAAATATCGGGACTGATTTATTCCTGCCAATGGGAAGGAGTGGACTTTGGTTTTTATAAGAAATATCGGGGGTGGCTGATGTCAGGTAACTTAGGAAACCTGGCTCGTTGTCTCCAAAACGTTGGAGTGCGTAGATCGTGCAAGAAGTGAACGTGCGTTTTAAGTTCGTTTCGAGAGTTAAGATGACAGAAAACATCGAGCAGCAATATTGCATCAAATTTTTCGTGAAATTCAACAAATCTACTACGGAGACTTTTCACACACAGGATTCGTGAAGTTACAAGGACGTGTTTTGAGTGGCATAAAATATTCAAAGGAGGCCGGAAAAATATTGACGTCCTAGACGTCTGATCTCGGCCCGAACCTATGAAAATGTGGCCAAAGTGCGAGAATCTTACGCAGAAGTGCTCGAACGTTTCAAGATGGGGGTCCGTGGCGTTCGAAAAGAGATCGCATGTGGCTCCATCAAGAGGAGCCTGAAAGGACATTGTTTCAGGACGACTATGGCAGTCCAAAAGGCTTCGACGGAGTGCTTGAATAGCCTTGCAGTTGCGACTTCCAGGAATCGTATAAAGGTCGCTTGTAGCGGTGTATTGATACAGGGGGTCATATTTTGAAAAATATTAACTTGCTATACATATTTCTTCAATAAATGTTTTTTATGACCTCAGTCCCGATTATTATTGGAAAATTCCTGTATTTTATACAGTGTTAACCATTAAACTCGAAGAAATACTAAACACCAAATCACCTTATTTCATTTCTATACGCTCGTTTCGCTAACCATATCAGCAGCATCAGAAGATAATTCAATCTTAAGATTTGAGTTTCGCTAACATGGTTAGTGAAACGCAACGCGAAGTTATATAAAATGATATGGTCTTTAGTGGAAAAATCTTCTCGCTGTTTCACATCGAAGGTTCCAATAAAAAAGGTGTTATATATCTCTAAAAATCTAAAAATCTGAGACACATTTTAAGATGAACTAATAAATGCAGAGCTTTGAAGTTTCACGGTCTGAATATTTAAAAAAAGCCATTTGAAACAGCGCTTTCTATCTGCCACCTTCTGAACTCAAAACTAAATAAATTATGGGCTTCGAATTGCAGTGCCATCTAGAAAGGTTTAGAATATCATACTCAGTTTAGGTACTCAGAATATAGTATTTTTAATTCTGAATACATTTTTGAGCTTCAAGATGGACTGATTGGCGCTGCTGAAGTTGCCTAATCGATGAGAGTTCTCAATTGGCAGCATGCCTACTGTCATCTAAATGTCACTAGGACAATATCTATTTCTGAAGTTCTAAATTGTCTAATTCGTATTGTTGCATCGCGGGAATTTTTGTATTTCTAGTGTTGGGCTTGAAGGTGTCATATAAATGATAGTTCTTACTTGCACTCCAGCAATGACACAGATTGGCACTCAAATTAACATAGCTTCATCGCTATTAGACTTCCCTTATATTTTTCTAATCCATCGATAAAAGAAATTTCGTTTTTGAAGTGAAACTTCTTAGGCGGCGATTCGATAATCGATAATTGGACGAAAATTGAGAGAGAAATTTCAAAGACTCGTCACGTTTAGGCAAATTTCGTTACATGAGAGAGAAGAAAGATATAACGTAGAGAAAAGGAGAAGGAAAGCTATACATTCCGACGCCACGGGAGTGGAGTAAAAGAGAGCAATGTATACACAACAATACAGAGCTATAGAATACGCAGTCCAAAAAGTCAAAAAACTGAATATATATATATATATATATATATATATATATATATATATATATATATATATATATATATATATATATATATATATATATATATATACATATATATATGTAAAAGAGAGCAATGTATACACAACAATACAGAGCTATAGAATACGCAGTCCAAAAAGTCAAAAAACTGAATATATATATATATATATATATATATATATATATATATATATATATATATATATATATATATATATATATATATATATATATATACCCCATTACATCATGCTAAGTATTCTAACTCATTTTTGAGTGTTCCATCTGATCTTCCATGCCTCTCTCATCCTTTTTCTGTGGATTCTCTTTCTTATATATATATATATATATATATATATATATATATATATATATATATATATATATATATATATATATATATATATATATATATATATAATTATAACATATATAATTGAAATTAACCTGAAAAAGAGTCAGGTTATGTTCAATAACTTCGATCAGGACAGAAGAATTTCAGTTGTAGGAAGGGATTAGGAGATTGTGGACAGCTTTATATATCTTGGGCAGAGAATTTAAATGGAGGGGAATACCGCCCGGGAGGTGAAACGGCGTGTTAAATGTGGCTGGCAGGCATTTGGTAGGCTCAACATAGTGTTTAAGAGCAGACTCCCACTTTGCCGGAAAAGAAAAGTCTTCGATCGGTGCGTTCTACCCGTTATGACATACGGAAGTGAAACCTGGACACTCATATCGCAATCAATTCAAAAACTTCGGGTGGCACAGAGGGGAATGGAAAGATGTATGCTCGGCATTACAAGACGAGACAGAAAGTCCTGCGCAAGGATCAGGGAACAAACAAAAGTTTGTGACATCATTGGAAAAGCAAAGCAATTGAAATGGAAATGGGCAGGCCATATAGCGAGGCGATGGGACGACAGATGAACCAAGGCAATCCTGGACTGGATACCGCTTGATCGCAAACGTCCGCAAGAAGAAAGTACGATGGATTGATGACATCGTTAAGTATATTGGACCCGAGTGACAGAGGAAAGCCGATGACCGTGAAAGTTGGAAGTATACTGAAGAGGCCTTCATCCTGCAGTGGATCGATACAGGCTGATGATGATGATGATATATATATATATATATATATATATATATATATATATATATATATATATATATATATATATATATATATATATATATATGCATATATATTGTAAAATAATCAGTTTTCCTTATATAATGAAAAATGTTTTAAACATTGGCAACATCGCGTCAGTCAATGCCTCTCCCTTTCACCCTCGCTCTGCCAGCAACATCCTTAGTTCTCTGGCGACGAATTAAACAGCTGATTCGACATCAGACACCGTTTCTAAAGTTTTGCAGGCCCAATCCCTCAATTACCATAACTAAATTTTGAGCTCGCGTCTCAAAATTAAAGATAATCTTGTCGAAAGTACCCCGTACATTGTTGGTTCTTTTAATTTTTTTCCACAAACACACAAGAAATTTGGTGTTTTTACACAGAAAGAAGCATCGCCTGCGTTATTGACTGCGCGTTGGGGTACTGGCTTCAATGTTTCGTTGTCTTTGCATTAGGCCTGTTATACTGAGTGTTAGATTTTTGATGTGCCCATTAGTGAAACCATTAGGCAATTTTTGACGTGGACTGCTTGTCGATTATTTTCGTGGAACGAACTGTTATAACTGTGGATTTTTTCGTTCTGAATTCTCGTTTTACATGGTCGACGGGTTTATACAGTACAATTTCTGATATAACGAGTGCTTAAAATACAACATATTATTGTTCGTTATAAATTATGACAATTATTATGTTCTCAACTTAAATCTCGGTTTTTTTTAACCACCCTTTATATTTATTTGTGAAAAGAAATTCGAGATAACCCTCCTCTCCACAATAGATGTGAAGCAGGTGATGGGAAGATATGAAAATACGAAGATTCTGTACAGAAGTACGCCAATTCTGTACAAAGAACTGGGTGCGTGCAAAAATCACACAAATCATGACTTGAGCTGTGTCAGCATTGTTTCAGTCGAAAGGCAGTGTTTCGTACGACATCGCGTCTACAATTGATTGAATATATCAGTGGCGGCTCGTGGGTTCTTAAAGTGGGAGGGCGTAGAAGAAAATACTGCTGCTGAAGAATTTTTTTGCTTTTACCTTCCTCCTTTTTACTTTTCGTGCTATTGAAACCCTATACAGGAGGTGAATCAAGAAAACATTAAAATTTTATATTGTTACTGCTTACATGGACATTAGAGAATGGGTTGTTGCTTGTTGTGCAGATATAGGAATAAACAAGTAGGTACTTAACGTTTCCCGAAGAGTAAACCATTCAAACAGTTTATTGTAACTGCAAATCAATAGAGAAATTTCGAAAAAGTTCATGAAGTTCGAAATGTTCAAAAAAATATCAAAGTTATGTGACAAAAAAGGGTTGTTGTACAAATTTTTGTCGGTGAATAGCACCTCGCCGTTTCCTAGTTTTTAAAGTAAAATTCCATTCGCCTGTTTTTGTCTAAAATAAATTTTTTAATAACTTTTTCATTAAAGTCCAGAGTTAGTTCGACCATAGCACTCTCACTATTTAACATTCCTAAAGCATTTAGACTATCTTTCCCCATTTCTTAAATACATTTTAATCAAGTTCAAAGTCGAAAAACACCTTTTGGTTTTGGCTGTGGTCATCGGTATAGTCACTAGTATTCCCAATGCCTTAGTGATTTCTTTAAAAGCTGTATCCAGTCCCATATTCAAAAAAACGTTTAATATCTTTAAACAGCCTTTAATGTCTTTATTTTGACATATCTCGGGCCTTGAATACAAAATTTCCAAATTGGTTTTCAAATCTTCTTTTTCTATCGTCGGAAAACTTTCACATATAGTTTACTGTCCAATTTTCGCGTAAAACTGGGCCTATTTTTCCATTCTTTTTGAACTTGACTCAAATTTAACGTGGGACGACCGTTAGTTTTTAATTCAACTTTCTCCTCCAAACTTAAATTAGTCATTATTAACTATTTTAAATAAGACACCTTCATGTTTGCAATTAAAAGTTGATTATTTTTATTTGAAAATTGCTACTCAGTGTGTACACACGTAGCAAATCCCAAATCAAAACAAGTATTTGCGAAACGAATGAAATACGCGACGCGAGACATACCAAACGCTCAGTACTCGTCAAATCAGCGTTTAAAAGGAATTACCGATATGCTCGGTCGCAGGGAATCTACGCCCAAATTGCATATTTTAGAAAGCAGTTAAACCCCCGAATTCTGGCAACTAACAAAACATTTAACGCCAACGACGAGATAATATGACGTGGCGTACGGTCGCTGGAGGTAAACGTCCGACCAACGATGTAAAAATTGTGGCGAGAGGATGGAATTTTTGTCCGCATTATTTGGTATAATGGGTCGACAGACGTTCTTCTATATTTTGAGATTTTAATTTTAAATACTATCTTAAAATGAATTAAAGGAAAGAAACTGAACGGAAATAAAATATTTTGCTCTGAAAAATTGTTTACTATCATAAACGCTAGAGGGGCGGCGCCCCAACACTCTCCCTCACATGCCGCTACTAGGTTATATTTACAGCGTACTCATATATTATACTTCCTTTCGAAGTTGAAAGATGTCGCTTTAAAATAACTAGACGTGCCTGAGGAAATTGTGATTCGAATATGTCTTGCAACCGATCAAATTTGGTTGCGAATCTAATAAAACTAGATTTTTCGGCAATCGACGACAATCGTTCATCAACTTTAATCTTTAAATTATTAACACAACATCAGATTAAGAAGAGCTGACGCAGAAAACACGTTCCGTATTACGACCTAAACGATTCTTATAATATGCCGTTTTCGCAATTAAACAAAACTAGAAAAAAACCTGTTGGAAACATCTCATCTCATTAGTTCATGTACAAGTACTAAATAATTCATCAGGGTAGGCCTCATGGGATTTTGTTATTTTTTTTTTACAACAGCGGGGCCTGATTTAAAGACAACCTGTTTATAAGAAGAATGCGAATATAGTGAGCAACTGGAAGATTTTTTTTTATTGATAAAGTAAATTGAGAGATTATGGTACGGGTCTTTCATATTGAGCTATTTTTTTTAATTCTTAAATAAAACACAGATGGCGTTGTGAATTTGTCTAGGTCTAGTATCATTTCAGAAGTGTAATGTATGACATTTATAAAAATGGAGTCGTACACAATGCAATTTTATGAAAATAGACGTTCAGTGAAAATGTTTAGAAAAAATGACGTGAAATTTACGGTTTGTACAATCGTCAATCTGAAAGTACTATAATTCGAATTATTCAAAAATTTCAAGAAACCAGTTCGGTGGAAGATCAAAGAAGATCAATATACAGGGTGTTCCATATCTTATCCGCCATAGAGCAACTGGTGATAGAGATCAAAATAAGAGGATTTAGTCAATAAATGTGCTGGCAAATGTTAGTAATTAAAAAGAAGCAGGGTGTTGAAAGTGAAACTATATTTTCGAAAGATTGATATAATTTAAAATCGGTTGAAGTTATCAGGTTCAAAATAGGGGTAGTTGGGTTTTCAAAGTTGGCAAATCCGAATTTGGTACTTGCTTGAGCCTAGTTACTAGAGGGCGCTTGCTACTTACTTTGTGAGGAATTAACTCGCTCATATTTTTTACTTTATTTAACTGGGAATATTTTGACTTCAAAATAGAGAAGAGTCAAAATTTTCACGTAAAAAAAGTCAATATCGATATCTCACGCCGTTTGCGAGATATTCGTGTTCGAATATTTCATTGCACATCTTGTCGATGGCTAAAAAAAATGCAATTCACAAAGTGTGTTTTGAATGTTGTGTATAAATTATTTCGTCTCGATGACAACTATCATTGTTTTCTATCTCTCTTATTAAACGTAGGGGGAAACAAGTTTCTCCAATCTTGAGTTGGTATTAAAGAATTTGTAAAAAATGCCCAGGCTTTATCAGTTCCCTAACCGTGATTTAAGGGATACGCTCTGCGTTTACACACAAGTAAATTACAATAGTCGTGGTGCAGTTACAAGGTTGGGTAGAGCTCTAATCAACCAGAATGATCCCAAATCGACAAATTTTTCAAAGAATGTTCAATCAGTTAGGCGAAGCAGGTTCGTTGAACATATAACGGTAGAACAAGAAGAGGACATTTTGGTTAGTATAGCGGAAAATCCAGAACTAAGTACTATGCACTTGGAGGCATCTACAGGAATTAGCAAATCTACCGTTTCAAAAGTTCTCCATAAAGAAAAATTGTTTCCCTACCATTTTTTGCCTGTTCAAAATTTATTGCTACAAGATTTTCCGGCTAGATCAGAATTTTTTCAAAATCTACTAAATAAAAAAAACGAAGGCCCCATGTTCCTAAAAAATATACTGTTTATTGATGAGGCAACTTTTACCAGATGCGGAATTTTTAATTGGCGAAATAATCATTATTTCGCCCTGGAAAATCCACACCTACCAAAAGAGAGACATTTCCAGCACAAATTTTCAATTAACATTTGGTGCGACATTATCGAGAATTTTTTAACTGGCCAATTTGAGTTTCCGCAAAGACTGAATGGAGATCAATATGTGCAGTTTTTTAAAAATGATTTATTAGACCTTCTGGAGAGTATACCTCTAAACTTAAGACAAGACATATGGTTCATGCCAGATGGGGCGCCACCGAAATTTACTGTTACAGTGCGAAATCATTTGAATCAACATTTTCCACATCGATGGATTGGGTGTGGTGGTGAGTTTCGTTGGCCACCTCGTAGCCCAGACATTAATCCGTTAGTCCCAGACATTAATCCGTAGTTAAGATCTGTTAGTTTTATTTGTGGGGTCATATGGTGTCTTTAGTTTACCATGATGAAATCAATACACGAGACGAACTTCTACAAAAAAAAAATCAACATACGGCCAATGTTATTAGAAATAAAGAAAATATCTTCTCAAATGTGGGCATTTCTTAAAATGCCTGGGAAAGTGTATTGAAGTAAACGGAGGACACTTTCAAACCTACTGAAGTTAATTTCAAAAAATTGTTATTTTAAATAAAGTCCGTTGTACTTTTGACATTTTAATGTATTTTTCCTGGTATTCAAGGCACATTTTACGCAAACTTTTGCAAATTTTTCAGCCATCAACAAGATGTGCAATGGAATATTGGAATACGAATATCTTGCAAACGGTATGAGATATCGATATTGACCAAGGACACCTTTTTTATGTCGGAATTATGACTATACTCTATTTTCATGTCAAAATATTCCCAGCTTTATAGGGTCAAAAAATATGAGCGAGTTAATTCCCTACAAAGTAGGTAGCAAGCGTTCTCTAGGAACTAGGCTCAAACTAGTACCAACTTCGGATTTGTCATCTTTGAAAACTCAACTACCCCGATTTTGAAACTGATATCTTCAACAGTTTTTAAATTATCCCAATTTTTCGAAAATTTAGTTTCACTTTCAGCACCCTATATCTCTAATAACTAACATTTGCCGACGCATTTATTGACTATGCTCTAAGGCGGTCTTGCTCTATGATGGACTGGCTCTATGGCGATAAGTTATGGAACACCCTATATGCTCGTGGTAGTTGAGCATATTGATTTGTTATGTGAGAGCCTCTATAGCGGACTGGCTCTATGGCGGATAAGTCATGGGACCCCCTATATGCTCGTGGTAGTTGAGTATATTGGTATGTTATGTGAGAGTGTTCCTGAAGACCCAGAAATTTCCATTAGTCGACTTCCACAACAATTTGGACTTAGTGAATTATACGAAAGGATTTGGCTCTAAAGGCATATAAGGTTCAAATAACTCGGGCACTAAAGCCATTCAAAACGTCGTGCAATACATTTTTTACACATTTTGCAATATGCGGCCGAGCACTGTCATGTTGAAACTTTATGATGTCTTTGGGCATATTCTGATCGTTTTTCCTTTAATGCTCGGTTCAGTTTTATCAATTGTTGTCGGTATCGAGCACCGGTAATCGTTTCACCAGGTTTCAGCGGTTCGTAATACAGAGTAACACCATCACTTAGCAAAAACGACATTATTAACCGAAACACCTATTATATTTATTTCTAGCCGGCTTTTTTGGCTTTCACCTTTATTTTATCATATGATTCTCTTAATAATTTTTTCTATCTTATTAATACAATCTATTTTTCTTTCTTTATTTATCATTGTTCCGTTTAAGTCTATGCCTGTTTCGCTGTTTCGATCTCATCGTGAACAGGATTAATCTCATAAGCTTAGTTGGGATTCCCATTTCCTCCGTAGCTTCGTGCCAGGTCTGTAAATATGAAATCAGAATTTGCCCATAGATGGCCATAGCTGTCAATGTAGTTACAGTCAAACCGCGTCATTGGTGCCATTTTCTTGTTGACGTCTAACAAAGATTTTCAACTAACAACAATACAAGTTTCATACAATACAATAGTTTGTAATAGCCATGAACATGTCGAATTTCGTGCCTGGAAACTACGATTTAAGGACAGCATGGATTTTCTGTTACCATTTGAACAAAACTTCTGTAGAATCGTATTGAATGCTTGTCGAAACTTACAGTGAGCATGCTCTTGGTAAATCATAGTGCTTTGAGTGGTTAAAAAAAATTAAAAAATGGCGATTTTGCCGTGAGAAACGAAGAACGTGGAGGACCACTGAAAAAGTTTGAAGACAGCGAATTGCAAGCATTGTAGGATGAGGATGACGCTCAAACGTAACAACAACTCGCGGATCAATTAAATGTGATACGAGATCCATGGGATAATGGGTTCCACATGAACTGAATGAAAGACAGCAGGAAAACAGAAAAACTACTTGCGAAATGCTGCTCGCTAGGTACAAAAGAAAGGCATTTCTCCATCGAATTGTAACTGGCGATGAAAAATGGATATATTTTGAGAATCCTAAGCGTAAAAGATCATGGGTCACTCCAGGCGAACCATCGACATCGACTGCAAGGCCAAATCGCTATGGACGGAAGACAATACCCTGTGTTTGGTGGAATCAGAAGGGTGTGATCTATTATGAGCTGCTAAAACTTTGCGAAACCGTTGAAAAAATTGTAGCGTTTACAAATTATCGGTTGTTACTGGTAAGAACATTTTGGGCGAATTGTATTTGAAAGGGCACCTGTATCATTCAGGACAAGGCCAAGAGAGTCTAACTGCAAATCTCGAGGTGAACAGACGTCTCCACGCCTTACCTTTCCGACAGAGAGGGTTTTATGACCCGGTAATTAGAGAATACGGTCACTCATGGATCAGGTCATTATAGAATTATTTCGGAACCCAACCATTACCGAAACCAAACTTTTTTGGGGCCACATTGCACAGTACCCGGTGAGTACAGATTCTAAACCTTTTGGGGATCCCCGCATAGCGACACAGAATTGCCAGTAGGCGTGCTCATTGGTACTTGGATACCCCAGTACTGGATAGACAAGCGGCGGGACAAAGGAAAAATGAGGCCAGATAATAGTTTTTAATATATTTTCGTATTGAGCTAATGTTTTCACAATAGGGTTTAGTGTCCCTCAGCCTCCCTGTGTTTTTCTTATTGTTTTATTTTTTACCTTTTTATTTTCTTTGTGTTGTTTTTTTTATTGTGCTTACGGCTATTAAAAGTATAAAATTAATTCAATAGTTTTTAAAAGATAGACCACTTCCCAGTTCCAGGGTCTACTATTACCTAAGATAATTTAACGAACTGGGTGGCCCTTTTGACGTGCTGCATTATCTCATCCAGGACCTTCTCACCGGTGCCTTCGGCGAAGGGCTGCCGTCACAGTAGCCAAAATTTTTCAATTGGTTTTAACAAGAGAAATCATTTGATTACAAAATGATCGATTTGAATCAAGCTTTGCGTAAAAAAATACCAGAATATCAAAAAAGGCAACACCAAGTGAGTGCTTCATAAAAATGCACCATCACACACAGCAAAACTGGTCAAGGAAACAATTGAGGCGTTTAGTTGGGAAATACTTTCGCATGCGGTTTACCAGACTTGACTCCATCCGATTACTACTTATTTGCATCGATGGGAACACGAAAATGTACGAAAATGGCTCGATGAGTGGTGTGCCTCAAAAGAGCAACAGTTTTTTTTGGTGTGGCATCCACAAATTGTCAGACAGGTAGAAAAAATATTTAGTTAGCCATGGGTAATACTTCGAATAAAACACTTTTTATCATTTTCATACAATAAACGTGTATTTTCTATACAAAAATTCCGGTTTTATATTTCATATCAAAGCTGTTTGTACGCGGTTAGAGTTTGTATTGATGGTAGTCTCAGAACTACCCGACCTGACGTATATATGGCAGTTGTTGTTTGAAAGAATGACTATGGTAGATAGTACCAACTTTATAAAGCTTAAGTTTGAAGTTCGACGATGCTACGTCATTTAGTATTTATTTGACAGCCATTAATTGTAAACATGGAAATGGGATCATTTGAAAGGTATCAATCTAACTGATATCAAAGCGGAGCTAAATTCTACTCTAGGGGAGTCCGCTTTTTTATTTACAACTGTAAAATATTGGGTGGTAGAATTTAAATGAGGCCGAGCGAGCGGTCAAGATCAACACAGTGATCGATCAAATGAAGTGACCAAATCAGAAATGGCGAAGAAAATCCACAAAATGGTATTGGATGACCGTCGACCGAAAGTGCGTGTATTCGCAGTGCTGTATATCGCATATTGACTGAAAATTTGGATATGAAAAGGCTGTGCGCAAAATGGGTGTCGTGATTACTCACAATGGAATAAAAACAACGTCGTGAGGATAATTCAATCATGTCGAAGTTTCACAGGAATAAAACTAAAATTTTGCATTGATTCATAACCATGAATGAAACATGGATTCATTACTTCACATCTGAGACGAAGGAACAGTCAATGGACTAATGCCGGAATAATGGCCGTTCTGTCTGCAGGCGAGGTCATGGCGTCAGTTTTTTGGGATGCGCATGGGATAATTTTCATTGATTATCTTCAGAAAAAATAAACAATCAACGGCGAGTATTATGCGAACTTATTGCAGCGCATGAGTGATGGAATCAAGAAAAAATGGCTGCGTTTGGTGAAAACGAAAGTTATGTTTCATCAAGACAATGCATCAGTTCACACATCATTTATCGCGATGGCCAAAATCAATGAGTTAAAGTTTGAATTGCTTCCTCACGCACCCTATTTGCCAGATTTAGCCCCGACGGATTACTTTCTGTTTTCAAACTTGAAAAAATAGCTCGGTGGTAAAAGATTTGCCAACAATGAAGAGGTAGAGTCTGTGGTTGATGGCTATTTTGAGGAACTCGACGATTTTCACTATAAACAGGGAATTGAAGCTTTTGAACATCGCTGGGAAAGTGCATTCCGCTAAAAGGAGACTATGTAGAGAAATAAAGAATTTTTTTTCCAAATTGATTGTGTTTTCTTTGTTAAGTCGGATACTTCTGGGACTACCCTTGTATAACGTAAAAAAAATTATAAGTGCTAAAATAAAGGTAAATTTTCCCTCACTGTACGTCCAAAATGAAAATTCTAACATTTAAACTACCACTCTGAAACGGCCAAAAACTTGGAAACAATTTTCAAGACGTTTATATGAAACATATTGACAACGTCGCATCTAATAGGTCATACACCTTACGTTCGTGGCTACCAGCCAAAGATATGTCCCGTCTCTGTCCCTCTCTTTCCCCCCCACGCTCTATCTCTATCCCCCAATACCTTCTGCCATAATTTTGTGACATGTGCTCAAGAAGTTTCCACGTCTTTCCCGATTACTCTTAACTTTCCCCAGTTCTAATTTGCAGTATTATTCTGGTTTAAACGTTGTAATCGGATCTTTTCTTAGGTGTTGTTTTTCACAGTGTAAACGAATGGAAAGACAATAATCCTAATGGTGTTGTTAACACCTCAAGGACGGTCAGTGAGTGTTTTTATTTAATTAATGTCCAACTTGGAAATGTAAACATAGAGGGTGTGTCGAGAACGTGACGATTACCGTATAGAATATCGTAAAAAATATAAAATACTGGACGGCGCGTAAATTATTTTTGGTTTAACTTTTTTTTTTTTAAAACTGTACAAGATCAACAACAAGATCAAACAACCCATACTTTCGCCGACTTCACGGCAGATGGCTTATACATGCAGATTTTTTATTTCTTTGGACTGCGTCAAATGAGACAACAGTAGTTGGGAGTTATACACTCCCAATTGGTGGGTTCCACAAACTCATGTGGAACGCACAACAACCTACGTCTCCGCCATAATGAGCAATGATTATTGCTTAAGCGGGATTGAGCCCCACCCATCCCTTATATTGGAGGGCAAATGTTTCGTCTGTTGGTGGTTTTGTGAATGGTGGTTGGTGGTTGTTTGATTGTGGATCTATTCTTCAGGAGAGAGGATATGTCAGCGCCTTTATGACTCTAACCACCAACAGACGAAACATGTGTACTCCAATGTATGGGATGAGTGGAGCTCGATTCCGGCCAAGCAATAACCATTGCTCATCATCAGCCAGTGTCGATCCACTGCAGGTTGAAGGCCTCTTCAGCATGCTTCCAACTTTCACAGTCCTGGGCTTTCCTCTGCTGCTGGGCTACTTAACGATGTCATCACTCCATCGTGCTTTCGGTCTTCTTCGCGGACGTTTGCGATCAAGCAGTATCCACTCCAGGATTGCCTTGGTCCATCGCCCCGCTTGTTCCATCGTCTCATCGCCTCGCTATATGGCCTGCCCATCTCCATTTCAATTTCTTTACTCTTCCAATGATATCACACACTTTCGTTTGTTCCCTGATCCATGCGCAGGACTTTTTGTCTCGTCTTGTAATGCATACATACATCTTTTCATTCCCCTCTGTGCTATCCGAAGTTTTTGAATTGATTGTCCAGGTTTCACTTCTGTATGTCATAATGGGTAGAACGCACTGACTGAAGACTTTTCTTTTCAGGCAAAGTGGAAGTCTGCTCTTAAACACAATGTTGAGCCTGCCAAATGACTGCCAGCCACATTTAACACGCCGTTCCACCTCCCGGGCGGTATTTCCCTCCATTGAAATCCTCTGCCCAAGATATATAAAGCTGTCCACAATCTCCAAATCCCTTCCGAAAACTGAAATTCTTCTTTCCTGGGCGAAGTTATTGAACATAACCTGACTCTTTTTCAGGTTTATTTTCAAGTCAAATGGTTCACCAGCCCTTTGCAGTTCTTGTATGCGTCTTTGCAGCTCCTCTGGGTCTTGTGAAAGGAGAACGATATCATCTGCAAATCTAAGATGCACCATTGATCTTTACACCATCCTGTTCCCAATCCAGTTTACGGAATACTTCTTCAAGGCCAGCCGAGAAAAGAATTGGCGATATTGCGTCACCCTGCCATACACCTCGTTCTACATTAATTCCCACTTCAAGATCATCAAGGTGAATTGTGGCTGTAGCTCCAGCATATATCGATCCTAATAGGTTTACATATGCTTTATCTACCCCTTGGCTAAGCAGTGCAACCATTATTGCATGCTTTGAAATGGAGTTAAATGCTTTTTTGTAGTCGATAAAAGCCAAGCACAGTGGCATGGTGTATTCGTTGTGCCTTTCTATGGCCTGTTGTATAACCTGGATGTGATCCATTGTACTGAATCCATTTCTGAATCTTGCTTGTTCTCTTGATTGTGCGACATTCAGTTTTTTTTAATATTCTTTTAGAAATTATCTTAGTGAAAACTTTGTACATATGATAGAAGGCTTATTAGATGGTAATTCTTTAAATCTTCTTGTGCTCCCTTTTTATGTAAAAGGATCACTTCTGCATTTTCCATAAGTCAGGTACTTTTTGTTCTTTGATTCATTTTAAGTATAATTTTGCCAGTATTTTATGTAACGTCCGACCACCAGCTTTTAGCATTTCGACAGTTACACTATCCTTTCCTGGAGCCTTGCCGTTTTTCATCGATTCTATAGCATTTGTTACTTCCTCCACTAGAATATCTGGCATTTGTTCTTCCGTTCATATAACTGGGAATAAAATTTTCTGACAACCTTTAACATTTGCGTACGCGTCCTGGATACTGTGCCATCCTCACCCCTTAAGGCATACATTTGCGTTCTTTTGTTTCTCAGTTTCTGTTTAGCCTTGTTAATTCCTTTGTTTTCTTCAAGGGTTTCTTGCACTAGCTGCATATTTATTCGGCGCGTGTTCTCTTTGGTACGTTTTCTTATAGTTTTGCAGAGCTCAGTGTACTCTGCTAAAACGACTACCTGCATTTATCATTACCCGCCATTTCTTCATCAAATCCACGGTCTCACTGAAGATTTTTGCCTGTTTGAGACATTTTTCTTCTGGTGCTATTGAAGCAGCCGTTTGAAGTATATTGTTGGTGATTTCTTCATATTGAACTGATAGTTCCACATTTTCTGTAGAAGTAATCTCAAAATCGCTTCCTCTCTACAGCAGTTTCCCAGAATCCACTTTGCCCTTCTTTGATCTTACCATTCTTTCGCGTTCTTTTCGACAGTTAATCCTAACTTTTGCTCGTGCCATTCGATGGTCACTGCCAACATTAAAATTGTTAAGGACAGTACAATTGGTAAATATTGTTTTATCGTTGGTCATGATATAGTCAATTTCACTTGTGAACCCAGATTGACTTTTCCATGTCCATTTTCTATTGATATTTTTCTTATAGAACAAATTCATAATATATAGTTCTTGTCCTTCAGCAAAATCCACCAATTTGTCACCTCTATTTTCTCGTTCACCAGTTCCATATAGGCCAGTTGCATTTTTGTCAGTTCTTGTTGTTCCAATTCTGGCATTAAAATCACCCATCAGGATTTTGTGGGCCCTGGGCCCCATCATCATAAAAATCCTCAATTTCCTCATTCCTATGGCTTATAGTTTGTGCATAAGCTTGGACGATTTGTAGCCTAAACTTTTCATTGAGCTGAATGACGTATTGGGCTAGTCGGTCAGATGTACTTTCAAATTTTACTACATTGTCCTTCAGCTTTCGATTGATGAAGAATCCAATTCCGCTATATCGGCCATTTTCCGTACCTCGAGTGTAGAGTACGTGTCTAGTTGGTTCCAGTTTGATTAACTCTTCACCCTTTCTTCGTGTTTCACAGCGCCCAATATTATCCCAATATATGTTGTCAAGTTCGATTAACAATTCTTGCAATCGGGCTTCCGTTTTCATAGTCCGTATATTTAGCGTTGCAATGTCAAAAGTCAAATGGCAGCCTGATCTAACCCTATGATTCTTAGCACCCTCTGCCTTGGGGCAGGTCGTCCCGCTGCCGTAGGTAGTTGCCCCTTGACCTCCGGGGAATTAGAGCCGTGTTTGAGGTTTAACTGTCATATTGAAACATATTGAAATACTATGTTAAAGGTGTGGACCGTAATCTGCCACGCTGGTCCAATGCGGGTTGGCAGATTTTGGATCATGTTAGTCTGAGGCCTCTGCCTTGACCTGTCCGCCAGGGGTGTCCCTCTCAGGAGCATAGACTCCAGACGCCATAGCTCAAAACTTCATTACCCTACTCAAACCCCTTTACCACGTCAAGGTCTGATCCACAAATATATATATATATATATATATATATATATATATATATATATATATATATATATATATATATATATATATATATATATATATATATATGAACCCATATCTCATACCAAATTGACCACTTTTGGTTCAGACCCCTTTCGATTTGGCTGAAATATTTTAATCTTTTCTACCCCATTACAAAATTTTCTCAGAATTTTTATAATTCTTTTTACCCAAAGTTATGAATTTTTCAAGACAAACTTGCTCTTTTTTTTCTACTACCTATAACTTTTTAAAAATTTAACTTAGTGGAACGTTTTTTTAAATTGTTTGTTTTTGAATGTACTTTTCAGAAAAAAATACAAAAACATTTTTAGATGTCAATTTTTTTGGAAATTTTCAGTTTTTTGAGTAAAACCGTTAATTCTTTTAAGTTCAAAGAAAAAATAAGAATTTTTTTTCAATGAAAAAAAATAATAGAAATAAAAGTCGGCCCACTCTGGGATACGCGACATTATCCGTAGATTAAATCAAAGCTTTTTTAGGAAAAAAAATAAAAATGGCGAACTATGAAAAATTGAAGGTTTTACTCAAAAAACTGAAAATTATGAACATTTTCAGTGTTTTGACCAAATCAAACCAAACTTGACATGTGAAAGTTGGTTTGTACTTTTTTTTCTGAAAAGTGAAAAGTGTATTCAAAAACAAAAAATTGAAAAGAAACGTCCCATTTAGTCATTTTTTGAAAAAGTTATGGGTATTTAAAAAAAAGAGCAATTTTTTTGAAAAATTCGTATCGTTTTTTCGGTTGGGTAAAAAAAATTGAAAAAATTCTGAGAAACGTTTTTAATCGAGTAGAAAAGAATACAAAAAATCAGCCAAATCGAAAGGGGTTGGGTTTAAAAGTGGTCGATTTAGCATGGAATGACCCATCTATATCGACGTTTGGCATATATTAACCAAAAGGGCGTTCTCACGCTGAAGACGCATTTGATGTTGGCCTGTCTTCCCTCCAAAGGGGAAGCCGACAGTGTTACCAGAATAAACGCTGTGACACTAGTCTCATTGCAATATTTACGTACTGGGAATATTAAAATGGCAGATATTTTGCAAGCGTCAAATATACAGGAACATCTACGAGAACTTCTTAGTTATATTTCCAAATGGCAGATAAATACAATGTATAAAACTGGTAGGGTGTTCACATAGAAAATAACAAGAAAAAACATGTATGTTAATGATAAAATATACTAACCCACACCAAATAAGATAGCATTTTTTTAAAACCTATTTTAAGTATGTGTACACAAGGATATACACTTGAATGAAATCACAAGGCGAAATAATTTAAATACGTTAATATCTAATTTTGTTCGTAACATATTACGATCGCAAATACAGCTCAAGATAAGGAACATCTATAAATAAAAACTAGATAACAAAATACGAACCGAAGAACTGAGAGATCAAAGTGAAATACAAGATGTAGACTACAAGATTGGCATTTTAATAAACATACGTATGCTTATTTATATGGATTATTGCATACTATAAAGAGGAAGAATAATAAGAAATACAGCTCACGATAAGGTATATGATAACTCAAAACAGAAATACTGGTTTGAAGAACAGATTTGAGTCAAGTGTATTAGGTTTTAAGGCAATTGGTGAAAGGATCTGTTATATGAGAATGAGGGGGAAAATGTCGAAATATGTCAACGTTCTCTATACATATACTCTCCTTCGAGCACTCGGCGTGAAACACTAAACTCAAAGTGATTTACACCGAACCACCGAATCGCTTTTTTTTTAAGTTTTCGACGCACGTTTCGCTAATCATGTTAGCATCATCAGGAAATGATTTAATCTTCTCTATTAATTTTCTCTATCTAATTTAATCTTCTCTAATTGAGATGATTAAATCATCTCCTGATAATGTTAACATGGTTAGCGAAACGTGCGTCGAGAACTTTAAAAAAAGTGATTCGGTGTTTAATGGTAAATCTTTTTGAGTTTAGCAGACGTTAGAATTAGGAAGAAAACTTGGACGTTCTCTTCAAAAGGAAGGACTAGGACCAAGGAGATAAATCATGAAGAGGTCTTGGATGTTCTTTGTTTGGAAGGATTAGTAGGAGTTAGAGGAATCTGAGACTTACAGAGCAATGGCACAATAAAATTTATATTTAATGAAAGACTTTTCTTGCCTAATTCTAATCTATTATATTAACCTCCGTTGATGAAGACGGTATACCAGATGTGGAGGTTAATAATTTACCAGGTGTGGGTTTTAATTTTTTCTTAAAAAAATCTCGTTTAATTTGCGAGATAGATAAAAAATGGTTTATTCAAAGTGTGCGCCATTGCTAGCTGCACATTTTCCCCATTTCCCTGGCAATTTGTGGATGCTCTCATCCTGTCATCAAGCCATTCTACGATATCTCCGTAATTGTTGAAGTGTTTCACGGAAAGTGCATGAGACATCAATGAAAACAAGTGGTAGTCGGAAGGGGTCAAGTCTGGTGCCAGGCAAGTGCAGAATTGATGTCTCTGACCGCTTTCGCTGGGTGTGATGTGGCGCAAAATCACTTTTCCGTGTCTTGGAGCCTATTCTGGCCGAATCATTTGTTGATAGTAGCCAATGATATTAACTGTTTCATCTGATTTCTTCCTTTCTTTCCAAAGCAATTGTGTCCTGGAGTCGATGTTGATGATTGTCCTGGGTCAGCCCATGACTTTCTGCGTTTTGAGTTCTCCAAATATATCAATTTTTCGTCTCCACTCACGATCCAATGCAAAAAACTCTTTCTTTCATGCCAAGAAAGCAAAACTTCGCACACCGTTTTATGCTTTTCCATCTTGTACCCACTTTCTGGATCTTTTCTATGGCATGCAAACATTTAACATCTCTGCCATTTGTTGTTGAGTTTGCATATTGTCTATTTCCAATAATGTTTGCAATTCGGCATCTTCAATTTTTTTCGGTTAACCTGGATGTTTTGTCTTTTAAGTCGAAATCATCACACAGAATGATAATAACTCGATTTTATATACTTGCTGGGTAAAGCTTAATGGCAAGTATAATACGCACAAAATTTAACTAATTTAAAGCATAATAATTAAAATGAATCCCACTAAATTATAAACTAGTGAACATCCCGCGGTTTCATCCTCGGTAGTTATGTGGGGGTAAAGAGTATCGTATATGTGTGTATATCGATGTTTGGAATGTATATATCCTCAATCAAACATATGATTTTTATCCTGAAAATCCCTCAGGAACGGAAAAGCTAAATTAACGCGAATGAAACCTCGGGGTTCCCACTTGTAGAAAATACTAATGAGATTTATGTACTTGTGATTTTCCACTGACAATAGTTTGTAGTTGTGAACCAATTTTACTTGTACCAATTATTAAAAGAGATTTAAGATGGTCATCGGTTAACTTAGATGTGTAAACGTTCTTTGTGTACTTCATTTTGGAGAATGTTTTCTCGCACAAATAAGTAGTACCAAATATTTTTTTCTCCTTTATTTGGGTTTTTTGCCACTGTCTAAAACTCAAAAAATATCAAAAATACCTGTTCTTATTTAAAGAAAGAATCACTGGGTAAAATCTCGAGAATGACATATTAAATAAATCTCTTAAAAAGCCATTAATATGGCTTAAGTATGTTTATATTTTTGCTATGTGGCACATATATGGCATTGACGATTTAAATATTTTTTTACAAGATATAAATTCTCGAGAGCCTACAATTAAGTTTACTTTAGAGATGGAGAAGGAGAACAAATTGCCATTCCTCGACACTTTAATAATAAAACAAAACAACAAATTATAATCTACAGTTTACAGAAAACCGACAAACCCAGATAGGTATCTCAATTTCTTTTCAAATCACTCAAAATCGGTCAAAACAGGAGTAATTAAAAGTTTATATGACAGAGCAAAACTTGTTTGTACCGACAGTGATACACTACAAAAAGAAACAAATCACATAAAAGACATTTTAATAAAAAAACAATTACCCAAAACATTTTATAGATAAATCGCTTAAAAATTTTGATACTAGACAAAACAGACAAGTTATTAATGACAATAATAATAACTCTCAAACAATCAACCTCACAATCCCTTATATCCGCGGTATTTCTGACACAATTAAAAGAGTAGGAAATAAATACAACATAAGAACGACATTTAAAACAAAAAATACTCTTAGATCTCTATTAACAAAGACTAAACCAAACAATATACAACAAAATACCAAAAATGTGGTTTATAAAATTCCCTGCGAATGTGGCAAATTCTATATAGGTGAGACATCTAGACCGTTAGATGTTAGAGTAAAAGAAGATAAAAACCGTCTTAGAAAGGGCGATTTTAATAAATCTAGAATTTGTCAACACGCATGGGAATCGGGTCATAAAATCAATTGGAATAGTCCCAAAACGGTATTAAAAGAATCGGTAACAAAATACAGAAGATTAAAAGAAACCGCTATAATTAATTTAAATAAAAGTAACTGTATTGCTATGCCTTCGGTAGATTTAAATTCATTATGGTTCCCGATTCTAAAGAATACAATTAAAAACATTTAAATATTTGAATACACAATCAGTACAATAAACAATCACACAGTAAACATTACCTATATATATTTTTTGGTAGTATGTCACTGTCATGAAAATCTATTGTTGTCAATGTAAGTATCGTTGACATATACAAAAAAAATATATTTACTTTCACTCGTTACTTTATATATTACAAATTAATATAATTTATTTTTTAGTTTAGTTTTGAAAACGGGGCGAGAGTACCCTCCGAAACGTTAACGTTGAAAGTTTGTAAAATTTTTTATAACATTTTTATATCTTTAAAATGTTGTTCCTTAGGCAAATTTATTACAAAAAATAATCACTGAGAAATTTGTCTCCGTTTGGTTTTTTGTTTTTACCCCGTGATTCTTTCTTTAAATAAGAACAGGTATTTTTGATATTTTTTGAGTTTTAGACAGTGGCGAAAAACCCAAATAAAGGAGAAAAAAATATATGAACACACCACAATCATTCAGACATTACTAAGAGGTACCAAAAACAAAAAACAGCCCACGAGCAAATTGATGCAAATTATCAAATTGCACCAGTGGAAGACTCTTATAAAATTCCAACAAAGATAAGTTTTGATATTTGTTCTTAATTATATCACTGCACTGTAAATCAATAATTTTCATTTGAAGTTGCGGGGCTAGGGTTTCAATGTCAGTATCAAAACGATTTTGAAAAATCTTAGTTTCATCGCAGTGACATCAAAGTCTGAGAAACGAATATCAAAATTTATCTTCAAAGCACTCAAAGCTTCGATTGCAAAATCGACGGAAAACTCAGTCTCAGTAGTGTGGCTGAATATTTCACATGTTTTAAAATGTGTGAAACATTTTTTACGTAATTGTGATTGAACCAGTAATATATTCTGCCGGAACGATTTGATAGTAGTGTATAAATCAGAGAGAAGCAGGGTTTCAACTTGCAATCTCAAATTTAGTTCGTTCAATGTTTTGTCAAATCGACATAGAACGCAAACTTCCACAGCCATTCGCTATTTTGTAATTCGGTAAGAGGGCGATGCTTTTCATTAAAAAAAAATTCGATCTCTGCTCGAAGTCCAAAAAAGCGCTCAAGGACTTTTCTCGCAACTCAGCCAACGTACAGCAGTATGATATTGTAAGTCATTTTCTCCAATCCCTTCAATAAACTCGCGGAACTGTCTGATTTTTTTCAGAAAAATCGAAATATATCTTGACATGTCAGAGATATCGATTTCGGGTTTTCACTGGACGATTTCTCTTTAAATTACCTTTCTTGCCATGTAGTAAAAGCTGTACCATTCCATTTGAAAAAACTGAACAAAACTTCAAAAAAACTATTGTTTAATGTAACGCCACCTCGCGGTTTCATTTATAAACTAAATAATGTATCTCCCAGATTATCTGATTGTCCCTTTTAAATGAATCCAAATTGAGGAAAATCGGTTTAGGCAAACGGGCATTAGACGACTTTTTATCTAAATAGGTAAAACTCCCCCCCCCCCCCCCCCACTTCTTTATTCGCGAAGTTACGACAATATGTCATAAAACAAAGTTGTAGGAGACAGTTTGCTAATTATAACTGAGAATTTTTCTTACTCAGTTAACACTTGAAAATACACACAAAAAAATTTTTTACAAATATTTAGCTCGTCCCGCCCTCTTGCGGTCGTGTTAGAAGCTTAAAAATATTTTTGGTGAATTTCTCATGATCATTTTTAGTACAATTTTTTTTCCCCCAAAGCTGTGGGAGAAATAGTTTTCAAGATACGGCCGCGATCCATCCTTAATGGGACACCTGGTATATGGATAATGGCAGAAAAATTAAAACGATTTTGGCTCTTGGAACTTACTAGAGTAACCAGTATGGCCCTAAGGCTGGAAAGTTTAGAAACCCCTAGTCTAAATCAATGCCCATAAGCATCTTGCTTTGGGATATTGTCACCGTAAGTTTCCACAAGTATACGACGGTTTTCGCTGGCATTTTTCTTTTGACTTGAACAAAAAAAAAACACGTGCCGCAAATGTTCTTTAGTTACCACACGAATAAAATATGATGCTAATTCAAAAATGTTTAAACATCTATGGCGTTTTGAATAGTGCAATCGTATCAATAAAACGACATAAGAGATTAGGCTGTAAACAGACCCGAAAGAAGAAGTATGATAAGAATGAAATGAGTTTCTTGTTAGCTAACATATTCTTGCAATTGCTAATTGTATCCTACAGTACTTACCTTGGAGTTACTATCAAACTATTCGACCTGTCGATTCTTAAACTGTATCTCATTTTTTGTACCGGTAAACTCAATCTTCTCCTGAACGCACTGAAGAGGTGAAGACGATCCTCGTCGGAGACGCTGGTGATATTGCTCAACAGGTCCTTCTCACAGTCGTCATCATCATTATCGACATTTTCGGAGATTTTAACACACTTTCTATCTTTGTCCTTCTGTTTTAGATGATTCTCCATGACTGGTTCCACGGTTAGCGCGGAAATATTTGACGGACGCTGAGAAATGGACATTTTTAGACTAGTTGGTTAAATATAGTGTTTTCGGTTCTCTTAATCTCGTTGTTTGCGGGGGGGTTTTAATCACATCGAGACTGAGTTTAAATAAAAATCAGTTGACTAGCGTATCGACTCGATGTATACTTGTTGCATAAATAAATAAATTAATGAAAATGGCTGCGGCGAGTATTACTTTCGTTATACGAGGGTTTAAAATATACTTTTTCAGCCCGCTTGAATTTTAAACTGTTTCAGTTTCAGTTTTAATTCCTTAATATTAAGATAACTAATTAAAATAACTATAACAAATAAAAAATATTATGAAGGTTTTGATAGTGACATCCGAGATACACAGTATGTCGGAAAAATAACGAAACTTTTTGAATAAAAAAAAACAATTAGTTATTTTGGCAAAATTATATCTATTTATTCAAAATACATCCCTTCCATATTAATACACCACTCGATACGATCAATAACTCTCGATAACTAATGCTATCATAGCTTTTTTTATGTCTTTTAAGGGAATTGCCACTAAGCTATAGGAATGAGGAAATTGAGGAGTTTTATGATGATGTGGCCTAACTTCTAGACTAGGAAAAGTGTATGTACAAAATCTAGATGGGTGACTTTAATGCCAGAATCGAAAAAGCAAGAACTGGTGAAAATGCAACTGGCTCATATGAACGTGGTGAGCGGGACAATAGAGGTGACAGACTGGTTAACTTTGCTGAAGGATAAGAACTCTATATTATAAATTTGTTTTATAAGAAAAAAAATCAGCAGAAAATGGATTTGGAAAAATCCATCTGGACTTACAAGTTACAATGTCAAACGATAAAACAATATTTTGCATTTTTGCGATTGTACTGTCCTTAATCACTTTAATGTTAGAAGTGACCATCGAATAGTATGAGCAAATATTAGGATAAACTACCTAAAAAGCGTGAAAGAATGATAAGATCAAAAAGAGGCAGAGTAGATTCTGGGAAGGTGTTGGAGGGGGGCTGCAATTTTGGGAATGTTTTGTCGAACCACTTCGATGTGTTGCAAGACCCAGAAGAGATGGAAATTACAGAATAATATGAATAAATCGCTAACAATGTGCTAGAAACGGTTGCTTCAATTACACCAAAAGATAAATCTTTCAAATAGTCAAAAAAGACTTACTTTAATGGGTCGAGTACGTTAAGCTTTACAAAACTATAAGAAAAGATATTCGAGAGAAAACGCACCGATTCAACATGCAGCTAGTGGAAAAAATTCTGGAAGAAAACAAGAGAATTAACAAAGCTAAACAGAAGCTGAGAAAGAAAAGGACGCACATTTTTGCCTTAATGCGTGAGGATGGTACAGTGTGCAGAAATTAGACGGAAATGTTAGAGGTTGTCAGAAGATTTTATTCCAAGTGATATGAGGATCAGAACCAGTCAAGAACAGAAATGCCCACTGAAGAACAAATGCCGGATATCCTGGTGTAGGAAGTGACAAAGGCTATAACTCGATGAAAAATGGCAAAGCTCCAGGAAATGATAATATAACTATTGAAAGAGCTAGTGGTCGGACTGTACATAAAACACTGGCAAAATTATATACAAGATGCCTCAAAGACCAAAAAGTACCCAACTTATCGAAAAATGCTGAAGTGATTATTTTACATATAAACGGAGCACAGAAAAACTTAAAAAACTACCGACAATAAGCCTCCTATCAGTGATGTACAAAGTTTTTACCAAGATAATATCTAAAAGAATATTAAGAAAACTCAATGAAAATTCAACAACCAAGAGAGCAAGTAGGATTCAGAAGTGGATTCAGTACAATGGATCACATCCGGGTTCTACAACAGGTCATAGAAAGACACAATGAATACACTATGCCACTGCGCTTGGCTATTATCGATTATGAAAAAGCACTTCATTCAGTCTCAAGCAGGCTTGCTTAACTAAGGTGTATCAATTTTTCTATTGAGACCTTTGGTGTGAAACACTAAACTTGAAGAGATTTACCACTAAACAACAAATCACGTTTTTTTGGAATTCTTGTCGAACGTTTCGCTAACCATGTTAGCATCATCAGGAGATGATTTAATCTGAAGATAAAGCCTAAGATAATAAACTAAGATAATTATTCATTATTTACCGTCTGACCTTCTTACCACACCGAGTATACCCATGTCTCATCACCAGTTACAATGCGTTTTATAAATGCTTTCGGAATTGACTCGATCTAGCATGTCTTCAGCGACCTTTATGCGATTAAGTTTAAAAAAAAATTTAGGTCTTTCAGCACTAGTCGAACGGCGACGCGTTTCATGCCCAAACAATCGCTTAAAAAGGTACGACTGGATTCGTGAGACACAGAAAGATCAGATTATCTCTTGAAGACGCTGATGGCCGACCAGAACGAGGCAAATCTTCCTACACATCTCGACCATTTTTGAATTCACTGGAGCACTCATATGCACGTGTTTTTGATAAAGTCGATTCACCATAAGCCCTCTGCAACATTTTCAGCATTTTCAAATTGAAGAAAAATTCTTTGTTCGATGTTTTGATCCATTGTAAAAATCACAAAACACGCTTGAGATGAAGTGACAAAATTGAGCACTGTAAACAAACTAAATGACAGATGACGTTCAAAATCCGCATGCCAATTTATTGATAATTGTGCCAAGGTAGCGATAAAAATAATTTTGACAATCCCTTTAAGCGGGCTTTTCAAATGATCAATTTCCGGTACTTTTTTGACAGAATGTGTGTGTGTGTGTGTGTGTGTGTGTGTGTGTGTGTGTGTGTGTGTGTGTGTGTGTGTGTGTGTGTGTGTGTGTGTGTGTGTGTGTGTGTGTGTGCGTGTGTGCGTGTGTGTGTGTGTGCGTGTGTGCGTGTGTGCGTGTGTGCGTGTGTGCGTGTGTGCGTGTGTGCGTGTGTGCGTGTGTGCGTGTGTGCGTGTGTGCGTGTGTTGGTGTGTGCGTGTGTGTGTGTGTGTGTGTGTGTGTGTGTGTGTGTGTGTGTGTGTGTGTGTGTGTGTGTGTGTGTGTGTGTGTGTGTGGGTGTGTGTGTGTGTGTGTGTGTGTGTGTGTGTGTGTGTGTGTGTGTGTGTGTGTGTGTGTGTGTGTGTGTGTGTGGGTGTGTGTGTGTGTGTGTGTGTGTGTGTGTGTGTGTGTGTGTGTGTGTGTGTGTGTGTGTGTGTGTGTGTGTGTGTGTGTGTTTATATATATATATATATATATATATATATATATATATATATATATATATATATATCAATGGTTGAACAACCACTTGTAAACTTGACAGTTGAACTCTGACTATCAGGCTATTCGATCGGCCCATCCTTAAACTGTATCTGATTTTTTCTACCGGCAAGCTCAAGCTCCTCCTGAACGCTCTGAAGAAATGGAGACCGTCCTCGTCAGACACACTGCCAATATCACTTAGTCCGTCCTGCTCACGCCCACAATCGTCACTCTCACCACCGTTCTCGACATTTTCCGATATTTTAACGCACTTTCTGTCTTTTTCCTTCTGTTTCGGGTGACTCTCCATCAACTGTTTCAGGGTTGGCGCAGAAATACTTGACGTACGCTAAGAAATGGACATTTTTAGACTAGTTGGTTAAATATAAAGTTTGTGTGTTCAGTTTAAGGGGTTTTTCGATTTTATCGACATTTAACTTAAATGAAATTCAGTTGGTGAGCGTAACGTTTGATGTATACTTGTTGCATAAATAAATAAATTAATGAAAATGGTCATGGCGGGTGTTACTCGAATTATACGTAAGCTTAGAATATTCTTTTTCATCTGATCAGAATATTAATTCTAGAATGGTTATTCATTTAACTGTATTCATTGTTTACACGGTGATGTCGATAAATAGTTAATCTAACCCAGACAAAAACTATACTCAGCTTCAGAAAAAAAGTATTAATCAAACTGGAATATATCAGGAGAATATGGTGGATGGTCAAGAACTCAAAACTGATGTTTTTTTTCCAACGTAATACTAGACTTATACTTGTTAAGTAGTGGGTAAGTTTTCTTCGTTGCGTTTGCACAAATTTAATTCAAAGTTTCTTCGTCTTGTGGTGCTGCAGCCCGTCAGCAAATCAGCAACCCCTTGCCTGTTTTTAATGTGCAGAAATTCTTCAGCATCTCTTCTTACATTGTCCAGCCATCATGTCTTTGGTACGTCTCATCTTCTGTTACCACCTATTCGCCCCTCCATGATTTTCCTTGCCAGGGGTCCCGCCCATCCAGATCTTTGTACAACTGCTTGAGTTCGAAGTTATATTTGATGCTCCAAATTCCTTGTTATTAACAGCATCAAAAAATCTTCTTTCAAATGCTGGAATCATTTCTTCTGTTTTCTTTGTGAGGATCCACGTCTCGCACACGAGTGTTTTATACATTCTAACTTTCTTGTTTCTTTGGATAAGTTTAGATCTTAGTGCAGAATGCAGAAAATAGGTAACTTCATTAACCCTTCATAATACAATTTTTGATATCTTCTGTGAACAGAGAAACTTCACAAAGAAATTCTCATAAAAAATTGTTGGTGCTAAGAATGATAATGGAAATAACTTTCAACTCTCTTTTATTCAAACATCTGTCTATTGTGAACTATGTGAATGTTGAGCGACTCAGATGGGTGGGACATATGTAAGGGGGGAATTCTAGAGAACTACCGAGCTGACGGGCGTCCTCGTTGAAAGGATCTTCTTTAATTTGACTTGGAAGGTTCTGCCTTTCAAAAGTGTGTTCAAGGTGATTTAGAATCTTAATAAGTAAAGAGTTATCAAATAAGAGATATATATTTTTAATTTGGAATAAAAACAAAACGGTATAAGATATCAACGTGATTTTTTAAAATTTTAAGTATTGGTTGACTAAGTATTGTTAAATAATAAACGCGACAGAAACATAGAGATTAATCACAGAGTACAAAATATTATTATAAATTCAAAAGGATTATGAAAAGAAAAGACATAAGTATAAATACAAAAATGAAGGTATATAAAGCAGCTGTTAGACCGGTGGTGATCTATGGTGCGGAGATAATAAATTTAACAAGCTTGGAACAGGAAAAGTTACGAATATTCGAAAGAAAGATTGTAAAAAGAATATATGGATTAGGGAAAGTTGCAGAAGCTGAATACAGAAGGTTAATGAATGGATTGAAAGGATAAGATATAGTGAAGACTATAAAAGTGCAAAGATTTCGCTGGTTTGGTAGCAGATATTAACAGAGGAAGAGGGAGACCGAAAAGTAGACCGACGTGGAAGAAAATAACGCAAGAACTAAAGACAAACAATAGGAGAGAATAATTCAAGAAAAGAGGAATGGGGACTAACTCGTTCCAAAAAATGAGTTTCTATAGCTGAAAAGAATTGGGCTGCTACAATTCCTAATGGAATGTAGAGCCGTGTATATGTATATATATATATATATATATATATATATATATATATATATATATATATATATATGTATATATATATATATATATATATATATATATATATATATATATATATATATATATATATATATATATATGTATATAAATATATATATATATATATATATTTATATACATAAAAAATATATATATATGTATATGAATATATATATATATATATATATATATATATATATATATATATATATATATATATATATATATATATATGTATATAAATATATATATTTATATACATAAAAAATATATATATGTATATGAACATACATATATATATATATATATATATATATATATATATATATATATATATATATATATATATATATATATATATATATATATATATATATCGAAAAATTGTGAAAGGGCTGCTTGGAGAAAAGTATTAAAAAGCTAAGGAAGTTCACCCGTGCTCCACGTTGTGCTTTGCCATTCCTTCACCCGCAATCCAAAGCGCCAACAAGCGTCCCCCAAGACCAGTTTCTGGGCTCAAGCTGGACACCTGAGGCACCTGAAGTTGCTGTTTTAACTATTTTCTAGTTTAGTTTCTGTTTTTGTGAGTTCTGTAGTAAAAAGTCTACGATTATAATCGTAAAAAATGCCAAACAGGAAAAGCAAAAAAAACAGCAAAAATGTTAAGCAGTCAGTGTGAGCAACTTGTCTCGTCACATCAGATATTTTGAACAGGAACGAGATAATGGAGCTCATCTTTTGCTATTAAACGCTGTGCGAGAAGTGTGTATTAATGACTTCGTCGGCCTCATGGTTAATTGGAGTCTTTTTAGCGAGTTTCAGCTGAATTGAATATTAGTTTTGGTACAATTAGTGCAATTTTGAAAAAGTTGAAGAATAACGAAATCTTAAAATCGCCGAAAAAAAAAGCGTCTACATCCAAAACGAGAAACTAATTTAGATCATCTTGATATGGGCTCAATTCGCAATCAAATCTGTGAAATGTATAAAAAAAAGTGAGTAGATTTACATGGTAATCTTATATTTGTATGAAATTTTGTTGAACTATTTCAAAACAAACGGTTAATCTTGAAAGTATTCATGAAAAAATAAAGAACATGCTACTTTGATGGATGTCATAGTTGCATGTTGGATGTCATAGTTGCATAGATGGATGTCATAGATGGATGTCTTCATAGACTTCTAATAAAAACTGGTTTCAAATACAGTAAGGATAATCCATGTAGGGGCCTGATGGAACTTTCAGATATTGCCTTTAAACGAATCCAATTTTTGAAGATATATCAAAATATCAAAGGCGAATCTCTGTTTAATTTTGTTTATTTGGATGAAACATGGATATTTCAAAACGGGAACTTGAGTCACTTATGGCAAGATGATAACAAGAGGAGTGTAAAAACTATAAAAGTTGACGGAAAAAGGTGAGTGCTATACCTAATACTTAAGAGCCATTAAAGTAATGTTGTCATGAATAGTTGTTTTAAGGCGTGTCAATAATAACATGTTATTGCAGATATATTGTTCTTCATGCTGGAAACAAGAATGGCTTTATTCCAGAGGCCGAATTAGTATTCTCTTCTAAAACAAAAGGCAAATATCATGGAAAAATGAATCAAAATAACTTCTGTTTTGGTTCACAAATCAGCTGTTGAAAATCTTGGAGAAGCCATCAGTTATTGTCATGGATAATGCGCCATATCACAGTAAACTGATGGATAAATCTCCAACTAGTTCATGGACAAAACCAAAAATTGCATAATGACTGACGAAACATACTCTTCCTTTTGGTAACCAGTAATGAAAGGGACAGGTTTGTGTTTCATAATGTTCTTTTCTAGGAACAAGCCTAAAAAAGAATATGTGATAGATCATATGGCTGAAGAGTATGGACACAAAGTGTTACTTCTTCCCCCTTATCATTGCACATTCAATCCTATAGAACTGATATGGAGAGGAGGGCCAAAAATTATTACAATCGTCATATAGGTCGAGATGGAAGAACGATTGATAACTGTTTAGAAATGTGCAAAGAAGCTTTATCAACAGTTACACCACAGATCTGGATTGACAGCATTAGGCATACATAAGAAGAGTTTGAAAGATGGTCGAATCGCGAAAAAGAATTTGATAGACTAGAAGCTAATCCCCTAATAATTAACTCGAACAGCGATTCAGATGCTGAAAGTTATTTTAGTGATAGTGAATAATTAAACTTTCTTGAACTAAATGAAAAGCCGCTATGTTCACAAGCAGAAGTTTTGAAACAGATTTTTGATTAAAACTTTTAAAGAAAAAACTTTTCGTGTTACTTTTCCATTTACAGTTTTATCGATCATACAAAAGCCAAAGTCTGGGTATTTTGGTGTTGATGTAGCAACATTGTATCGTGAGTGCGTCGTAAATTTTGATGACGTGCAACCATTATTTCCCTGAGAATTAGTTATAGTTTGATAACCCAGGCCTACAAGAAAAACATTTTTTCTTATGTCTAGGATTTTAGAACTGATTTTTAACTATATTTGGGCCAATTCTTCTATTGGAACCTTTGGTGTGAAACACTAAACTTGAAGAGATTTACCACTAAACACCAAAACACTTTTTTGAACTGCTCGACGCACGTTTCGCTAACCATGTTAGCGATGGCTCCTGATGATGCTAACACGGTTAGCGAAACGTGCGTCGAGCTGTTCAAAAAAGTGTTTTGGTGTTTAGTGGTAAATCTCTTCAAGTTTAGTTTATATTTGGGCCGCTAAATCTGAATATAAAATCAGTTTTTCTCTATCTGCTCTACTTTTTTAGATACTTCTTTATCCACTTATCTATCAATTTTTTTTCAATTCTATACATTCAATATCTTCATTTCCTGTATATTAGCCCTATTGTCAGTCTAACAGTGAGTTAGTTCCAGGAAAATTCACTAGATGGCATAAGCATTCCGGTTCCGGTAACTGAAGTGACTTTCAGAGCTTGAACTAGATAAATAACTCTAAACTTTTTAGTTATTAATCTCAATCATCAAGTATCTCAGTTAAATTTATGCTTGAACTAGAGCTGAGGTTAGTTTAGGAGTTCTCGCAGTGCAGGGTAGATCGAAGTTGGCCTCGCGTGATATTTGTGTTTACGAAAGAGTTGTTATAAAGTTAACCTAAAATGTACTGTGTTGTAGATTGTTGTATTTGTGTTGTTGAATGGAAATAAAATTAGTTCAAGTAGAAGAAGTTGTGTAAATCATCCTGATGTGTTTTGCTACATATGTGACGAATATACGTTAAAAGAAAACAGAAAAACTGTTAGTAACTTTGTAAAAAGAGCTTATCTTGGATACTTTGGTGTTAGGTTTGGTGATCGGGATAAAACCTGGGCACCACATACGGATGTAAAACTTGTACCTAACATTTACGACAGTGGACTACCAGGAAAAGAAAAAGTCTAAAATTCGGCGTGCCGATGGTTTAGAGGGAACCCAAAAACCACTTGGATAACTGTTACTTATGCTTAGTAAATATTACTGGAATTAATCGAAAAAACCGTAGCAAGTGGACTTATCCTGATTTAGTCTCTGAGAGACCTCACTCAGAGGAAGTACCGATCCCAACGTTTAACCAGCTACCAGAACTCTGCGAGGATGAGTATTGTCCCTCATAGACGACTTTTTTCTCTATATTTATATATAATATTTGTATAATACAGGAAGCAGCAAGGAGGTATAGTGTTTTTGAAAAAATTGACACACTCTTATTTTTAAACGAATATCAAAATATATTGCTTTTATACATTAGTGGTATATTGCCATTAAACTATATATAATACAGTCAGGTGCGACAAAATCAGTTAGGTGGCTATCAGTTAGACTCCATTTTTATCGAGGCATTCTTGTAGACGGGTAGCAAAATCGTCCATACTTTCACTTACAATCCTTTCAGTTTCGCCCGTTATGGTTTCGGAAAAAGCTTCAAGATTTCGCGGTTTGTCTATATAAGTTTTGGATTTTAAGTAGTCACAAGCTGAAAAGTCTGGTGACCGAGGCGGCCATTCCACATTCCCACGCAACGAAATAAAGCGCCCAGGGAACCTTTTCAATGTTTTCCGGGGTTCCTACTGTTCGATCTCCTCCCCATGCAGTCCCAGATCTCAACGATCCTGTTGTTTGAAATTTGTTCACCCACTTCATAATGGTATCGCGTTTTGGAACACGACCATGCCAACCAACGTTAAAATGATTTCGAAATCGTCGCTGTATGAGCACAACAGAACGACCAGTTTCAATAAAAAATGTTATAAATAAACACGTGATGTACCACAGACCACGGCTCCATAGCTAGTGAGATGGCAGCCCGTAACGAATAGACATCAACTATCCTGAAAACATTCGCTCGACTCTGCCGCGCGTAACAGTCGTTTCAAAAACACCATACCCCCTACCGGACCCTGTATAGTAATAAAAAATCCGTGATTATTTTTTTTTATTTCACCCATGGATTTAATTTAAAATAGTATAACGTATATTTCACTAAAATGTTATATCTGAGAAATTTGTACTCCTAGGCAAAAATGAATACCATATATTTGAATGCAGGGCAACAAATTCGTGAGAAATCAACCCTAAAAACCACGGCACCAAAACAACTGCTGGCCTGTGGAACCCTTCAGGATGAAATTGTCTATTATCGAAAAAAATAAACAAAATCAGAACTCTTTTAAAAATTAAATGTAATGTATGCCTGGAAAAATCTCCCTGGATCAATAGGTAAAAAATATAGCAACTAGTTTTAGCTTAGTACTTGTATAAGTTAAATCCCACTTAGCTAAACGGTTTTGGCCATGTGTTGTCATCTCCAGAGACATAATTATCAATTTTAATTATAAACAAATGTTGAAATCTGAACTCGTAACTTAATACATGACTGTATATTTGGTTAATCTTTGCACACATACCGAACGATTTGGAGAACATTGAAACAATTGCAACTGTGTTAGTAATGAACGTTTGCTGGAGTCATTTTTATTTTTGATTAATTCAACGTTGAATAATAATTAGTACAGGGAAATTTAGGTTCATTTAGAGGCGAATATGGTGACTAAGTAGACTAATTTATTCTGGTACAAATAATAAAACCTGTTATAACGGGTTTTCCAACATATTATCGTTCTGTTTAAGAATAATTTTTGCCTTTTTTCTTTGTTACTCTATCAACGTACAGTAAAATTTTAGGCTTCTTAATTTACAAGGGTCGTTTGGAAAGTTCCTAGTGGGTGTGAACAAACAACTATGATACACAGTATGACGAAAAATAACGAATTTTTTTAAATAAAAAATAAAACAATTTGTTTTTTAAGTATTGTCTGGATGATTGTGGCGCGTTCTTCTATTTTTTTTTTGGGTTTCTTGCGCCACGATCTAAAACTCAAAAAAATATAAAAAATATCTGTTTTTATGTAAATATAGAATCACTCGGCAAAAAACAAAAACAAAACGGAGACAAACTTCTCAGTGATTCTTTTTTTATAACAAATTTGCCTAACGAACAAAAATTTAAAAATACAAAAATTTTCGGGAGGTCTTCTCCTCCCGTTTTCAAAACGAATCTAAAAAAATAAATTATATTAATTTCTGTATATAATGAAAAGATAGGAAGTAAATATATTTTGTGTATATGTCAATGATACTTACATTCACAATAATAGTTTTTACTGACAGTGATATACTACCAAAAAAAAAATATATAGGTGGGGTTTACTGTGTGATTATTGTGTATTGAAATCGTTAAACGTTTTTAATTGTATTCTTTAGAATCGGGAACCGTATTGAATTTAAATCTACCGAAGGCATAGCAATATAGTCATTTTTATTTCAATTAATTATAGCGGTTTCTTTTAATGTTCTATATTTTGCTACCCATTCTTTTAATATAGTTTTGGAATTATTCCAATTGATTTTTTGTCCCGATTCCCATGCGTGTTGACAAATTCTAGATTTATTAAAATCGCCCTTTCTAAAAAGGTTTTTATGTTTTTTTATTCTAACATCTAACAGTCTAGATGTCTCACCTATATAAAATTTGCCGCATTTGCAGGGAATTTTATAAACCACATTTCTATTATTCTGTTGTGTGTTGTTTGGTTTGGCTTTTGTTAATATAGATCTAAGAGTATTTTTAGTTTTAAATGTCGGTCTTATGTTGTATTTATTTCCTACTCTTTTAATTGTGTCAGAAATACCGCGGATGTAAGGAATTGTGAGGTTAATTGTTTGAGAGTTATTATTATT
This sequence comes from Cosmopolites sordidus, assembly GCA_031761425.1. Taxonomy (NCBI): domain Eukaryota; kingdom Metazoa; phylum Arthropoda; class Insecta; order Coleoptera; family Curculionidae; genus Cosmopolites; species Cosmopolites sordidus. Next base: position 197,420 of record JARFXV010001462.1, on the reverse strand, counting down.
GTTATTAGTAAGTTGTCTGTTTTGTCTGTTACCAAAAGTTTTAAAAGATTTATTTATGAAATTTTTTGGGTAATTATTTTTTATTAAAATGTCTTTGTTTCTTTTTGTAGTGAATCACTGTCGGTATGGACAAGTTTTGCTCTGTCATATACCGACATATAACTTTTAATTACTCCTATTTTGACTGCTTTTCAGTGATTTGAAAAAAAAAGGTGATACCTATTTCTGTTTGTAGGTTTTCTGTCAACTGCAGTTTTTAATGTGTTGTGTTTTATTATTAAAGTGTCGAGGAATGGCAATTGATTCTCCCTCTCCATCTCTAAAGTAAACTTAATTGGAGGCTCTCGAGAATTTATATCTTGGAAAAAAGTATTTAGATCATCAATGTTCATCATCAAGAAGAAAGAGAAGAATCCATTGCCATTTCGAAATTTTGTTAATAATAATCATTTTCTAATTGAAAATATGTGGATTTTAATAAAATATATTATAATAAATAGTAAATATATTTTAATAAAATATATTTACTTACTATCTTTACAGTGTCATATAGAAATTAATATAAATATTTTTTTTTATTCGTTTTGAAAACGGGAGAAGGCCTTCCGAATTAACGTTCAAAAGTTTGTATTTATTTTAGAACTTATTTATTTTAGAGTAGGAATCACTGAGAAATTTGTCTCCGTTTTGTTATTTATTTTTATTCAAAATACATCTCTTCCGCATCAATACACCGCTAGGCACGTTCAATTAATGTTAACATACGAGTATTGCTTTTTATGTATCCAGAATTGGTAACATAATGTTTCTAGGCGCCATCTCACATATACATCGTAAAGTTTCACATTGTTGACTGTATACGTACTCAGAACGTTTTGTCACATGGACGTTATTTGTGTTGTTTGGTGACTTGAAAATTTCATCTCAGTCAAAAAATGGAATTAACTGATAATAATTTTCGTACGACAGCAACAGTGCATCAATAAACTTATCTAAAACCACCTTATATCACTGCTTTAATTAATTCAAACGCGACCGTCGTTTGCTCACGGACGAATTTAAAGGTCTTCCAAAATGCCAGGTCTTCCAAATGTTGTTGTGCCAGAAAACATGCATACTGTGTGCGAACTGATTAAGATCTTCATGTGACCTACCGTGACATTAGTATACAATAAACATATATAAGATTTTACATGAACATTTAGCATGAAAAAGATTTGTGCGCTTTGGATTTCGCATAATTTGACAATCGATCAAAAAAAGGCTCGTGTCGATTGGTGCAAAGAAATGCTCACAAAATAGAATCGTGATGCATCAAATGCAGTGTATAACATCTACACAGATGACGATCTATGCGTATCAACCCGAAAGTGAACAGCAGTCGATTGTATGGGTCTTTCAAAAGGGGCCAAACCTGGCAAAAATGGTCACCTGTTTTTTTTTGAATAAATAGGCATGTGGCTACAGTACTACTAGAGAACTGTCAACTCTGAATGGTACACAACCGTTTGTTTGCCAGAAGTCTTTGAAGAAATAAGAAAAAACAGCCAGCGACGCAGGATCATTCTCAACAACTCAATATTTGACCGGTCTAAACATCGAATTGATGAGTCACCCTCGCACAGTCCTGATTTGGTACTCAATGATTTTTTGTTCCCTCCCGTGAAGAATAACCTGTGGTTAACGATTTTCGACGCCAGAAGAACCGATTGTTGCGTTCAAAATGCACGTTTTGGAGATGCCTCAATCGGAATGGAAAAAGTGCTATGAAAATTGGTTCAAACGTATGCAAAAGTGTATCGATAATCCCGGAGAATATTTTGAAAAACATTCAAACCATTTTCAATGCTAAATATTTGTTTTTATTTATTATTCCGGATACATAAATAACAATCCTGGTAGATTTTTGATGTCGTTTTTCAGAATCACCTCAACGATTATCGTCGCTTCTTGGACTTGTGTAACACTGTCATAATGTTAATATGGCCAATTTAACTTTCGGGAACAGGAAATAGTCACACGGAAATAAACAGACGAATACGGAGGACGTTGAAGCACACAGACAGGTAAAAGTTTTACCGAAAAAAAATTAATATTAGCTTTTTGTTCCATCGTGTTTTCGAGACGAGGTAACAAAAGGTGGCAGTACCTTTTGTCACCTCGTCTTTAAGCGCCTCACTTTTAAGCGCTATAATTTGACGAGCCATTAATCGATTCTAATGAAGATGGTCTCGTTTTATAGAGGAGATATACATCTTTCAGATTATATGTTGTTTCAATAGATGGCGCTAGTTGTTTAAAATGAAAAAGTTCTGTAATTTTTCTGACATACTGTGTATTCGTTAAGAATGCTTCGTTAGGTAGAGTGCTACCAAATTTTCAGTGTTTTGTGCTAGTTTATGGCGACTGAGTAAAATAACCATGTTTTAGCATATTATGCAAAGTGCCAAAAATGGAAATTCGCTTGATTTCACTTTAAAAAATGATTTCCCTTCGTTTTCACCGGTAAAAAAGTGAGGAGTTGATCCATTAAAGATCATGAACGTTGAAGAAGTCCAAAAAACCATTACAATCAGTGACAAAATAATCACGAAAATCCACAATGTCGTATTAATGAAAAACAATAATAGTGGCATACTACGCATCATTACTTGACAAGCTGAACGGAGAAATTGCAGGAAAAACCGCCGCATTTGAAGAAAAAACAAAATTTCGTTCCACCAAGACAACGCACCATCTCACACTTCAGTGGTAGCCATCACAAAAATTTCACGAATGAATCGAATTGATTGATCATCCACCGTATTCACCAGATCTGGCCCCCAGGAACTTTTTCCTAGGCTTCAAAGTTTCTCTAGGAGGACAGAGATTTGGCGCATTAAAACTTGTAGACTATGTATAAAACTAAGAAAACTGAAAACACTCTTTAAAATTAATAAAAAAATATAATTTTTTATAGAGGAAAAAAATATCCTCCATACCATTTCTCAGGTATTATGTCACTCAAATTATGTCACTACACGTTTCTGTTTCACACTCACCGATGCGAAGACCGGAATTTAACTGCGGCAAATTGTAATAAATTTATCAAAATATTAACAATAATGTTGTTGATCTTTGCGATATATTCATTTACTTTACGCTTTTCATTAATAATTTATTTTATAGTCTAGGTGATAGTGAGCAAGGACTATTTATATATAACTGAATCAAAGAACAAAAGTTTTATGCAAACTAGAATTTACAAGGGCGTGTCAAAAAATTGTTGAAATTTAATTTTTAACGCCAAAAAAACCGTACAAGGCAAGAATTATTATTTTAAATTCAACTAATAATAAATATTTTTTACAAAAGTATTAAGAAAATTAACCATTATTGGAAAACAGCGCATAGAGAGCAAGATGCAATCACTAACTGTATTACTACTTCTAATGCTAATTCGGTAGTTGTAGACGAGTTGTAGAAAATTGGAGACGATAATCCAATACGAACTGTGGAACAGTTGCAAAAGAATTTATTAAAATTATGGGACATTCATCTCTCTCTCCTCTTGAACCTACTACATGTATGATGAAGCTACAGCGACAGTTCACAAGGATGATCTTGAAACTAAAATCAATATAGAACAGGGTGTAGAGCAAAATAACTCAATATCGCCTGTTCTTTTCTCAGCCTGCCTTGAAGAGGTATTCCGTAATCTGGATTGGAAACAGGATGGAATAAAAATAAATGGTGCATATTTAAGTCACCTTAGATTTGCAGATGATATCGTTATCCTGCTGCAAGACCTAAATATTCGCATTCAAGAGTTGCAACTGGCGGGAAAACCATTTGGTTTGAAAATAAGCCTGAAAAAGAGTCAGGTTACGTTCAACATATTTGCTGAAAACAGGAAAATCTTTTTAGGAAGCTTTTTAGAAGTGGTGAACCACTACATATATTTTGGACAAAGGATTTTAATGGAAGGTGATACTGCCCGGTAGGTGGGACGGCGTGTTAAGTGTGGCCGGCAGGTATTTGGCAGGCTCAACATAGTACTTAAGAACAAACTCCCATTTTGTCTGAAGAGAAAAGTTTTTGATCAGTGAGTGTCGACAGTGCTCTGACAAATGGAAGTGTAACATGGACATTCACATCGCAATCAGTTCAAAAACTTCGGGTAGCACAGATGGGGATAGAAAGGTGTAAGCATTGCATTATAAAGGGGGAAGACCTGCAAATAGATCAGAGACCAGACGAAAGTATGTTGCATCATTGGAAAGATGAAGGAATTGAAATGGAGGTAGGCAGGCCACATAGCGAGGCGATGTGACGACAGATGGAGCAAAGCAATCCTGGGATGGATACCGCTTGATTATAAACGTCCATGAAGAAGACCTAATACACGATGGATAGATGACATCATCAAGTATATTGAATCGGAATAGCAAAGGATAGATCAGGACAGCGCGAGTTCAAGCATGCTGAGGGGGCCTTCATCCTGTAGTGTATCGAAAATGGCTGAATGATTATGAATATATATATATATATATATATATATATATATATATATATATATATATATATATATATATATATATATATATATATATATATATATATATATATATTGAAAGGGATACCGAAAATATTATTTGTGATGATAAACAAAAATTATGGTGAAAGTTAGAGCTCTTAATACTTATATTAAGAAGTCTATCATCGAGTCTTTCTGTTTTTTAATAGCAATCGAATTCTTCGTCCAAAACTCTTAAACCATCAAATTTAAATCAATCCTATTTGAGCAAGTATATGTACTTGAAGGGAATTTAATTCTCTACAAAAAGGTCTCAGTATAAATTTACGTCAAACAAGGCGTTTCTATGTAATCATTTCTTGAACATTGATCTGTTTTTACAATTTTACTTTTCAAATATGAAATGTTGTAACTAATGAACGAATCGATATTTCAAACAATACAATACATATTCTTAAAGGAAGTAATGGGCTACAAAACAGGTATCTTAACATTTTTCGTTAAATTTACTCCTTCCAAAGTTATTCAAGGTTAAAGTTGAATTTAAAAATAATTTATGGCTTTTTTTGAGTTAGACGTTATTTTTCTAATCGAATTTGATTTGCCATACGATTTTATCGATGAAAATATACACAATTGGTCCAACATTGACAGTTTTCACGAATATAAACAATTTTTCGAAAAATTGGCTGTCGTCAATAATATAAGTAGTGGTGTAGCATTAATTGAAGATTACAATTACACACATATATATATATATATATATATATATATATATATATATATATATATATATATATATATATATATATATATATATATATATATATATATATATATATATATATATATTTTGACCGCGAATCTTTATTCCGAATCTTGAAAGAACAAGGACTAGATCTGAAAACGCTGGCAATTATTAAAGCAACGTTAACTAACACGAGGTCAAAAGTTAAATTCATGGGTGACATCTCAGAACCCTTCGAAATTAAAACTGGTGTGAGACAAGGGGATGGACTCTCGCCACTCTTATTTAACTGTGTTCTAGAAAAAGTAATACAGGAGTGGCGTGAAAAAAAGTCGGCACTGAATATTGACCAGCCCATTAAACTGGGGAGAACCAACATCAAAATTGATTGTTTGGCATTTGCTGATGATCTAGCAATTTTAGCTCAAGATGTATTAACGGCTCAAAAACAGATTGAAATCCTAAAAGACACAGCAGAAAAGGTAGGACTCCAAATATCCTTTGAAAAGACACAATACATGACCTGCAACAGACTAAGAATACCATTTCTAAAAACAAAATATGGTAACATCAGACGAGTCTCTCAATTCAAATATTTGGGTGAAATAATCATGGAAAATGGGTTGGAAAAAGCGGCCAATAAGGGTAGATGTCAAAAAATGGAAACGGCATTGAGACTTACACAAAATATTTACAACAAAAAATGCCTATCTAAAAACACAAAACTGAGACATTACAACACGGTTATTAAGCCAGAATGTCTATATGCTGCAGAAACGCTCATTTTGAATAGAAAGAGGGACATCGAGGACATTGAAAAGAAGGAAAGAAAAATCATAAGAAAAATCCTAGGCCTCAAACAAATAAATAGCACAACATACCGATGTCGAGAAAACCAAGAAATCAAACAATACACAGATATACATAGCGATATGAGAAAAAGAAGACTTATGTTTTACGGACACATCAAACGCATGAATCCGAGTAGGCTAATTAGACAAATAGTCGAATTTTATGAAAATAGCAGTAGAGCTAAAGTAGAAATAATTAAATGGATTGCGGCAATTAAAGAGGACCTAAGATCAGCAAATATTACACAAAGTGAAATTCAGGATAGAGGTTGTTTCAGACACAAGATTAACGTTTGGAAGGTTGGCCAGAGAGAAAGATGTAGGAAGACTGGAACAACTTGGTCTGACGAAACTCTTATTTATTGTGTCGCTATTATATATATATATATATATATATATATATATATATATATATATATATATATATATATATATATATATATATATATATATACATATATATACATATATATATATATATATATATATATATATATATATATATATATATATATATATATATATATATACATCATTGGAAGAATAAAGCAATTGAAATGGAAGTGGGCAGGCCATGTAGCGAGGCGATGGGACGAAAGATTGACCAGAGCGGTCCTGAACTGGATACCACTTGATCGCAAACGTCCACTGAGAAGACCGAAAACACGATGAACTGATTAAGTATATTGTACCCGAATGGCAGAGGAGAGCTCAGGACTGCGAGAGTCGGAAGTATGCTGAAGAAGCTTTCATCCTGCGGTTGATTGATACGGGTATATGTATATGCCAAGCAATATGAAAATTAAATATCATTTGCTTCTGGTCTATAAATATTTCGAAAAATCTTGTCTTTTCACCAACTGTTTAAACATTAAAATGGGGAATTATATTTAAAGTATTTTCAAATTATGTTTGCAGTGGCGACAAGCATGAGATTAAAATTGTTTCAGCTTATTTCGTGAAGTCGTAAATCAATTTTTCCCACCAGTAATTTTTTTGTAAATATTTTCCTTCCATAAATGGAAGCGCTTCGAGCGGATACGTAAACAAACCTAATTGAATATAGGTTGAATAACGAAGAGTCATTTTTTGGTGTCACTTATTGTCTAGAGAAATCATCGCATTCAACAAATTCGGTATAATATAAGCTCCTCAACATAATTCTTTTTTGGCCAACTGTGAAAAGTATTTATGAAAAAAGTAATAAAAATGTAATCTTCGAAATAAGCTTCCTCTCTTTTAATACATTATCCCCAAGATATGTTAAGCAGCTATCAACCAGGTGGGATTGGGAGATCGGAAGAGATGGAACTCCGAAAGGGTCTAGTCTAGGAGTATGCCGGATGCGATAAAATCTCCCAGCCTTTTGACTCTGAAAATAATTTTACTTATTTTTTACCAGTAAGGATTTTTTCATCTTCAGAGCATCATTTACCCGAATCAGCTGCTGCTGATAATGGTCACCTCTGGTCATTTGACTAAATTCAAGTAACTTATAAAGCACAACAGCCAAAATTGAGCATCACTAATCTCATCTGCGTAACAGTACAAACTAAAAATGTTAAGTTAAGTAAAAGTGTAAAGTTTCCTTTGAAAATCCAACTGGTATTTCTAAAATACGAAGATTTTTTACGTATTTTTTTAAAAGGTTCGTTTGTGAATGAAAGTGCGAATGACGTGCAATCATCGCTATGCGCTTGCGCGTTTGCTCCCAGCATGATTTCCGCGTATTTAGGCGCCATTTGCAGCCGTATCTGTCGCTGTACTGAGCTACAAAAGTTTATAATGTTTAAGAAAATTGATTCTCCTACAGGGCTGTGAGATACGATTTGTAATTCGATTCTTGAGTGCAGGAACCTTGGCAGCAGCGGAAATTCACCCTCAGGTTTGTGAGGTTTAGGGTGATGATGCTATGAGTAATACTAAAGTTCGAAGGTGGGTGAGAATGTTCAAAGAGGGGCGGGTTCATGTGCATGATGATCCACGCCCTATTTCTTCCTTCTTCTCTGATTCCTGAAGACTTGGTTTGTGATGTGGACAACAAAATTTGACAGAATCGACGATTTACGATTTCAAAGTTATCAAGTGAATTTCCACAGGGTTCAAAGTCAGTTTTATACACCATTGTTACGGAGAATCTAAATTATCGTAAAAAAATTTGTTCTCGGTGGATTCCAAAAGTGCTTTCTGATGATCACAAAACTCCAAAGATTGGACTGTGCTTTCATTTTTGACTCGATACAACCAGAATGGAGATGAATTGTGAGACCGCATCGGTACAAGAGATGAGATGTGCCTCACATGACTGCTGAGTCCAAGCAACAGTCAATGGAATAGCGACACACATCATCGCCAACCAGATGGACAGCCAAACAGACAATTTCAGCACGAAAGATCATGGTAACTGTCTTTTGAGATAGAGGCAGGATTTTGTTAGTGGATTTTATGCCGAGAAGCATAGCAATCAATTCTGATGCGTATTGTGTCACCTTGAAAGAACTCCGGCATGTCATATAAAACAAACGTTTTCCGGTGTGATTTTACTCCATGACAATGTAAGGCCACATGTTTCTATGCACAAACACGCGGTCTAATCAGGTCTTTTAAATGGGAAGAACTGGATCATCCACCTTACAGTCCAGACCTTGCACCCAGTGATTTCCACGTGTTATGGCACCTAAAGGAGTTTCTTGGTGGTCAATGGTTCAACGACGACGAATAAGTTAAAATTAGTCATGGATTGGGCGTCTTCACAGGCGGCAGGTGTCTTTGACGTCGGAATACAAAAACTTGTTGAACGATATGGCAAATGTTGGAACAAACATGGAAAATAGGCATAAAAATAGATAAAAGTATGGAAAATATGGAAAAAATATATTTTAATTGTATTTATAGTATTTTTCTTAAAAATAAAAAACGGAAAATATATCGCTTACTTTTAAAAAACTTCTTGTAGCAAAATTTTAGACATTTTCTCAAATGTTCGAGCCTAAATACATTAAAAATTATGTACTTACCCATGAAGGAACGTTGGATTACAATTTCTTACTTCATTTAGAGCCTCATCGTCTGTACTTGGTGGATCTTCCACTAACAGAGGCGCCGGAGGAACCCTACAACAAATTCAAAATTATTTTGTACTACAATTTGTAAGCAAATATTTACTAATATACAATCGAAATATACATTCTGTCAAAAAAGTACTGGAAATTGGTCAATAAAACACCAAATGTTTATTATTGATTCAAATTTATTGTATCGCCTTCAAAGTAGGCCCCTTAAAAAATAATACACTTAAGCCAAAGAATAATCCAATCGTCAGTGTGATAGCCTTGTGAGATGGTGCGTTGTGATGCAGAATCCGAGAGTTTTCTTTCCACAAATCTGGCCTTTTTCGACGAATTTGCTCTATCAAACGTCGCATAACGCTCAGATAATATTCTTTATTTACCGTCTGAGCTTCTCAATCAAAGAAAACAGTAAACATCACTTTAACTTTTCCGGCTGAGTTGGAAGGCGCCATTCGGAAGCGTGTTGACTGGTTTGCATGTCAAACTCGTATACATATATCTCATCACCAGTTACAACGCGTTTTATGAATGTGTGGTTGGAATTGACTCATTCTAGCATGTCTTTAGCGACCTTTACGCCATTGAGTTTCTGAAGGAAATTAAAGTCTTTCGGCACTAGTTTCATATCCAAACAATCGCTCAAAATGGTACGAATTGATTCGTGAGACACAGAAAGATCAGTGGGCATCTCTCTCAAACTTAAATGACGATTTTCAGTCGCGATTTCCTTCACTTTAGCGATGTTAACTTCAGTTGAAGACGTTGATGGCTGACCAGAGCGAGCCAAATCTTCCACCACATCTCAACCGTTTTTGAATGCACTGCACCACTCATATGCACGTGTTTTTGATAAAGTCGATTCACCGTAAGTCTCGTGCAACATTTTCAGCGACTCGCCACACGAAATTCCATTCGCAATGCAAAATTTAAGCCAAATTCTTTTTTCGATGTTTTTATTTATTGTAAAAATCGCAAAACTCACTTGAGATGAACTGACAAAATCGAACACAGTAACAAACTAAATGACACATGACGTTCAAACTGCATGTTAGTATAGAGGATAGTTGTGCCAACTTACCGATAAAAAGAATTTTGATAATCCCTTTAAGCGAGATTTTCAAATGATCAATTCTCGGTACTTTTTTGGCAGAATGAACAAAGCAAAGTTAGAAATCAAGCACTTCTTATCGTTTGTTTTCTTTCATTCTATTTTACTAAATTTATTTAAATCTTAAAATTACTGTAATAATTAATTAATGTAATTAATAATTAATGTAATTTCTGGTCAATTCTTCTATTGCAGCCTTCGGTATGAAACACTCAACTCGAAGAGATTTACCAGCAAAGACCAAATCACTTTTTTAAACTTTTGGACGCGAAGTTTTGTTAATCATGTCAATTAACATCATCAGAACCAGATTAAGCCATCTTCTGATGGTAGTAAAATGGTTAGTAAAACGCTCGTCGAAAAGTTTTAAAAAATTGATTTCGTGTTTAGTGGTAAATCTCTTTGAGTTCAGCCCTCGTTTCTGTTTTAACCTTCTAATACATAGTTTATCAACCTTTTAAGTATTGCGATCCACTGAATAGCAAAAAAGTTAAGCGACCGCCTCACTACAATATGTTAATTTGACGTTTATCAAAGTTTTACTTCGGCCGGTTAACACGGTGACGATTCGTACTTTTTTCAGTATCGTGATTTATGAACAATCGTTTTTATTTTTAAATGGCTTACAAACTCCTACGAGCAGTGTTCACACGCTTACGAAGCGTGACAAAAACGAATCCTCTATTTGTCTTTGTATTAAATGATGGATGTATGTGTGAATGGACCGTTACACTTATACCGAAATATCGCGCAGAGCCACAAATACCGAACTACAAGATTTGTACTACTACTTCTTGCCTGTGTGTCAAGTTAACCCTGAGGCCCTTACTTTTGTTCTCTTGTTATTCGATTGCAACTGTTTCGCGTTCAATTTTTCGGTCAATACCATACGGTACTGGTCGAGATTAATGGACCGAAGTGAAAAGTGGTTACAGCTCCGGAAACGACCCGCAAGGATCGAATCCGGTGGAAGTTTATTCGTAGATTGGTTGGTTGGTTCACTAGTCATTGACGCTGGATTCTTTGAATGAACTGGTGTACTGTTCGGTTCTTATTCGTTTCTTGATGTTATTCTTTTTTGTTTTCTTGATATTATTCTCTTTTTTGTTTTCTTGATGTTATTCTCTTTTTTTGTTTTCTTGATGTTATACCGGTGTTAGTGGTTTTGTTCTGATGTTATTGGTAGCACGGAATGGAAGGACTGGATGTTGCTGCCAGTCGCAGTGCATCGTATCTTCACCGTCTTCGGGGCTGAGGCTTATTCACTTGGTTAGGTTTGAGGCCGCCGCGCATCTGCGTGACGACTTCAGAGGTGCCCGCTCCCTACTTCAGTTCGGACTTCCGCTGCTGGAACAGTCAACAGCCATGGACGTCTGCCCCCGCGATGGCCAGCGCGCTCGCAACGCATCCGACCACCACAGAGTCCACCCTATGCTTACAGTATTACACTGTTTATTCTTGGTTAGCGAGTCCGGGCAAGAAGGATTTGGTGTTGCTGCCGGTCCCGGTACTTCGTTCTTCACCAACTTTGGGGCTAAGACTTATCCACTTGGTTAGGTTTGAAGTGTCGCTTGGCGGAAGCGACACTTCGGGGTTGTCCGCTCCCTTGGCCAGTTCTGTACGTCGGCGACTGAAACTACCAACCGACACTGTTATCTGGCCCCATGGTGACCAGACAAAACACGTCCTGTCACCTCAGAGTCTCACTCCGAACTGACAAGATTTGTGTAACCCTTTGTTCTTATATTACGTTTACCAGTTCGAACCTGTGCGCTGCACTTGCACGCACTTGTAAATTGACCCGCCCACACACCTCACGCCGCCCATCCACGCATGCGAGACGGTTCATTCGTCCCGAGCGTACTTAGACAGGTTCGTATAAGCCATGCGCTTCGATAATAAAAACAAAGGAACGAGACGAACAGTCTCATTGTTAATTACGTTTTTTACGAAAACAAGTACTACGATTTCCTCTCACCCAGTGTTAAATCCTACGATTTCTTCCCTTACACAGTGTTAAATAAGTTAATAACAGTGTGGTAATAAAATGAAGTAATAATAATAAATTAAATGGAAAATTTGTGACAAAACGAAATACACTGGGAAACAGTAAAGAAAAAGCTGATACCAGATTGTACAATGAAACATATTTAAAATATGGAGCCGCAATGTGTTGTTTTTTATCAAGTTCTGTCCCCGGAAAGCATGAAATCTTCAAAATTAGTCTGGCATCTGGAAACAAAACGGGTAGAATTTTTAAATAAATACATTTTTTAATTTTTTATTATTTTTTTATTTTTCAGTTTCTTTTTATCCGTTTATTTTTTAGAGTTTTTGCAAGATAGAGAAACTTTTGACTTACTTGAGTGATATATTTTCACATTTGAATGACTTGAATACGAGTTTACAAGCCTTCATCAAGAGGCTTGGTAATTGGATTATATGTCTTCAAAAATGCAATTTTAACGCATTCACTTCATCTTCCAATTATATTACCAAAAATACGGATTTGGAAAATTTTGTTTTTTATCGGGTATAGGAGAGCATGAAAACACATTTACGGGAATTGAAAATTCAGCTACTGGAATATTTTCTACATAGTAACGATGATTTATCGAAAAGATTGATTCTCAATCCGCTTGATGAAAATGTTGTTGCAGCTGCTGAATTACCTGGTGAGTTTCACAACGAACTTATTGAAATATCGGCCGACAAAACTCTACAACTAGAATTTTTAACTCATTTAAATAAGTTTTGGCTTGCACGACGATGTGAATACCGAAACCTGGTAACGGAAACTTTGAAAACATTAATCCCCTTCGCTACTTCTTCCTTATGCGATAAAAAGCTTTTCGTCTATGGTGACTTTAAAAACTAAATATAGAAAGCGTCACTCGAAAATAGTTTGCTTATGTTTGTTTGCAATGATGGTCCACGTACATAAAAAACTTTTAAATGAAAAACAAAATCAACTATCGGATTAAATTATTATTTCAAACAACTTTAGCTATTTATTACTTTATTTAAGTTTATTTCATTACGTTGTTATTACGTGGTAATATTTAATTATCTAACACTTGTTTTTAAATTATAAATACTTTAATAAAAGGATGTTTCGTATACGGGTCCTATTTAACACATTGCGACCCCCATATTACTGAGAGTGACCACCAGGTTGAGAAACGATAGTCTGCGATAATCCAAAAGGGCGAAAATCGTGGGTTAATCCCGGTAAACCATCAACCAGTACCATAATATGATGGTAGCGGGTTATATGGTGGAACCAGCTAGCCATCGTGCTTACGATTTGCTTCAGTTTGTTCAAATAATGAGCACTAACCGTAATCAACCGCATCGCCCCTCTTGAGGAAGTCAAAACAGCCTCAATGATCTTATCAAATTATGGAATTAGTTCAAAGATTAAGTTTGCATCACTTTTTTCAAAATACATGTCAAGGATATTCAAAAAAAGGCGGAGAATTACGTTGAGAACCTTATAGATAATTAAACACTACAATTAATATTTTTAACGTAAATATGTGACGTACTGTGGATGTTTTCCTTCATTCGCACAAATATATGTTTAATATTTAATGTTACAGATACTCTATAATAATATTTACTAGTATTCTACATATTTATATAAAAATATATAGGACAGGAAAAGGACAACTTACAAAATAAGACGACCATGTGATACACACCAATGTTTAATTTTTTTCTCGCTCACATTTTTCGCGATAATAATATAATCATTACCAAGGTTATACAAAATTTAACTACTAAATATACTGAGTTTGCAGCGTCAAACATTAATAATAATAAATGTTCTTCTCCTCTTTCTGTGTTGACGATTAAGAGTTTCCAGTTTCTGGCAGTTTATACCGCAAAAAAGACTTATTCTTGCTTGATGGAACGATAACGATTAGTTCTTGGAATATATTTTAAAGGCAAGCTTGGAAATTGAGATGAAAGGATCGAAGATACACGTGGGTGTATAAAAAAACGATTAAATTCAGTTTTTGGCTTGTGCCACGTCAAAATCTGGAGAATGTCAAGGTCGAGTTTTGTTTTTTGATCGTTTCGGTTTTTCATTTAGATTTATCAGATCGTTTAGGAAATGTTTAATGTTGGTGCGTCGTTCTGACAACACTGCGTAATTAAAAAAAAATCTTCAAAGACAGAAAGTTGTCCAGTTTATTAACGCTGAGGGTACATTGCATAATTCGGACTATATTCGATTTAAATTTCCCGCCGTGTTATACCGCAAAGCTAGGTTGTTATTATTATTGACAAATATCATTTATTGTTATTGACAAGTATCATATCACTTGACTTGTTAAGTTAGAAATTATTCCCCCCAGGGGGTCCTGGATTTACACGTCCAGGATACGGGGGGTGACGTCCTCGGGGTCCCCAGTCATGTCCCCGGGGTCCCCTGTGTATGTCTAGTTATGTCTTTTCTCTTTATTCCTTAAGCTAAACTGTGAGCAACCGTGGCTATGGCTGCATGGCACCTGAGGGGATCAGGTGTCGCGAACGGTGCCTCTGGGGTACCTCCCCCCCCCCCCCCCCCAGAGTATCTAGGGCTGTCAGGGTATGGGGCACTGCTCTGATCGACCTTTATTTCCTCCACTACTCGTGGGAACTACATGTCCTCAAAACACAACTCTACACCACCTAGCGGGTCCAAAAGACCCAGAACTGAGTCTCCGGCTGCGCCGGCAATGTACAATAAGTTTTTTATTATTAAAATGAAAGATGATACCCAATCCTTTAAGAACATATCGCCTTTTCTTATATACACAGCTTTACAGACACAACTAGGAGCACTAACAGATACTAGAAAGCAATTCGATGGTTCTTTATTAATAGAAGTCGCAAATGAAAGACAATCAATAATTGCCCTTAAAATGAACAAACTTCATTCATATGATGTATCCGTCTCTCCACACCCACATCGTAACATTATAAAAGGTATAGTTTCCTGCGCAGATTTGGCTAACTGCTCAGATAAAGAAATCATTGAAAATATGAAGGATCAAGGCGAAGTTGGACTTTACAGAATTATACCTAAGGGCTCTGAACAGAATTCTTCAAAAGCTCTGCTTGTTCTCTCCTTTAAGACGCACACCCTACCAACAAGAGTAAATGCAGGATGGTACTCACTCCGGGTCCTACCTTATATCCCTCCGCCTCTAAGGTGTTTCCAATGCCAAAAATTTGGTCATACTTCCTCTCGTTGCACCTCTGCTGAAATTTGTCCGTCGTGTGGTCATCCAGGTCACAGTGAATCCCCTTGCTCTCTCCAGCCTGTATGCGTAAACTGTCAGGAATCTCATTCTCCACGATATAAAGGGTGTCCAATATACAGAAAAGAGTTTGAGATACAAAAAATATCAATTGTCGAAGGGTTATCCTACCCAG
Source organism: Cosmopolites sordidus (assembly GCA_031761425.1). Classification (NCBI taxonomy): domain Eukaryota; kingdom Metazoa; phylum Arthropoda; class Insecta; order Coleoptera; family Curculionidae; genus Cosmopolites; species Cosmopolites sordidus. Next base: position 181,699 of record JARFXV010001462.1, on the reverse strand, counting down.
ACTCAAAAAGGAAATATATCTCTCTACATCCATCCACCAACATGAATTACAGCAAAGCTGTAACATCACACCTCGTGACCCCTTCCAGGTCCTCTGTGTCGGTTTCGACGCAGTGTGACTTCTTGAGTGACCTCTTTTTCCCATTATACCCAAATCCAATCCAGATTCTCAATCATCTCTACCCCCACCCTCCTCCTCCTCATACCTAACTACCCCTTTGATAGTCCCCTCCCCTCAACATCGGCAAAACTGCGGCTCCTCCACTAAGCACCAGTCTTCCCTTACTCCCATCCTTGGTTCTCAGTCTAAGACTCCATCGGATATTGATAATTCTCCCGACAACACTACCCCGACAGAACTGGTTCTCAGTCCAAGACTCCATCGGATATTGATAATTCTCCCGACAACACTACCCCGACAAATAGTCAGATGAAACCCGACAAATGGTCAGGTGAGCGCCACTAAACTCCCAGTCAAAACCAAAACATCCATCTTCCCTGCATCCAAAACGCCTTCATTATCTAGATCTTCCTCGGACTCTTCGGTTCGGGGTACTCTTTCCAATAAAAGCTACCAAAAAAGAAAATTATCCATCATCCCACCCACCAGTCCATGTTAGTAGACGAACAACCTAACCAGGACCACAAAATCTCCAATCAAAGGGTTCTAAGAAGAAGACATAGTTAATCCTTGTCTCTTCAATACTTAAAACTTTATCCTATTCACTTTCACTATAATTCAATGGAATCTAGGAGGTTTCAATACGCACATTGATGAGTTAAAACTCATCACTACTCAGTACAACCCCCAGGCTATATTACTGCAAGAAACAAATTTTAAAATCAATTTACAGTACAGATTTAAAAACTTTAACATCTATAGAAAGGACAGAACGGATGCCGTCAGAGCGTCAGGTGGAGTAGCAATAATCATTAATCCATCAATAGATAGCTCCCTCATTCATATAAACACAGCTCTGGAAGTAGTAGCCATCAGAATTGAACTCGAAACGCCCATCACTCTCTGCAGTATTTATCTTCCACCATCTTCCTTTATATCAGAAGCTGAAGTGCAGGATGTGATATCTCAACTCCCCTCTCCCTACATGTGGGGATTTTAATCCCTCCTCCTACTCCCTACTCCCCTGCTCCTACCCACTTCTCCCTCTCAACGGGATCATTCTCCTCGATAGACTTATCCCTCTGTTTTCCTTCTCTTATCCATAATATGCAGTGGAGCCCCGTTGGGGACCTCCATAGTAGTGATCATTATCCACTTCTCATGCAGCTCTCTTCTTGCCCTTGTCATCCTTATTCCAGACCCTTCTATAATTTTGGCAAAGCTAACTGGGACTTTTACCACTCTTCATTCTCTTCGGTAAAAATTAGATCTGGCGATCCAGATTACAATATATCGCTCCTGATCCAGAGCATCAAACAGGCTGCTGGAGGGTCTGTACCTCTCCAAGAAAATAAATTCTGTCGTCCTCCTGTTCTCTGGTGGAACTCTCAGGTCGCACAAGTAATAAGGCTTAGAAAAAGCTCCCTCAATAAGTTCTAACACCATCCTTCGCCGACCAACTTTATCGAACTTAAACGAGCTAGGGCGGCAGCCAAAGAACCATCTTAGCTGCCAAGAGGGCCTCTTGGTCTTCGTTTGTCAATTCCGTCAGTCCTCAGCAAACAAGCTTTATATTTTGGAAAAAGATCTCCCTTTTTAAAGGGAAACCAACCAACCACATCCAAGGTCTTTTACACAACGGTACGTGGAAATCCACTGACCCAGACCTAGCAGAGAGCTTTGCCGATCATTTCTCTGCAATCTTCAGCAATGCAAACCTTTCCCCCGAATTTGTAAGATATAAATCGCAAAATGAACCAACACTCAACTTCAACGATCCGCATTCGTCCTTCTACAATCTGCCCTTTTCTTTAAAATAATTACGCTGGGCTCTGCAAAAATGCAGACCCAGCTCTCCAGGTCCTGATCTTATTCCAATTCCCCTAATCCAACAGCTTCCTCCCTCCATGATTCAATTCTTTCTAGAAGCATATAACAACATCTGGATAACAGGGACTTTCCCATCTGCCTGGCGCCTTTCTATCTTGATTCCCATTCATAAGCCCGGTAAACCTCGCACGCTTACTTCTAGCTATAGACCTATCTCACTCACCGACCATCTATGCAAGATTATGGAGCGAATGGTACAACGCAGACTTTCATGGCTTCTTGAGAAGGAGTCTCTTCTTGACATCCACCAACTTGGTTTTCGCTCAAACCGGTCAACATCAATGGGGATTCAGAGGTTCACTCATAAAATTCATTAATAACTTCTTATCTAGTCGCATCTTTGCAGTGAGAATAAGAGGTCAATTGTCTTCCTTTCGCGCTCAGGAGAATGGGGTGCCACAAGGATCAGTCCTAAGCCCAACTCTTTTCAACATAGCTATTAACAGCATTTCCGAAATCTTTACCCAAAAAGTCGAATACTGTCTATACGCAGATGATATCCTATTTTACTACTCCTCCCGCAGCACTCGAGTGTGCGAGAGAAGAATTCAGAATATACTCGGAGAACTCACAGCTTGTACCATCCATTCGGGCTTCAATTTTTCACCTGAAAAATCCTCAATTGTGCACTTTTGCAGAAAGAATCAATGCCCTAGACTTCACTCGTTCGCATTCTTGGGCCGAAACATTCTTTCTCAGACTTCCGGAAAATTCCTAGGTCTCATATTTGATCATTGTCTTTCATGGAAACCACAATTGACGGAACTTAGATCCCGCTGCACAAGGTCACTAAGACTGATAAAATATCTTGCGCACTCTACATGGGGTGCTGATTATCGTTCTCTTAGGAAAATTTACTTAACAACAATCAGGCCGAAGATAGATTACGGCTGTACTGTATACCATTCTGCTCCAGCCTCTTATCTTAAACTGATTGATCCAATTCAAAATTCTGCTATCAGAATGTCCCCGGGTCTTTTCCGCACTACCCCTGTCACCAGCCTCCACTGCGAAGCAGAGATAGAACCCTTGTCGTATCGGCGTACCCAACTTCTTATGAACTATTGCTACAGTTTGGCCTCCAGGCCATTTCTTCCCCAAGGCAATACTCTCCTTAATCCCTTGACTCCCAGCAACTCATCACTTCACTCCAGAACTTCATCCTCGCCAAGCTTGCTTCACTCATTTACATCACTCAAGGACAAATTCAATCTCCCCCCTCTAGACTGTTACCCAATTACTCCTTCAAAACACCCTCCATGATCCTTTCATTCCATTCCTTTTGACTTCTCACTGCTCCAATATGATAAACAACACACCTCAGTATCTACTTTCAAACATCTCTTCCGTTCTACCCTGAATACACTTCTCCCGATTAACATCATCTTTACAGATGGCTCTAAATCTAACTCCGGAGTGGGATCCGCATTTGTATATTACTCACAAGGCTCTTTTACTCCCACTTTGGTCTCCCACTATCGATTAAGCTCCCAATCCAGTATTCTGACTGCAGAAAACCTAGCCATGGAAAAATCCCTTTCATTCATATATACTCAACCTCCTTCCAAGTGGGTCGTCTGCTCGGACTCCGCTAACTGACTAAGATCATTAGAAAAAGGGTCAAACAAACATCCAATCGCATCGCTTTGCTTAAACCTCACTGAAGATATTCTGGCCCTTGGCTCCTCTCTCCAATTTGTATGGGTTCCTGGCCATTGTGGTATTACGGGAAATGAAAGAGCGAACACTGAGGCTAAAATAGGCTCCACTATAGGATCCCCTTGTCCCACTATAGTATCTTCTGATCTCAACTCATGCACCAAATATCTTATTAGAAAAGAGATACAAAATAGTTGGAACTCTTTGGAAGGTTGTAATAAATTAAAAGACATTAAAACAGACTTTTATACCAACAATTTTCCGTCATTCCCTTCCAGAAGAATATCCACAATTTGGTTCAGATTAAGATCGGGACACAGTGCTATTATTCATCAATATCTTTTGAGGTCTGAACCTCCTCCCATCTGCTCTCAGTGCGGTGACCCCCAGTCTGTCCGGCACGTCCTAACGGAATGTCGCGCCTTCACTAACATCAGGACACGTTACAACCTCTCAAACGATTTGAAATCACTCCTTCGGTTAGACAACCTCGATTTGCTTCTCTCATACCTGAGAGATATATCCATCCCTTTCCAACAATAGCATCATTCTCTCTCTCTTCTCCTTGCTTTCAATCTTGAGTCCTCCAATCAGTCTACTCCATTCTCACAAGCTTGAGTAACATCCCCCAACACTAACTGTATCGCCTAAATATCCACTTTAAGAACTAACAGCCTTCTTCAATAATATAATATGGTCGCTAAATGGTCACTGTTACCGATGCGACCTCCATTAAATCTTACTTACTAGAAATTATTGCGTCTATAATTTGTCGTTGGTTTTTTAAATTGGATAAATTCATCACAATCACAGTATATTTATAATCTGAAAGCTGCCATTGTCAAGTAATAATTCATTGACAAGTTTTCAAACCGTCTTCTGTTCATTACTCTATCAAAGTTCGCCGAACGGAAATGATAAAACACTTTATTCAACAACTTTATTCTTTCGAATATTCTCCCTTGAGCTCAATACATTTTTTCCAGTGGTTTTCGAATTCATTTATTCCATTTCTGAAGTGATTTTCTGGAAGTCCCTCAAAAGACTCATCTACGGCTGCTATAACTTATTCATTTGATGAAAAACGCTTGCCACGTAGGATTTTTTTGAGATTTAGAATCAGATAAAAGTCAGACGGGTCAGATCTGGTAAATATGGTGGATGCTACAACAATTCGTAGTGTAACTCCTTCAATTTCGCAAGATCTCCGTGAGCCGATGTATTGTCTTGATGAAAAATTATTTTTTTCCCTGCTAAACCAGGACTTTTCTTATGAGTATTTACATCTAATTGATCCAAAAGGTTTAAGTAATACCAGTGGCGGTTGGTCCATGAGGGCACGTGCCCTACCAAAAAAAAAAAAAATGTAGTGGAAAAAATTATTTCAGATTTTATATTAATTTATTCTCTGTTCTGTTTATGATCACGCTTCTTGCAACTTCTATGATCTAACATCTATAATGTCATTCGCGGTAACGAAATAGTTCGTGGGTTGCCGAAGCGCACCCACGACCTATTTCGTGAAACTTTACCGTTACTGTTTTCTTTACTATTGCGTGCGAAAAACAAAGACAGCAATGCATCGCTTCGCTAGTAACCCGGAGACTAAACGCATTTATAACGTCATATCTTGGGCGCTGCCCCATTCTCAATAGTCAGGTGTTTTTCGCCATCGCGCTTTTCGACTTTTCGAGTGGTTGCAAAGTGAATGTTTTGAACAATTACAATAGTGAAGATGAATTAAGTGCAATATATGAATAGAAATAATGTCACATTAACATTTGAGGACCGAATTGTCATCAAAAATCTTGGACGGCCGACACCGATTTTACAAAACGAGCAAGTTAATATTACTCAAAAACGAACATACAAACGCACATTCAATAAAACCGTGTATGAGAAGTATTTGTGGTTATGTGGATGCTATTGCTTTTTGGTACAAGTCGGAAAACCAGTGAGTGCGGGCGATTTTGATCTTGACTGGGTTAAACACGGTGTTAATGATTTAAAACATTTGGACACAAAGGTAAAATCGCATTCTATTTCACAAAGACATTTGAAAAATGAGCTAGAAATTAGTATGTTGGGGAAGACAGACATTCATTCTCAACTCAGTGATGCACATCGGGACTATTTTATCGTGCTTAAAAAGCATAATAAAACTATTGATAGCAATCGTTACATATTGTCTAAGTTAATTGACGGTATATAATTCTGTGGGACATTTGAGCTTCCCTTACGTGGGCATGACAAAACCTACACTTTAGAAAATCCTGGCATTTTCAGAGGACTAGTAAATTTGATGGCCGAAATAGGAGGTATTTTAGAAGCTCGTTTAAAAGACCCTAAAAATAAATTATTTTTAGCCATCTCCCAACAAATTCAAAATGATTACTGGATTCAACGTTGCATGTTTGTCGCGGTTTATTAAAAATGGAAATTCACACAGCAGAATATGTTGCCATACAGGCCGATGAAACAACCGATACATCTACTCAAATGCAGATGGTTTTTATAATATGTTAAAAATGGCGAAATTTACGAGACATTCTGGGGCTTTTTAATAACAAAAAATCACACAGTAGATGGAATTGCAGACGAAATTCTGACTGTGCTAAGCGAGTTAGGAATAGACAAAGAATCTAAGAAACTCATAGCCCAAAATTATAGTGGTGTTTTCGTGATGAGAGGTACAGTCGGAGGAGTACAAGCCAAAATTAAAAATATTTATAAGAATGCACAGTATATTCACTGCTATGCTCACCAATTAAATCTAATAATTGAAAGGTGTTGTACAATAGAAAAAGGTGTGAACGGTTTTTTTTTTGCAAATCTGTCTGCATTTCCCGCTTTCTTTTCTCGATCATTCAAAAGGACAACTGTTCTGGACAGCGGCTATCCCATGCGGCCCCTACCAGATGGAACTTTACGTCTAAATGTATGAATACTGTTTACGTTTACAAAGAAGAATTGCAAATATACCTTGAAGAAATTATGGACGCCGAGTGGTATAAAAATTCTACTAATCAAACTAATCAGATTCACTTAAAGTTAAGAAGAATTTGGTAACTTTTTCAACAACCATTCAAAATATTAGAGACAATATAGAAATAGAAATTAATCAAGAATTTGGTAACTTAACTGGTGAAGAATCTACAACGACCATAATAAATCGCAGAAGGAAACGGAAATTTACTGACAAGGAAGACCCCAATCCGAATATCAGGATATGCAAGGAAATCTGTGATACCTTAACCATGCAGGTTAATGAATGTTTTAATTCCGATGTATACCTAACTGTTGCAAATTTTTTGAAACTGAATAATTTGGTAAATATCGAGCCGTCTTTCCAAATGAAGACATTAAAAGTGTGTAACCTGTTTGCAAACGTAAATGACTTAAAATTAAAAAATGAATCTCGGCAATGTACACACGGGACGATTTTATGAAAGACAGTGGAGCTGTGCCGCTCTTACAAATGTTTATCCAAAACAATTTAACATTAACATTTAGTAGAATGTTTTGTGTACCGTCCCTACCACGGCTGTAAAAAGCAAAAGATGCTTCTCTACGCTCAAAGGAATCAAAATATTTCTAAGAAACACTATAGGCCAGGAACGGCTGTGGGCGTTAGCAATGCTATTTATTGAAAAAAAACTTGTAAAGTCAATTTCAAATTTTAATGATCAAGTCATCGACCACTTTGCTGCTCAGAAATTTGGAGGATGGACTTCAACTACAAACAAATTTAATGGTAATGGTCCTATGGTGAGTTTAGCAAAATTTTATTATCTAGGTACCTATTTGAAAATTTGATGTTACACTGACAGTTACACTCTTTTTTCTACACAGCAAAGTGTGTGTATGATACTAAAAAATGTAAAATTTTTGGTTGCGAAGCATTTCCTTATTTCCATTCTAAAATTTGGTTATATGTGCCCCACCTGTTTTCCCCCCCGAACGATCGCTGCTTTTACTGCTCTATTGGTGTCGCTTCGCGAACTTTTCAATTAGCTTAGTAGTTAGCCTCCTCCTCAAACCACCCAAGCATAAGTTCCAATACTTCTTTCATTCTACACACCATATTAACATCATTTACGTACGCTAAAATTTGGTACTGTTTGTTAAAATTGTTATGCTTGATTCTAATTTCAAATTGAAGTGAGTAGTCGACAGTGGATTACCTTGTCTTACCCCTTCTGTAATGTAAAATCCTTTTGAGGTTTGATTTTGAATCACTTAATTCACTTTAGCTTTGTTTTTTTTTTAAACACACTCTTGTTAAACCAATTGTTCTATTGGAACCTTTGGTATAAAACACTAAACTTGAAGAGATTTACCACTAAATATCAAAACGCTTTTTTGAACTGCTCGACGCACGTTTCGCTAACCATGTTAGCATCATCAGGAGATGATTTAATCTTGGTAAGATTGGTAAAACTCTTGGTAAGTTAATGAGTGTATCTGTTATTTTTAGTTGTGTTTTTCCTATGTAAAGCACCCTTCTGACTACCGAGTCGTACGCTTGCTTAAAGTCTATGAATAAGTGGCGCAACTCAGTATTATATTCTTAGAAATTCTCTAGTATTTGTCTGAGTAAAGTGTCTTTCAAACTAAGTATTTTTTTTTAATTAAAACACCTTTTCACAGAAATGATCTAGTAGCTCCCATTTTCAAGTATCTGCTTCTCCTTTAAATCATGGGGATATTAGCTAGGAGAGGTAAAAAAAGGTAAAGTGTTAGGGTTACAAGCGCATCAGTAACTAGGCAACCAAGCGACTAGACCTACAGCTTAACGTGGGTTCCGGACCACGGTCATCAACTTCCGACAAACCCAGGCCAGCACCCCCCTCAGGCTATCAACCCTTGGTTATGTGCCTAGCCATAAGTCTATCAGGAAACCTACGTAGAACACTTCTCAGAAGGCATCTGGCCTTACCCATCCTTTAACTTGCGTGACTGAGGGGTAATTCGTTGTCGGATTGTACACTCTTGCCTAGAAAGAATCACAAACATTTAGGAAGTAAACAGACAGAAGAAAGAAAGAAAAACAATCACCCGAGCACTGGAATCGAACCAACTATCGCTCGAATGCGGTGGTTTCGGCACAGCAGCGACAGACCGCTGCTCTTACCGTCTGCACGAAAGCGACCAACCTAGGATAGGTATATTGCTAGGATTTCAATGGGGTTTTACAAAGTATTGTTGTTTTTGTGTCTATAGGATAGTAAGGCAACAAAAGAACATTACAGTAAGAAATATTGGACTCGTAAAACTTATTTTGAACCTGGTGCCCCCCTTGTTAACCCATAAAAGGTGCTTCTTCTGCCTCTCCATATTAAGCTTGGACTAATGATGAAAAACTTTGTCAAAGCCATGGACAAAAATGGTAATGGCATATTTATTGGATCTCAAAGGATTTCTGGGCAACAAGAAAGATGAAAACTATAAAAACCTCATAGATGAACTGTTGAAAGCCTACCTCATGTAATATATGTTTTATTCACATATTTTCCAGTTAAATTTATTGATCTGTGTAATTGAAGCATAGTGTATGACATTCAAAAACGAATTCAACGCCCTCTCTCACGCCCCAACGCCCCACTGGACATTTTGGTATAACCGTGGCTCTATCTCACCAACGACTCGAATAATTTCATGCTAGTTTAGAAGTCGATTGTTACTTGTTCTTATAAATCTGGCTTTTCACGTAACCTCAAAGAAAATAGTCTAACGGTGTCAAATTACTTGAATAAATACGTCCAGGAATGTTTTCTCTCAATAAATCAATTGTTTCATTAGCAAAATGAGCTATGGCGCCATCCTGTTGGAACCACATATCAATATCCGGATCAATATTATTCAGCTTCATCAGCAGCATTCTGAAAGAAATACGGCCCACTTATAGCTCCTGACCATAATGCACACCAAACAGTGACTTAGGATGTAAAGGTTGCTCATGAATCAGTCGTGTATTTTCCTCACTCCAAATGTAGCAATTTTGTTTACTAACACAGCCAAAATCATCTGATTGTTCTTCGATCCAGTGGACTTCGATGCAGTACGTTTTGAATGATCCAGTGGCTTTAGTTCCTGTGTGAGTTGAACCTTATATGCCTTCAGAACTAAATCCTTTCGTAAAATACGCCATGTCGTGGATTCACTGAGAACAAATTGTTGTGAGCGTCGACTAATGGAAATTTCTGGGTCTTCAGCAACACTTTCACGTGCCAAATCAATATGCTCTTGTGGACATTCACTACCACATTGTATTCCTTTTCTTTTATCTTCCACCGAACCAGTTTCTTGATATTTTTGAACACTTCGATTCATAGTGCTTTCAGATAGTGCTTTTTCATTTTTCACTGAACACCCGTTTGCACAAAATAATTCAACAATTTTAACTCGTTGTTGTATTGTGTACGACTCCATTTTTTAAATGTCATACATACTTCTGAAATGAGATTAGACCTAGGCGAATTCACAAGGCCATCTGTGTTTTATTCAATATTTTAAAAACCACTCAATTTGAAAGACCCATTAAAAAGATTTGGTCGTCTCAATCCTCCTAGATGTTACCCCACCTTGTATTTTGTAACTAACATTTAGTAGCCATATTCCTCTGTAGTTTTTACATTCTAACATCACTTTTTTTAAGAATTGAGCAGATTATTGTTACTTTCCAGTCGTTTGATATTTATTCTTGTTTCCACGCATCACTTATTAATTGGTACATTTACTTATGTACAGTGTTGCCATCTTTTATTTCCTCTTCGGAATTTCTTCTAATTCATTGTAAGGATATCCGATATGAGTCCGGTCCATTATTTCTCCTTTCCCTCCTATTAATTCCCCATTTTTTTTGCATAGGGATGTTTTTGGTTGAAATCCCCCTTTTTTATACCCGATTTAATTTCCTCACACACACACACATACCTCTAGTTCCTCTTTCCCCGACCATTCATAAACAGAATTTATTTTTTCCATCAATCCGAAAATAAAGTCGTAATTCTCGTTAGCGCATTTTTTTATTACTAAAAATATATGAGATATAGTGAAAAAAAAAACGAATACCATCGAAACATTCGATTAACCTACTCCGCATTTATCCATTTCCAAAATTAGGCTAATTTTTCTTGTGTAAACCATGACGCAGCATTTAATAGAACGCAGTAATTTATCAACTGGTTATTTTTGGAAACTAGAATCGAAAGTTACATCATTTTTCTCCAATTAATTTGATCAAATTGATTTAAACCTCCACCTCTTTAGCAACCGATTAAAGTTATACATACGAGGTATGGAGATAAAGCAATCAGACTGATTTTTTTATAATTTTTTCTTCAATGAAAATTACGATTCCACATAGTCTGCTTCAAAATAAAAGGTGTACAAATAAGTTTTGAGGATTTTTTGTGTAAATTTGAATATTCAGAGAAATTGGTACAATGTATTTTATTTAAAGTATTGTCCATCATTAGCTACGACTTTTTCCCATCTTTCAGGCAGCATACGGATTCCACGTTGATAAAATTCCTTGTCTTTTGAGGCGATCGAAGAATTGACGCAAGTGCTGCTCGGCCAGGCCATGAGTCATCGACCAGTACAAGTGGTAGTCGGAAGGAGCAATATCTGGTGAATACGGCGGGTGGGATAGGACATCCAATTGAAGCGCTTCCAAACTTTTTTTTTCCAGCTTTTGCAACATGTGGCCGAGCGATGTCGTGTTGAAAGATCACTTTGTCATGTCTTTTGGCATATTGGGGGCGTTTAAAATTCAATTGTATCAATTATTGTTGGCAACGTTCCCCAGTGATGATTTCGTTAAGCTGGAGTAGCTCATAGTAGATCACTCCGAGCTAATCCCACCAGATGCACAGCATTAACTTCTTTGCTATTAATAGTCGGTTTGGCCATTGAAGTTGATGCATGGCCGCGCTTACCCCACGATTCCCTGCACTTTGGATTGTCGTAATGAATCCCCTTTGGTCCCCCATCACGATTTGATGAAAAAAAACCCTTCCGATTTTGCCTTTGGAGCAGTTGTTCGCACGTGAAAAAACGGGACTCGACGTCTCTTGGCTTGGGTTTATACGGAACCCAATATCCTTGTTTCTTCACCATACCCATGACCTTGAGACGGTTTGAAATGGCCTATTGAGTAACTCCCAAGGTTTCAGCGAGCTCATCTTGAGTTTGGCATGAATCTTGGTCCAATAACGCCTCCAACTCAGCGTCTTCCAACTTTACTGGCCTCCCTTCGGGTCCTTTGTCACTGGTGTCAAAATTGCCAGTTTTAAAACGCCGGAACCAGTACTCACATGTTTTTATTGATGGAGCATATTCCGCATATGCTTCACGCAGCGATCCATGTCCATCAGCTACATTTTTTCTTCAAATTCAAACAAAAACCAGCGCTTTCCGCAAATTGTGTTTTGTTGGCATAAAGGTTGAGGCACAAAGAAAGTATGTTGTTTACACTTCAGCGAAATGACACATACTAATTTTTAGAGGGAAATGATGAGACTTTAGCATGAATATAGTTACAAGATGGTCCGATGTGATTTAATACTAAGTACGCCATGTTTTGTAAATCCCTTGTACACTCGATAGTAAAACTTACTTGTACACTCGATAGTAAAACTTACTTGTACACTCGATAGTTCCCTCTGGAGGCCACATGGCGTCGTAGACAGTTGGTCCACTTTTCAGAGCAGTGCGGGATTTCAGACACTGATCGGTGTCTCTCCATAGTGTCCTTTGAGTTGAATAATCAACATCAGGAAAAGTCATAAGGACTAAAGTCTGGCGAATAGGGGGCCTGCGGAATAACAATGATGATTTACTTGCCAAAAACTAGTTAATTAACATCGCTGGATATCTTGATGTTCGGTCTTACACGAATGACTTTTTTACGAAGTCTTTAAGGTACCCATCGATAAAAATTCTGTTTCACCGTTTGGCGTTGAAGGACAAATTCCTGACGGACGATCCCCTAGCCATCAAAAAGACAAATCATCATGGTCATTCGGGCTTTTTGGTCGTGGTATTGTTGGAGTAAGCCATTCCTGGTTCTGGCGCCTCGTCCCTGGTCGTATTGCAAAATCCAAGGCTCATCACCGGTAACGACTCGTTCCAAAAAATGAAGATCATTTTCAATCGGTCTCAAAAAGTCAAGAGATGTTTCTCTCGTGTTATGCTTTTGATCCTGCGAAGGGTTTTTCTGGATCATTTTGGCGCAGATTTTCTTCTTCCCCAATTCATTGGTTAAAATCTTATGAATGATTGTGTGAGTCATATTCAATTCTTCCCGGATCATTTTGACCGTCCACTCAAAATCAGATCCAGGATTATGTGGACTTCTTCTTCACTCCTTCACCTCTTGTAGTTGAAGGCCTTTGGCTACAAAATGCATATACAATTGAGTCTTGGCCTTTGAGGAATACGTAATTAATCCTATTAATTTATTCACCCACATTGTAGAATGAATATTACTGTATTATTTTACCAAAGTGTTCCATAGTTTTGTGCATTTTTTTGTATATATGTATTTAGTTTATAATACATATTTCGATTAATAATGTTAATTTTTTAGCAAAATTTGAGCGTATATTTCCATAACAAAATAAATTACCTTAATAATCAAAGTAATGGCCATCATTAGCTAGAACCAACCGTTTATCAAGCCAAATTTTTACTTTTTCGTAAGAATATAAGGGTTGTTCTGAAAGTTCGTACTGTATCGATCGAAATAAGTGGTAGTCCGAAGGGGCTAAGTCCAGTAAATACGGCGGGTACGGTAGACATCCCATTTCAAGTTTTCCGAATGGGTTTTTACATATTTTGTAACATGTTGCCGAATATTGTCGTATCTTTGGGCGCATTCTGGTCGTTTTTCCTTCTATGCTCAGTTCTTTCTTATCAATTGTTGTCGGTATCGATCGCAAGTACTCGTTTCACCTGGTTTCATCCATTCGTAATACACTGTTCCCCTATTACCTCTCCAAACACACGACCTTCGGAAATGTCGGATAGGGTAACACTCAATTCTGCCAATTGTTTCAATGTATGAGTTGAGGTTTTATCCAATAATGGTTGAAAATCTACATTTTAAAACTTTTTCAGCTGTCCTGAACGCTCCTTGTCTTTTATATCAAAATCGCCACTTTTAAAGCGTTTAAACCATCGTTCATAAGATTTTTGGGTTAAAGCATGTTTACCATAAGTTTCAACCGACAATCGATAACTTTCAACAGCCGTTTTCTTCAAATGTTATTATAGAAAGTCCGGCAGGCAGGTATGGTGTGTTTTAAACGACTGTTACGCGCGGCAGCGTGGAGTAAATGTTTTCAGGATGGTTGTTATCTACTAGTTCCGGGATGCCATCTCAGTAGCCATGGAGCCGTTGTCTGTGGCACATCGCGTGTTTATTTACAACACTTTTATTGAAACTGGTCGTTGTATTGTGCTCACACAGCGACGATTTCGATTTTAATGTTGATCGGCATGGTCGCGTTCCAAAACGCAATACCATAATGAAGGAACATTATGATTGAAAACAGGATCGTTGAGACCTGGAACTACACGGAGAGGATATCGCACAGTACAAACAGAATCTTAGACTTGGTCCTTCATTTCCATCCGTATAAAATTATAATTGTCCAAAAATTACAACAAAATGACTTTATGAGACAGTGTAGGTTCGCAGAAAGGATGTTGGAATTGCTGGACGACATCGTTTTGTTCATGAGTGACGAGACCCATTTTCATTTATTGGGGATGGTAAACAAACAGAACTTTCGATATTGAGCAACCGAAAACCCCCGAGAACTACATGATCAATCTCTGCACCCGAGAGAGTAGCTGGTGTGCCGTATCTCGAACTTGCATTATTGAACCGTATTTTTTTCGTGAAAACGGACGAACAGTATCAGTTAACACATCGCTATTTCGACATGTTTCGTAATTATTTCCTGCCAGAACTAAGAAGAAGACGCATTAACCTCAATACGCTTTGGTTCCAACAAGATGGGGCGACTTGCCATACGTCAAGAGCAACAATGGCCTTATTAAGGAAACATTTCCCTGGGCGCCTTAGTTCGTGGGAATGTGGAATGGCCACCTCGGTCACCAGACTTTTCAGCTTATGACTACTTTTTATAGGGCTACTTAAAATCTAACGCTTACATAGACAAACCGCGAACTCTTGAAGCTCTTTCCAAAACTATAACGGGCGAAATTGCCATGCTCTTCGTATGGATGATTTTGGTACCCGTCTAAAGAATGCCTCGACAAAAATGACAAAAATGGATACCACCTAACCAATGTGATTTTTTGCACCTGACTGTGTTATGTATACTTTAATGGCAATATACCACTAACAGTAGTGAGTGTGTTAATTTTTCCAAAAACGCCGTACTTCCCCGCAAAAAGCCTTTTTCTTGTACATAATTTGACATATTCAAAGCTATGAAAAACTATGTTTTTTGTCCAATGACAGTTAGTAACGAACTGGGTTCTGATGGCGTATGTTTACCTTCCAAAACTCCATAGACAATTAGTCTGTACCCACAAATATATAAGTAAGGTCATCTCTTAGCAAAATCGGCATTATTAAACGAAACACCTATTATATTTTATAGGTATTTTCATGTTTAAAGCCATTTTTTTTATTATAATATACACTGTTGAATTTGAAAAAATAACGCATAAATATGTGACGTAACAATACTGTAGTTTGTCAATATTTGACAGTAAGGTTTTCAGATTTTTTTTGTTGTTTCAGCTCAACCAACTCCTCAAAAGATTTTATTATTATATGAAAGGCGAAAAAAATGCAGTGTATTAAATATTGCCGTTTGAACGGCATCACATCTACAACTGCCAAATAAATATAGAGCTAAGATACATAAAAAATCAACTAAGCACTCTATCTGTAAAAACCGAATATACAGTCCGAACAACTTAATGCAAAGAAGAAGAATAAAAAATAACGTGATGGCATGCAATGGATTGTGCTAATTTTGACACAGAATGGTACCTGAGCATTACAAACAAACACCACGAGTGGTTCGATAGGTTCTAAGCTAATCTAACTGCCGATCTGTAAAATAAAAAAAATATTTTGGATTATAAAACGTTAAACTGAAAAACCTAGCGCATTCACCAATTATTTTTACATTCTACCTCAATTAAAATAAGTGATAACGAACGAATATGACATTATTGCGTTATTATGTACCAAATTATTTTAAAACTCTCAACATGTTCCTTGTTTTAGTTGATTTTCGCTTTATTTTAAAGCCTTGAGCACTACCCAACTCACCATTCTACATAGAACTCATTCAAAAATCCTTAGAACGATGACTATCGTATCTTGATATAATTCCAAGCAAATTTTCTGCGATAGTCTTATTATACCATTTGTTAAAGATGCCATACTAGAACAAAGCAACGAACAGCACGACATATTTGTTCATAGCAACCCTCCGGTCCTCTAAACTTAATCAAAGGAACTCGAAAGTTCTATTCTATAAAACATTTATTCGATCAGTAATCACTTGGCCTCTAGACATTGACCCTTACTAAGAAAACAGAAGAGTTGCTCACAGTATTTGAAAGAAGAGTACTATCAAGAATTTCCGGTGCTGTGAAGGACAATGGAATTTGGAGGAACAGGTATAACTTCGAACTCAATAAATTGTACAAAGATCTGGATATTGTAGACCAAGGTTTCTCAAACTTAGAACCCCACGTAGCCCCTCAAACTTAGAGTCCGGCAAATGACTAGGAACCCTTTTAAAAAAAATCAAGCTATAAAAGAACGTAAGGTTATATATTTAAATAAAAGATAATACAGTAACAAAAAGCAATAATATATTGTTAATTAATGTGATTGGTGGGCTTGTTTCTTCTCGCAAATTGAGTTTATTTTGGAAGCATTTTTGGACAATTTCAATCTTAATTCTGATTCAGGATTAAGTCGATTTCTGTATTTCGTTTTTATTATAACCAGATGATCAAACCCCCAATCTCATAAGTAATTTGTCACGAAGGGCACAAGAAAATTTACCGCTTAGTGTGAGAGTTCGGTATATTCTCCCAGTCCCACTGCCCAAAATCAATTAAAGACATCTTTTTAAATCGGAGAGCTGAGAAAGGTGAAGAATAATTTCAGCTTTTATTAGGATATCCACTGATAACGTGTCCGTCTTAACAGGTTTACTGCAGAAGAGGAAATCTTACAACGATGTTTAATCTGAAGCAAGTTTTCCAAAACTCAATTTGTTCACTCAAGCTCTCTCAAGAGTGCGTGTGCTTTGTCCTGCACAGTGAATACGCTGCATGCAGAACCTTGCATCGAAGCATTCGTTTCGTTAAAACAAGAGAAAATGTCACTGTCCTTGAAAAATAAATAGATTTCTTGACGAAGTTCGACAAACTGAGCTAATATTTTGATAACCAGCGTACTTCACAGTGTAACAGTAATGAAAGATGTTCACTACAAATATCTGTTCTTATGTAAATAAAGAATCACTGGGTAAAAACAAAAAACCAAACGGAGACAAATTTCTCAGTTATTCTTTTTTTTTGTAATAAATTTGCCTAATGAACAAAATTTAAAAAAAAATGAAAATGTTCTAAAAATACAAACTTTTAACGTTAACGTTTCGGGAAGTATTCTTCTCCTCCCGTTTTCAAAACGAATCTAAAAATAAATTATATTAATTTCTATAAATTCTGAAAAGATAAGTTTTTAATGACCGTGACATATATATATATATATATATATATATATATATATATATATATATATATATATATATATATATATATATATATATATATATATATATATATATATATATATATATATATAGGTAATGTTTACTGTGTGATTGTTTGTTGTACTGATTGTGTATTCAAACATTTAAATGTGTTTAATTGTATTCTTTAGAATCGGGAACCATATTGAATTTAAATCTACCGAAGGCATAGCAATACAGTTATTTTTTTGAAATTAATTATAGCGGTTTCTTTTAATAGTCTGTATTTTGTTACCGATTCTTTTAATACAGTTTTGGAATTATTCCATTTGATTTATGACCCGATTCCCATGCGTGTTGACAAATTCCAGATTTATTAAAATCGCCCTTTTTAAGAAGGTTTTTTTATTCTAACTCTTTAAGGTCTCTTTTATTCTAACATCTAACGGTCTAGATGTCCCACCCATATAAAATTTGCCACATTCGCAGGGAATTTTATAAATCACATTTTTGGTATTCTGTTGTGTGTTGTTTGGATTAGTTTTTGTTAATATAGATCTAAGAGTATTTTTTGTTTTAAATGTCGTTTTTATGTTGTATATATTTCCTACTCTTTTAATTGTGTCAGAAATACCGCGGATGTAAGGAATTGTGAGGTTAATTGTTTGATAGTTATTAATGTTATTAATAACTTATCTGTTTTGTCTGGTATTAAAAGTTTTAAACGATTTATCTATAACATTTTTTGGGTAATTGTTTTTTATTAAAATATTTTTGATGATTGTCGGTACAAACAAGTTTTGCTCTGTCATATAAACTTTTAATTACTCCTATTTTGACTGATTTTGAGTCATATTTCCTTTTTTTGCTGATGGAATGATGTTTTTTTCCATGATGTTTCCATGATGTTTGAAATTGAACTTTCAGCAGAAATAAAGGCAATTTGAGTCAATGTACTTTTCACAGTTTACTAATTCGATGATAACGTTTGAGTATCTGGACATATTCCGCGTAATGATCCCGTTTTTAACCATTGATTCCTGTTTACAACTATTATTCAATCAAAATTACTTGATCACTTGTCAAGCATCAATGCGCGCGCATGTAACTAATGCAGTTGCTCCGCCGGCGGGGTGAATCGTCGACCCAGCACCGCACGAACCGTGTCATCTAATCTAAACAAACCTTGTTGTAGACTATGTAGTTTATCGATGGGCGGGACATGTGAAGAGAATGTCAGAAAACCGAGTACCAAGGAAAATCATGGCCAGGTAGGATTTGCCAATGCTGACAAATGGCCGAGCCTTGGACCAGTTGTCGTTTTCCGAGTCTTGGGTAGTGACTACTTGACCAAGCCACTGGACTGGCCAAGGCTTGGCCCAATGGTGTAGTATTCCTTAACCAAGCCGAGATTAGTCTCGCACAGGTCTGGCCCAACAGTTAGATATTAATGCACAGAATAAAAAAATATTATTTGAACTGTTTTAATATTATCTGTGCAAACGTTATAATATTATCAAAATATTTTGGTAATTTCTAATTAATTATTTTAAAATAATTAATGATCTCAAAAGTTTAGAATCTGATTCAGAATGGGAGGACACCGATAACAGTAGTATTTCAGTTGAAACATTTGTGCAAACAAATAAAAAAATTAACAATAGTAATAATTACAGTGAAACTGCATGTTCTTTTTGTAAGTTTCATTAATTATCAATATATGTAAACAATTGAATAAATAATATGATTAATAATGTTATATTTTATTTTAGACAACTCAATTACGCATGTAAGAAATTCTTCTGGTAGTTTTCATGTAGAAGCAATAAACAATCCAATTAGTTTCCCAAAACTTGGACTAGGGTTAATTTATTGTATTTTGAAACTTAGTCCAAGTTTAATAATTTCGTTTTACAAGCCTAGAGTCAGTCATGGTTTATTGCATTTCAAGTCTCGGCCCAAGGTTAATTTTTTGGTTTTCGACGTTTTGTTTCCCGAGACTTGGAACATGGCCATCATCCAAGACTCGAACCATTGCTAAGGTTCAGCTAAGGATCGATTCAGGCTCGCGCAAAGGCTTGGAACATTGCCATGATGACGAGCTAAAGCCTGATCCAGGCGTTGCCCAATGATTCCAATCGGGGTGGAGGAGCGAATAAACGGTAACAAAAAAGAGGTAGATCAAAGACATGATGGCAAAAATTGTTAAGGGCTTGAATCTTGAAGATTGAAGGAGGTTAAGGCTCACTGAGGGCTGTAATACCACAGGAAAAAGAAGAACCCTCTGGCCCAACAGCTAAAATCAAAAGCAATAGAATATTATTAATAATATTATTAAGTAAACTACAAAAAACTAAATAAAACTGGTTGGCATATATTTTTTCTTAATACCTAATAATAAATCTAGGACGACAAAAAAAAAGGCAATACTACTTTGACTGTCTACGAAATCCATTTCCAAAATTAGGCTAATTCCTCACGTATAAACCGTGTCGTAGTTTTTAAAGGAAGACGATCATTTATCAAAAGGTTATTTTTGGAAATTTAAGAGGAAAATCGCGTCTTTTTTCTTGCAGTTATTTTTATATAAAATTTATTTCAAT
Source organism: Cosmopolites sordidus (assembly GCA_031761425.1). Taxonomy (NCBI): domain Eukaryota; kingdom Metazoa; phylum Arthropoda; class Insecta; order Coleoptera; family Curculionidae; genus Cosmopolites; species Cosmopolites sordidus. The sequence continues at coordinate 161,661 of JARFXV010001462.1, read as the reverse complement.
CGAGTTGTCTGTTGCGACACGTTAAAGTTATGCAACACACAATTTACTTTTACACTTATATTAAGGTAATTCTTAATTTAATGACGTTTCTATGATATAAAGTCAATATAGAAAAGTGAACATTTAGTATATATCAGCATATTAGAGGATGCCAAGGAGAAAGTGGGGAGAAACAGTAATGGAGGCGATATATGGGAAAGAGCTAGAAAAGTGGAAAAAGCTTGCAAGGGACGGTCAGAAATGGAACTGGGTCGCTATAATGTATGGAAACGGTCAAATATCTAAGAATGCTTTGAGTTTTCTTAATGACATTTTGTACACAAACATCAGGAAATATTAGCCACTTTTTTAATATCTTTTTTTCTTGTCGCGTATTTTAAATCCAAGGCTAACTTGATTTTTTTTATGATAATAGTACTTGAATTTCGCATCCTTGGAAAAAGCTTTTTTTCTAAATTCAACGATATAAATATTGTATTTTTTTTTAATGGATTTTAAAAAAATGGCTAAAATGTGTTTAGGTCTGTTTTAGGGTAAATATATTTTTAATTTAGTAGGCTATGAAACTATGGATGACAGATGATGTATTTGATTACACTTGATAACTGTTAATGTCAATTTGTGAATTTTAAATTTCTTTCAATTTTTATATGCAATTAATATGTATTTAACTGAAAGAAAAATAATTGAAATGCTAATAATTGTTGGATACAAATAATAAATAAAATAAACCGAATAAAAGTATCATTAAGTCAAAAGTTTCAAAAACGGTGAAAAGATTCAATGATAATGGCAGCATTAAAAGTCGTCCAAGATTATGAAGACAAAAAAACAAAAACTAATGACGAAAATTCGTTGAATGTTTAAATTGATGTAGTAGATGGTAAGGTTTCCATGTAAAAATTAGCTTTAAATTTAAATTATATATATATATATCCCCTTTGTGGATCAGACCTTGACGTGGTAAAGGGGTTTGAGTAGAGAAATGAAGTTTTGAGCTATGCCATGGGAAGACCCGGGAAGACAGCGTGAAGACCTGTCCCAAGGCAGAGGATGCTAAGATTACCGAGTTAGATCAGGCTGCCATTGGACTTTTGGCGTTGCAACGCTGAATATATAGACTATGAAAACGGAGGCCCGGTTGTAAGAACTGTTAATCGAACTTGACAACATATATTGGGATATTATTGGGCTCTGTGAAACACAAAGAAAGGGTGAAGAGTTAATCAAACTGGAATCAACTGGACACGTACTCTACACTCGAGGTACGGAAGATGGCCGATGTGGCGGAATAGGATTCCTCATCAATCGAAAGTTGAAGGACAGTGTAGTAAAATTTGAAAGTACATCTGACCGACTAGCTGACTAGCGACCAGCTGAATAAAAAGTTTAGGCTTCAAATCGTCCAAGCTTATGCACCAACTATAAGCCATAGGGATGAGGAAATTGAGAAATTTTATGATGATGTGGCCCAGTTTTTATACAAGTTTATATACAAAATCTTGATGGGTGATTTTAATGCCAGAATTGGAACAACAAGAACTGACGAAAATGTAACTGGGTAATATGGAACTGGTGAGCGAGACAATAGAGGTGACAGATTGGTTGATTTTGCTGAAGGATAAGAACTATATATTATGAATTTATTCTATAAGAAAAATATCAACAGAAAATGGACATGGAAAAGTCCATCTGTGGATCATGACCAACGATAAAACAATATGTACCAATTGTACTGCCCTTAAAAATTTTAATGTTGGAAGTGACCACCGAATCGTACGAGCAGAAGCTAGGATTAACTGTCGAAGAGAACGCGAAAGAATGGTAAGATCAAAGAAGGGCAAAGTTGGATTCTGGAAAACTGCTGGAGAGAGGAAGCCATTTTGAGATTGCTTTGTCAAACAGGTTTGCTGTGTTACAAGATCCTGAGGAAATGGAAGTAGCAGTTCAATATGAAGAAATCGCCAACAATGTGCTTCAAATGGCTGCTTCAATAGCACCAGAAGGAAAATCAACAGACAAAAATTTCAAATGAGACCATTGATTTAATGAAGAAACGGCGGGCAATGAGAAATGCGGGTAGTCCTTTTGGCAGGGTCGAGTACCCTGAGCTATGCAAAACTATAAGAAAACGTATCAGAGAGGACACGCGCCGATTCAACATGCAGCTAGTGTAAAAAACTATGGAAGAATATAAAGGAATTAACAAGGCTAAACAGAAGCAGAGCTGAGAAACAAAAGAACGCATATATATGCCTTAAGGCGTGAGGATGGCACAATATGCAGGCCGCGTACGCAAATGTTAGAGGTTGTCAGAAAATTTTATTGAAGATGAAGATCAGAACCAATCAAAGACAACAATACCCACGGAAGAACAAATGCCAGATATTCTAGTGGAGGAAGTAACAAATGCTATAGAATCGATGAAAAACGGCAAGGCTCCAGGAAAGGACAGTGTAACTGTCGAAATGCTAAAAGCTGGTGGTCGGACGTTACATAAAACCCTGGCAAAATTATACTCAAAATGCCTCAAAGAACAAAAAGTAACTGACTTATGGAAAAATGCAGAAGTGACCCTTTTACATAAAAAAGGAGCACAGGAAGATTTAAAGAACTACCATCCAATAAGCCTCATATCAGTAATGTACAAAGTTTTCACTAAGATAATTTCTAAAAGAATATTAAAAAACCGAATGACGCACAACCAAGAGAACAAGCAGAATTCAGAAGTGGATTCAGTACAATGGATCACATCCAGGTTGTACAGCAGGCCATAGAAAGGCACAATGAATACACCATGCCACTGTGCTTTTATCAACTACGAAAAAGCATTTGACTCCATCTCAAAGCATGCGATAGTGAATGCACTGCTTAGCCAAGAGGTAGATAAAGCATATGTAAACCTATTAGGATCGATATATAATGGAGCTACAGCTACAATTCACCTTGATGATCTTGACGTGGGAATTAATGTAGAATGAGGTGTACGGCAGGGTGATGCAATATCGACTATTCTTTTCTCGACTGGCCTTAAAGAAGTATTCCGTAAACTGGATTGGGAGCAGGATGGTGTGAAGATCATTGGTGCAAACTTAAACCATCTTAGATTTGCAGATGATATAATTCTCCTTTCACAAAATCCAGAGGAGCTGCAGAGAGGCATACAAAAACTGTAAAAAGCTGGCGAATCATTTGGCTTGAAAATAAACCTAAGAAAGAGTCAGTTATGTTCGATAACTTCGCTCAGGACAGAAGAATTTCAGTTTTAGAGAGGGATTTGGAGATTGTGTACAGCTTTATATATCTTGGGCAGAGGATTTCAATGGAGGGATTACCGCCCGGGAGATGGAACGGCGTGTTAAATGTGGCTGGTAGGCATTTGGCAGGCTCAAGACTCCCACTTTGCCTGAAAAGAAAAGTCTCCGATCAGTGCGTTCTACCCGTTATGACATATGGAAGTGAAACCTGGACACTCACATAGCAATCAATTAAAAAATTTCAGGTAACACAGAGGGGAATGGAAAGATGTATGTTTGGCATTACAAGACGAGACAGAAAGTCCTCAGATCATGCAGCAACGTGACATTATTGGAAGAGTAAGCAATTGAAATGGAGATGGATATGCCATATAGCAAGCCTATGGGATAACAGATGGACCGAGGCAATCCTGGAGTGGATACCGCTTGTTTGCAAACGTCCTCGAAAAAGACCGATAGTACGATGGGTTAATAACATCGTTAAGTATATTGGATCAGAGTGGCAGAGGAAAGCCCAGGACCGTGAAAGTTGGTTGCATGCTGAAGAGGTCTTCATCCTGTAGTGTATCGAAAAGGGGTGATGATGAAGTTGATTCCATTGTATTAGTTATTTTATTATGCCAATTTTGCCGAGGCAGATACGAAAAAATGTCAATATACACTTTTTGTAGTGTATAATATTCTATGTTGAAAAAATTTATTTAAAATTAATTTTGAACAGGACCGTACTAATTATTTTTTAAATTAATTAGTAGCAAAATCCTACAACTCCGCCGCTGGCTGCTTGTAGGACTCGATATTCTCTCAGACTATGGTAATTGGAAGGCTGATGATCTGTATTAAATTTGGTGACTTTATGCGGAAGATATAGATTAAAAAAGAAAAAAAAATGAAGTCTTCGACCCCAGAACACGAAGGATTTCCGGACCTATGTTCGTATGATATTGTTGTGTTATTTTGTGACGTAGAATTTGCCAAAAAAAGTCTGGCAGAGTATTTCATTAACACCCTGTATATAAAGCTGTCTGATTTAGTTACCAAAATGTCTTCTGATTTGCTATTTTTTTTGCCGTTTTAACTATTTCCAAAGGTTCTCGATCGGATTTAGATCCGGGGGATTAGTTCACTCATATTCTCTTATTTTTTTGATCACTTAAGTACGAACCATTAGGGGGAAATAAATTCTTTAAGAAAATAAACGGCAATAAAATGCGCTGGTTATATTGCAAACAAAATGTTTAAAAGTCAGTTAATATTAGCATATTATTTTATTTATTATGGTAAATAAATTAGAAAAGAATACTTGGTTTTTAATTTTTTTACCACTCTTATTACTGGAAAACTCCATAACCTACGCTACATGTTTCTCACAAATCTTGTGTTTTCTTTGTCACACTGAGAACTTTTAGAACGACCCCTGTACTAACACTACCCACTATCAATTGTTTTTGTTAAAGTTAAATCGATTTGAGGCTCGTGGTGTACTTCGACAAAAGAAAGAAAAACTTAATTTAAAATTTTGATTTATTTACGAAACTAAAAGGACCTTTGATAATGCTTGTACCCTGGCGTGCCAGCTTTCTGGAAAACGTCTTTTGGATGGTTGCCAGGACGCTTCCATGATGAATTTTTCATAAATGGCGGGGAACCAGGAGCTTATCTGATAAAATGCAAATTCAAAATGAAAACGGGTGTGGTTTAAAAGGACGTCAGCATTAGCAGGTAGCGTATAAAAATCGAGTGAAATTAGTTCGAGTATTTTGACCTTTTTCTTTGCGTCATTTCGCAAATCCATTATATTCGCCAATGTAATGAAATGCGTGATATACGAGGGTTGCTATTTATGTATCCGGAATAATAAATAAAAACAAATATTTATCATTGAATATGGTTTTATTGTTTTTCCAAATATTCTCCACGATGATCGGTATTCTTTTGCATACGTTTAAACCAATGTTCATAAAACTTTTTCTGTTCCAGTTGAGGTATTTCCGAAACATGCATTTTGATCAACAGCTTCTTCTGGCCTCGAAAAGCGCTGACCACGTAGTTTATTCTTCACGGACGGGAACAAAAAAAATCATTGGGTGCCTAATCAGTATTGTATGGGGGATAACCCATTAATTCGATGTTTTAACCGGTCAAATGTTGAGTTATTCGATCCGATGTATGAGAGCTCGCGTTGTTGTGGTAAATACTAATCCTGCTTTCTTTAAAGACTTCTGACAAACAAATGGTTTTATAACACTCAGAACTTGACCGTTTTACGATTCTCTAGTGGCACTGTAGCTACATGCCCAAAAAACTAAACACATTACTAAATATATGGTGTCATACTCTTCTTTCATTGAATGGCCAATTATGTATATGGAAATATAATTGGTAAATGTATAGGACACATTTCAAACTTCGCTTTGAGCTGTCAATAAATAGACGCCAATCAGCTGGAAAGTATTCAGAGAAACCCATTTTTCCTAGGAGCTCTCTAACCACGAATCGTGGTTTAATACTTATGATCCTAAAACGAAGCTCCAATCTATGCACTGGACGAGCCCAAATTTACCGAGAGCCAAAAAAGCTCGAATGATCAAATCAAAATTCGAAGCAATGATAATTGTTTTTTTTTCGATATTCATGGGGTTGTGTACCTTGACTAGGTTCCTGAAGGTCAAACTATTAATCGACATTAGCAGATTTTAGGGGCGGCAAATTTTGGGCCAATTTTTTTTGTCTAACAGAAAAAGATTCATATTTATATACCTAAATTTTATTAGGTCTACACAAATAATTCAACATGTAATATGTTTCACCATTTAGATAATTTTTTCTACAATTTGCGTAGTCGCGTTTGATTTGGAGTAACATGAACGTTCGCTAAAAGTACAATCTACTTTTGAAAAAAACAGATATTTATGTCTTTGACGAAGAGACGGTAGAGGAATCATCGATAAGTATAACAATTGAAGATGCGTCTCAGAATCAGACGTTTAGTAATGACTACATGCAAACAACAGTAAATGTAAACAAAGATCCAGCTTCATGGGAAATCAATGATGCCTTAAGGAATATTATCGCAAGCTACGACTTCGATCAAAATAACTCTTGTGACTTCTTTAAAAATGAAAAAAAATATATGCTGATCAGCGTCGTTTCTTGTCAGTGATTATCTTCCAAAAAAAAATGAAAAAGTGAATGACCGAAATTGGCTGATTTATTCTGAAAGTAAAAGATCTGTATATTGCGGGTCCTGTTTGGCATTCGGTCCGTTGGAGAATAAGACTCAATTTGAGAACAAAGGATTTAATGAGTGGAAAAATGAAGAGCACCGAGTAGCTCAGCATCAAAACTCTGCGCGTCATAAATCTAGTATCCTTGGTTTGAAAGTTAGAAGTGAGATTGATGAGAATGATGAAGAAATTAGTTATTGGAGAAACGTTCTGAAGAAGGTTGTTGCCGTAGTGAAGCGAGTGTGTTTAAGAGGCCCCGCGTTCAGAGGAAAAAATGAAAAATTCGGTGATCTCTCATCCTTATTGATAGTATCCGAATTAGAAAAACGGCAGGAGACCTACAACAGGTTCAATGAAAAGTTTTCACTTCTGACTAAAATGAGTGAATTGTCATCATCAACCCTTACGGAAAAAGTCATTTTCTTGGAAGAAATGTATCTTAATGATTTAGAGACTGACTTAGTTCAAGAATACATACATTTTTAATACCACCTATCTTATGAAAGAATATTGTTAAAACCAGATTCTAGATCATTGAAAAGTCTATCTTCGTTCCTGCGAAAACAAAATTTGCAAAACGTTTATCCAAACTTGGATATAACAGTTCGTATGTAAACCAGCGACAAATTATTCGGGTGAGAGAAGCTTTTATTGCTTAAAACGGGTGAAATATTATCCAGGATCTACCGTAAGCCAAGAAAAGTAAAACGTCCCAGCTTTTTTGTGCATAAAGTCAGAACTAATGAACAAGATTTCATACGACGATATAATTGATGATTTTGCGAATAGAAAATCGCGCAAAAAGATATTGTAAAGCTTTCGTAACTTAATTAATTGAATTACATCGTCATCATTAGCCGGATTGTTTCAAGATAATTGAATATATTGTTTTTAAACTGTAAATAAGTGCAATAAAAATTATTTAATTACGTTTACCGAATGTACATTATTGCGTACGTAGTATTAAGGCATACTTTACCCCGCCTTCTTAGTAGTACATAATTGAGCTCTTATTAGCTTAGAAATATATCTAAAAACTATTTCTTGTGCAATCTTGAGTAAATCATTCGGTTGTAAAAATAATCGAGGAACTGACACATCGAGCACTTAGTTCACAATCATAGTAATTACGGGAAAAGGTGGTGTAATTAAGATGATGGTGCGCCAAATAATAAAGTTACAATTTAATTGACAAAAAAATTGTAATTAATATGATTGTGAACTAGGGTATCGAATTGTAGATGTCACTCTGGGGCAAAATCTGAATAGCCTACAGGCGGCAAATATGTAAATCCGCCTCTGGAGTCCATTGAAGCTGTGAAAAAGAAAGTGGGACTCGTTCTGAAGGAGTTGACAGAAGAAGACTTCCAGCCCTGTTTTAAACAATGGAAAATTCGCATGGAGCATTATAGAGATAGAGGAAAGGTGTATATTGAACGTGATAATAAATAAATATATATCAAATCAAAGTAAAATGTTTTACGCCAGTCTCGTTATTTAATAGTCACACTTCGTACAATGATAAAATGTAAAATGAAAATATCATATGACATTGACATCAATGGTCTCCAACTTGATTGGAGAATACTTCAGCGGGTGTGATCAGAACACTATGACCACCTGTTAATAATGCAGAAAACTACAATCTGCCTCGTTGGCCCTACAGGGCTACAACAATTCAATTGTTCCGCAAGATAAACAAGCTGACGTAATTTTAACGTCACTTTCCCAAATGACGTATACTTGACGTAAGTCATCACTTACCATCCGTAGTTATCATCTGAGTCGGTACTGTTCGGCATCACACTGTCGGATTCGTCGGAACTGTCACTCCTCACGTCTCCCATCGTGTAATTACACCTTAATCCCGAGATTTTTAATGAGAAAACGATGAAAAATTAGTCACTTGATGCGTATCAATTTGTCGTTCTCGAATCTGCTCTCTCGCGAGTTTATTAATTAAATAAAAACCTTCCACTGTATGTCTGTCTCTTTCTAGTTTATTTGATCGTCAATTAGGAGGTAGGTGCTATGTTGGCAGATCAGGATAATCAAAATTTCCGTTTCTCAGTTATTTTCAGCTCGAGCAATTTTCGTTTTAAGTGCTTCTTTATTTTTATGTTTGCATTGATGGTGCGGGAATATATACCGAGTGGTCAAAAAAACATTGAAAATAGTGTTATTTTCGATTATTTGAATGTTATATATCGACTGTTTATTAAGATATTAAATTCTACTTGCAGTATATACAGGGTCTAAAGGAAATAACTTTCGTATAGTTAACCAACGATTCTACACCATCATTCGAAAAAAAAAACTTCCTTACAACAATGGTCAAAAACCTAGAGGTTCCCACGAAAAAAAAAATGTCAAGTGATTAAATCGCCAGTCGAGAAGCTATGATAAGAATTATCATTTTAAATATGTATAAAAATATTTGGCAAATAACACAGGTCGACGTGATGAGAATGTTCTTTTTGCGTTTCATTTAGAAACATCATTATTAAAACACCTTTTCACATAAATGGCCCCTAGCACGTCCCATTTTCAAGCACATGCTTCTCCTTTATATCATGGAGTAATTGAAATTATTTGTACCTGACTTGGGACTATACTATGTAGGAATTACTACAGGACTATAGAGGGAGTATTTCCACAGTATGCTACGAACCTTTAATTTTTATTTTATTTAGTTTTATTGTTTTCTATAGTTTAGTTTGTTTCTTTCTCGTTTACAGTACAGTCAAGTGTTTAAGTCGATTTTATATAAAATGGCAAGTTTTAGTCGTTGATTTTGCAAAAATTCAGCGGATAAGTTTTGTTATATATACAGACGATTTATTTTATAGTCACAAGCTAGATCTATATCCAAGGAAGTCAAAAAAGCCCATCATTTGTATTTTAAGTGGCAAATTGGAGATCAAGATAAAAGTTGGGTTCCTCATGTTTGCTGTGTGAGTTGTCACGTAAATTTAGTGCAGTGGATGCATCGCAACAAAAATTCTGTCATTTGCTGTCCCTGCGGAGAGAAAATACTGACCATGTAAGTGATTGCTAATTTTGTATCACTAAAGCAGAAGGGATTTCAAAAAAACAAATGAACAAAATTCAGTATCCAAATTTACCTTTTGCACTTAGGCCCGTTCCTCATAGCCAGGAACTACCGGTACCGACTGCGCCTTTTAACCTGGACACCATGCGTCCCGGTGATTCTAATTCTTCATCAGGATCCGATCCACAATTTTTCTGAAAATACCAGTTGTGACCCAACATTTTTAACAACTACCAATGAACCTCACTTAATAACACAAAATGAATTAAATGATTTAGTACGTGAGATTGTCAAAACAAAAATAGGAACGTCTTGGTTCCAGACTTCAACAGTGGAACCTGTTAGATAAAAATTCAAGTGATTTAATTTACCGGAAACGGAATGTAACATTTTCAAGTTTTTATAAAATGGAAGGATCGTTATGTGACTGTTGTAATATTGTTTAATGAATGAGCTTAATATAGAACATGTATCTTCTGAGTGACATATTTTCATAGATTCGTCGAAATACAGCCTAAAAGCAGTCTTCATAATGTAAATAAAAACCCATTTATTCCTTTAACCCATTCAGTGACAATGTAAGAAATCTATAACAATTTAGCAATCATACTAAATCGCGTTAAAGTATTGTAAGTATTATAAGTATAAGTATAAGCTGTTTTTTGTATTTATGGTGAATTTAACGTGAATTTACAGATCTAGAAAGATCACAACTTACACCACATTATAGTAAACCACCTCATTTCTATGGTCTACCAAAAATACACAAAGCTAATATACCACTTCGCCCTATAGTTAGGAGTATAGATTCCCCATGTTATAAACAAGCAAACTTTTTATTAAACATTTTAAATCCACTTTCGGGTACAACAAATTCATATATTAAAAATACTTCAGATTTATTAGATAAAATTTCGAACATTAAAGTTACAAACCAAAATTTAATGGTTAATTTTTTTTGGTTTTACGCGGTCAGTTTATTTACTAATGTACCAATTAATAAATCACTTTTAATAATTAGAAAGAGATTAGAACATGATATAACATTAAAAGACCGCACTAAACTAAACATAAATACAATTTTGGAATTATTAACTCTGTGTTTAAAAACCACATATTTTCAATTAGAAAATGACTATTATCAACAAAATTGTGGAATGGCAATGGGTTCTTCTCTTTCTTCTTTGATGAGTAATATCTTTATGGAGGAACTCGAGAATGACATATTAAGTAAATCTCTTAAAAAGCCAATAATATGGCTTAGACGATCTAAATATTTTTTTACAAGATATAAATTCTCCAGAGCCTACAATTAAGTTTACTTTAGAGATGGAGAGGAAGATTTTTTCGACTCGTTTTGAAAACGGGAGGAGAAGACCTTCCGAAACGTTAACGTTTAAAAGTTTGTATTTATTTTAGAAAATGTTTATATTTTTTAAAAGTTTGTTTGTTAGGCAAATTTAGTACAGAAAAGAATCATTGAGAAATTGCTCTCCGTTTGGTTTTTTGTTTTTTACCCAGTGATTCTTTAATTAAATATGAACATATATTTTTGATATTTTTTGAGTTTTAGATAGTGGCGAAAAACCCAAAAAAAGAAAAAACCTATGAACACGCCACAATCATTCAAACATTACAAAGAAAGTAATGGTAAGGTAAGATTATAATAATTTTAAAATAGAACCACTGGAATTTCTTATAAAAAATAAATTAAAGTAAATAAATAAAGTAATGTTATATTTGATTATAATAATCTCTAATCCATTTTAAGGTATAATAATTTTTTTTTTATAAATAGGTTCAAATTTAAAAATATTCCCGATAAATAATTTGCAAAATACAATTCCTTTGATATTGATATATTATTCAGATAATACTTTAAATTATCAACGGTGACGTACATTATTTGTTACACATACTCAACACCAAAGTTCATGAATGTCTCGTATTTTAATATTTGTAAATAACCAAAAAAAATCATCACATTTATAGAGTATGCAAGAAGACTTAGAGAACTACTTTAGAAAGCGCGGAAGGGAAAGGAACCTCACTGAGTTTTATTTAGGGACGGAAAAGTGTCACACTCCAATTTCAAAATGTTGATTGTTTAACTTGAGGTGTGTGGTGTGTTAAAACTCTAGTGCTTATCTTCATAGATTACAAGAAAGCATTCGACAGAGTGGACCAGTACAGGATGTTAACAACTCTATCAGATTGCAGAATTGACTACCACTCCACTGCACTCATCAAACAAATTTATGAAAACGCCATTGCAAATGTCCGATCCCTCAACAACATAAACAAATTTGATATAAGAAGAATTGTTCGCCAAAGCGACACCATTTTACCAAAGCGTTTGGATGGTTTAGATATGGAAAAAATATGGATGGTTTAGATAAATAATGGTGGTTTAGATAAATAATGGTGGGATAAATGGTGAAAATCTCAACCACTGGAGATTGACCGACGACCTAGTCTTAAGAGCCGACCGTCTGGATAATGCTACTGTGATGTTAAAAAGTGTCAAAGAAAGTGGGACTCAAAATCAGTTTGGCAAAAACTCAAATTATGACAAACCTGGTAGTTTGCGAGGCGCCTACATCTATACAATCAGAGCAGAGGGAACTACATCTTTTAAGTACTTGGGACGCGATATTACACGGGCGTAGCCAGGATTTAGTTTTGGGGTGGTTTAATTTGAAGTAAATAAAACAACAAAAATATACTTACATGAAATTTAATATCTACATATTCATCGAAAAAATTACGACATATTTATAAAGTTCTTAACTTTAAATGAAATGGTTAAATTAATTTCGTTCCTCTGCGCTAAATCTAAAACCATTAAAGAAGAAATCTTCGGCTTTTTCTTTTAAATATATTCACTACTTCATCTGCATGAATTTCTGTTCCACAGTGAATGTTCATGAGAGCCAAACCTTTAAGTCTGTTTTCACTTGTAGTGTGTCGTAAATAGTTTTTCAGTCTCCTTAGGCTCGAGAAAGGCCTTTCTGGGGTAGCAGTGGATACAGGAATGGTAGCCAAAATTTGTAGTAATGTGTAAATATTAGGATAAAGGTTTTTATCGCACATATCTAGGCATTCCAAACTAGATTTCGGGGTAGGCGAGATACTTGTCATCACTGTTTTCCATACTTCAAGTTCTGCTTTAACCACTGATATGTTGCTTTCGGGAAGCAGTGACGAGTACATGGAAATTGCTTCTTCAATTTCAGAACTGGCAGTAAAATTTGAAGGTACCACACCAGATAATGCTGATACTACTTTACGATGTTTGGTAAACCTTTCAACCAATTGTTGAATTGTATGATCAAGAAATGGAATGAACAAATTAATTTTGTAATACGTGCATACATCCAATGCAGGAATGTTCGGTCTATTTAATTGTCTTCCGACGACGCGTGGTATTCGCAGTATACCACCATTTTCTTCCAGTAAAACCTTTGCGTCTTCATAGAGATGAAGATATTCGACGTCAGTGTTGTTTCTCAGGAGTTGTAAGACATTAATAACATCATCTACATGTTTGAATGCCGTGATAAGATCGATGTCAATTGTCTGTATTTGTTTTCATAGCGACAATGTATAGCTCATAACTTTTTGAAGAATCACTAAACACATCACAAAATCCGAAGATCGAAGCGTACTTAGCAATTGGGCGGCTTGTTGCGATGTTTCCTTATTGTGATTAAATTGGAGTTCTCCGAGAGCATTCACAATCGCTGAATAAATTTCCCTGAATCTTATAATAGCTTCATGTTTGTGGACCCACCATATTTCACACATTGAGAGCAAGCTTTTTTGGTTACCGACGGGTAGTAGCTCTTGAATTTTTTCTTTCAACAAAGCAGTGCGTTGAGCAGAATGTCGAAAGTAGGAACCAACAGACTGCACAATCCCAATGAAATTTAGGACATTTGCTAATGAACATGAATCAGCAATAGCAAAGTTGAGAGAGTGTGCACTACAGTGTACATAAAGAGCAAGAGGGCATTCTTGGCGAACATAAGCTTGGGCACGGTGCAAATACCCACTCATGGCTGCAGCCCCATCGTAACCTTGACCAATCACATGAGAACATTCAAGTCCATGCTTTTTCAGAGCTGTAATAATAAGATTTGCGAGACCGGATCCTGAAACATCGACCGTTGGAATGTACTCAAGGGACATCTCTTTAAGTATGTGGTGTTTATTATCTGTAAAATCAACATATCGAAGACATAACGAGACTTGTTCTACACGTCCGATGTCGGTGGTTTCGTCAGACAGAATCGCAAATAGTTTGGCTGTCTTCTCTTCTTCAATTATTTTATGTTGAATTAATTCACCACAAATGTCAATTATTTCGTTTTGGATATGAGGGCTTGTGTACAGGGCATTCTTCTATGAAGTATTCAAATGCTCAGCCAGATCTTTATCTCCAGCCTCAAACCTCCAGACTCAGCCGCAAACCGCAACAGGGCTCTAAAATTACCATCATTCTGTAGTGGTTGTTCAGGTTCTGGTGATTCTTTACCTCTCAAGGAAATGCGTTGTTTGCCACAAAAAAATATTGCTTTTACGATAGGGATTAGTTTCTTTCGATTCTCCTCTTGTTGTCACTTTCTTTCAGAAGACAGCTGTTCAGTGACCGAAAAAGCCTGTGACGACATTTAGAAAGTTATCTGCCAGTTCTGAATTTCGCTTGTGGTATCCCGATTTCGCATGAGCTTCAAATATTTCTAGGGCATTTTTCCACTTACAAAAAGGTTCGGTTACCAACTGGCCGCTACTTTGATGACCGCCTTTACCTTCATCAAGCGAACGTCCCATTACCACGCAAACTCTGCAGTATGTTCCACTTTTATATTCCGAATATGACAACCAGGGGAATCTCTCCAACCATTTCAATTGAAAGCGCAAGTTTCGTTTTGTAGAAATAGGACTTTAAAATATTCATCCAAGATTTTTTCTTGATTCGCGTAAAAACCAACATCCAACTTAGCTACAGTTGTAAAAGATGAGGTAACGGCAAGCTGGCCTGTTGCAGACTAGATGTAGATTCGGCAGTTAAAGGTATCGAACAAGGCACCGGCGACATGGCATCGATTTCGACATTCGGTATTGTGATTGAGGTCGAGGTCGAGGGCCCGCTTGTCATCACAGTCTTTTTATCAGCATGCAAGATAGCTGAAGCTTTATAGCTAAATCCAAATTTGTTTCTTTATTAGAAACCCCTTGACTACACCACTTTTTCCAGTAGTCCATACCTTTAAGTTTATCACCCTTCCTTTTTTTCCCTTCCATTTTTCGATAGTAATAATGATTCACGTAGCTATCCTTAACAAGGTCACCGAATAACACTGCACTAAAATTACTCACTTACACAGTACACTTAATTCTCTTCACTATATATATCGCAGCCCAGTAGTAGCCGTCCAGAAACTACCACAAACTCCCATAAAGCTCCGCTCATTCCGACCGAGGGGCGTGGCGAATAATCGAGAAACAACGCAAAGTTTCCATACGATACAAAATAGTTCGACTACTCGACAAGAGATGGCGTTACTGTGCACAACGTCCACTAGTTATATAGTATATATAGTCCACGAATATATATTCAATTCAAATGTAATAATTTAACTCTCTTCACTCCTCGTATTTTTTCGGTATAATATTAGATAATATTTGGCTTATTTCGGGGGGAGTTTGAACCCCCAAACCCCCACCCCACCTTGGCTACGCCCGTGCGATATTAGTATGAGCATAGACACTCAGACGCGTGAAATCTCGTCGTAAATCGTAAATCTGTGATTTATATTAAAGTAAGAGTTGCCGGTTTGTTTGTCTCCCATTTCCCATTAATGATGCAGAGACTTCAACAATGACAAAACAGATAATTAGGATACGGGAGCTACAACTAGCAACAGAATGGACAATGCAGGGAGTTTCTCTCAGATATCGAATACCAAAAACAGAAATACGCAAACGAACGAAAGTGACTGATACCGTAAAAAAAATGGCGATGTGGAAATAGAACTTTTATCCCGCAGGATAAAAGCTGTTGGTTTTGGATTTTTGCCAGGGTTTTGTTCTGGCTTTGTTATTGATGGTTCTTCCGTCGTGGACGGTGCTTGATGCTGCTCCTGTTGGAGGAGGAAGGAGCAGTCCATGCTTCCTGTGGCTGGCTTACCTCGGGGGCCCGTGCTGTTTTTCGTCCTTTTCTTCTCCTGGTTTTGGCGGAATCTTGCTGGAATCCGTCTTGGTCAGTGGAGGTTTTTTTGAAAACCTCCTTCTGATTCATCTGGGTCTGACTGAACCTCGATGATTGATGGTGAGGCTAAGGTTTCTGGACCTTTTTCTTTTTCTTCATCGGCGTTTGGGACTGTGATAAGAGCACCAGCATCGCTGACGTTACCGTCAGATTTTAGAAGTTCTTCTAATTTGACAATCTTGTCTCATAAAGCTTTGTTCTTAATGAGAAGCTTTATGTTGGTTGCAAGAGTTTGCGTATTCTGTTGAGTCAGGCTGGAAAGAGTATCTGTGTGATACTCTAAACACTCGGCGTGGCAACGCACTAGGTCATCATAAGAATAACCGGCGTTCTTTATCTGTTTTAGATAAATGTTGTTTTTGCTCATCGCGAACATCACTCAATTCACTCAAATCAAAAAAACTCTGTGAACGAAAACTAACTCACTGATGATCCATTTCAGCACCGTTCGCATGAGTCAATCAGAGCGCTCGATTCGGTGTTCAGCGAGAAGCAGCCAATCAATTTGCAAGCTACAACCTATCAGCAGTCAGCAAGTTTAGATGTGTTCTTCAAAATTGTTTTAAACATAGTATATCTTAGATAAGTGATATTATTTTTTATTGTTTAGTTACATTATCTAATCAATTAGATTTGTAAATATTTCTATGGTATTTTATTACATTATTTTATGCGTAAAACTTGTAAAACGAAAACTGACTAGGAGTTAAAAATACCGTCAGTGAGTGTTGGTTTTAAAATTTAGGGAGTTTTATGGTAGATATAGATCATGAATGTAGTTTTGTTTCGTTATATTTGCGGGTAATTATCTTTGAAATTCACATTGTTTTATTTGTTGTAAATGTACTGAAATGGATATTTCAACAAATACTGCTCTCATTAAGGCTTTGTTGTTGGAAGACCTTCCAGACTGAGGGGATGGGACTGATGTGGATTTTTCAGACGAAGAAAACGAGAACTATGTTCAATTACCCACACCAAAAGACTTTGACGATATTTTTGAGAATGTTGTTGAAAGGATCCTAAACGAAGTCCAACCAGAATCTTTTATTGATCAGGTATCTACATCGCCAGTCCCTAGCCCCAGACCCGAAATTGATCGAAGAATATAAACCAAAGTTCTTACATATATTGAAAGAAGGTGATGATAATAAAAGATTAGACTATTGTTATTGGGCCCAAGGTAATTTTTTAAATAACAGATATTTTCTTAAAAAGATGATATTTACGGATGAGGCTAGATTCACCACTAATGGGGTTGTATCTCAAAACTTTAGATACTGGGCCAGAGGTGGTCCTTACTGGGTTATAAATTGTAAAGGTCAATATTCCCAGAAAGTCAATATCTTGTGTGAGATTTTAGGAAACCGAATAATTGGTCGTTTATTCTTTAATGAATCATTGAATGCTAGTCGTTTAGTTAACTTCTTTGATGGGCAATTTTGAGATGCAATTGAAAAGCTTCCTCTTAATATGCGACATGGTATGTATTTGCAACTAGATAGTGCATCCATCTACAATTCATGGATTGTTCGTCAATATTGAAAGAGATCACATTCCCATAAGAATAAAATTATTCTTCCTTTATAAGCGCTATTTATTTTACTGAAATATTTGAATACATGACACCATGAAATTGACAATATATCATAATTTTGTGTATAGACCAAAATAATGAAGAAATTAAAAATGCGAACGTCACGAAACTCGGTATGTGGATTTAAACTGAACAACTTCTTTCGATATCTCTAACGTGAAGCAACATATTGACAATTGACTCTGTTTGTGAATTCGTACTAAGCTGAATTTAAAGTTCAGCTTTCAGTTGAGTATTTTAAAAAATGTGACCCATCAATCTGTATGGCTGTACAAAAATTCAAATCTATATTCCTTTTTCTTCAGGATGTCAATCCGTTCTTTTAAGGAATTTTCACATTGTTGACGAAGTTTCGCCAAAATCTCATCTAGCATTTTCAATTCTTTGCTCTCTTGGTAGACTTCGAACTGAGGGTTAGATCGCCGAGTGTCGCCGTTTTGTTCGCACGGGTACTTAGAGCGTATCGTGCGTGTAGGGTTCTGATAGGTCAGTTTGTTTTATTGCTTCCGCCCCTTCGTCAGTTAGTTGGTATTGGGATCTTCGAAGTTGTTTGGGGTTTGTTTTGCATTTTCCATGTTTTTGAGAAATGTTTTCCATACTACTGGTATATGAAGGGCATCATCTCGTCTGTTTAATTTTCCGTCCTCAGGCGAACGGAATTTCACTTTAAAAAGTAGGAAACGGCGACATGCTATTCACCTACAAAAATGTGTACAATCACCCTTTTTTGTCATCAAATTTTTTGAACTTTTCGAACTTCTCGTGAACTTTTTCGAATTTTCTATTAATTTGCAGTAAACCATTCAAACAGTTTATTGCAAAATAAACTGTTTGAATGGTTTACTCTTCGGGAAATGATAAGTACCTACTTATGCATTCCTTTATCTGTGCAACAAGCAAGAACCCACCCTCCAATGCCTTTGTAAGTAGTAACAATACAAAATTTTAATGTTTTCCTGATTCACCTCCTGTATACGGTTTCAATAGCACAAAAAGTAAAAAGGAGGAAGGGGAAAGCAAAAAAAAATCTTTAGCAGCACTATTTTCTTCTACGCCCTGCCACTTTAAAAACCCACGAACCGCCACCGGTATACGGGATAAGCAGTCATCACCATGATCTTTTTTCGTCTAATCAAATGTAAAAGGTTTACCGATCTTGAAATAAAATTACTCTCACTTTAAGCGCTATAACTCACAATCCGATAATCGATTCTACTGATGACTGTCTTATGGTTTAGAGGACATATACAGCTTTCAGATTATATATTGTTTCAATAGATGGCGCTAGTAGGTTTCTGTAAATTTAAAAAGTTTTATTATTTTTCCGACATACTGCGTATATTTTGTTAAAAAATTCACAAATTGATGAACGTGTAGATGGGCCACATCGAAACCCGCGTCGTGATGACTTTAATATATTAAAGCGCTCGAAAAAGTCCATGATCAGTCCATGATTCAGCACACGCTTCAATAGTTTTGATATACTAGCTATTGGTCTATAGTTAGTGAGATACAGCGGGTTGCCTTTCTTGAAGACAGCAACCACCTTTAATGTTTTTGTGAAAAAATACCGGCTTCCAGAGACCAATTCGTTAGATATGTTAACAGATGTGTTCGATTATCATCGAGATGTTTACTAATTTATTTTATTATTCTTACAAAACTCTAAAAAAATCAAATATTGTTTAAATTTTGCAATGATGCAGTTTAATATCTGTTATAATTATTCTCCTGCATCATGTGACGAAACACCTTTTAATTTACATAACTTTTTGCAAGTATCTAGCAACTTGTTATTGAATAAACTGCTTAACGTTTTAAATTAATTTAACTGAGGGAAACCCATCTAATTTTGTTTTTAAATTTACATTCATTTACTCAAGGTATTTTAAAAGAAATAAACGACAAGGTTTCTGTTAAATTCATTTAGTATATGTGATATATTGAAAGGTGCAACGTGTATTATAATTGCAAATAAAAACACTATCAGTACGCAAAACTACCGGCAAAATCTACTATGTTCTGAATTTTACCTTCGTTTTTCCACGTCCTTGCAGTTTTCTCGACAGAAACTAGAAACAAGCTTGAGCTACGATCACCATTGTTCTTTTTTTTTGTATTTGCTTCGAAGGTAAAAAAAAGCCCGAAAATGGTTTAGCTAGGCGAATATTTTGGCACGGATTAAGCGAAAAACGAAACTATTGACTGCCCTGCTGAGTTCAGGATCGAGTTTCTACTGCATAGCCAGGACGCAGGACTGGAACTGGCGTGGCAAGGAATGGAGTTGCGTTGTGTGTGCCCTTTTGACGAACATTTGCCGTTGTGTATTTGCAGAAATCGAGGAATTAGACTATGCGGCGTACCGATTCTGGTTATTACGAGAATCACAATAGAATTTAAAATGTAAAAAAATCAAATTACACTGGTTAACAAAGTTGAACTTTTTTGAGGTAACATTGATGAAAATAGATGTATATGAAGTATTTTATAGTCCTAAACCCGAAAATGATAAGCTAATTACTGTAACACGTACAGTTTCTTTATTCCGGGGCTCGGTGGTAGGAAAAAAGGAGACGACATATTTTTACAATCTAATATTTATTTAATATAAACATGTAATACGTATAAACTCTATGCAAAGACATTACTGAAGATTATGTGAATAAAAAATATATTATATGAGATCGACAAAAACTTTCACTTTTTCCCAGTGGGGGCTCGTGGGTTTTTAAAGTCTTCTACATTTGGACATTTTAATTTTTAATAATATCTTAAAATAACTTAAAGGAAAGAAACTAAAGGGAAATAAAATATGGTGTTTTGCTCGGAAAAATAGTTTACTGTTATAAATGCTGGAAGGGCGGCGCCCCAACGCCCTCCCGCACGAGCCGCCACTGCGTTTTTCTATTGTGTTCTGTAGCATCATCTTTTTATAAAAACCAAGAGTAGTCGCCCAACATAAATGGGTTCCAGCGTCCCTGGTATCTTGCTTTCATCGTACTGATGTCCTGGTAAAACCTCTCTCCTTGTTCGTGGCTTAATCCACCAAAATTTTCCGGAAAAAATTCTAATGGAAATGTAAAAAATGCATTGTTAAGGACATGCGACACCCTAATATTTCATAAGCTTTCAAGAATTCGTCTATGAGGTTTTTATAGTTTTAATTTTTCTTGTTACCCAGAAATCCTGTTACTATACTTACAAAACACTTCCAGGCTGTCAATTTCTATTTGAAAACGATTTTTCTTGAAAACGAAAATTACCTGATACCTTCTTTTCATTTTGCATCACTTAATTCAGGAAATATTTTTTTTAGGTACTTGAAACCATTCCTTCTTTTTCCATGGCTTTGGCAAAGTTTTTCATTAGCTTAAGTTTAATATGGAGAGGTCGAAGAGGCATCTTTTTGAGTTAACAAGGGGGGGGGGGGTGGTATTTTATGTTTTAAGTACCAGGTGCAAGAGAAGTTCTATGAGGCCCCTCTTTCTTACTGTAATGTTCTTTTGTTGCCTTCACAAAAAAACAGCAATACTTTGTAAAAACCCCTTGACGCTCTAGCAATATACCTATCACTTATAAATCCCTACAAATATCCTACTGATACTGATCATGGGTCTTTTGTTTCCATTATGAAGCAAGACTGCTTTTGGGCTGTATTTTGACGCATCTATGAAAATATGCAACTCGGAAGGTACATGTTCCATAGCGATCCTTCCATTTTATAAAAACTTGAAAATCTTTCATTCCGTTTTTGGTCAAACGCTTCAATTTTTATCTAACAGGTTCCACTGTTAACGTCTGGATCCAAGAAGTTCCAATTTTTATTTTGACAATTCCAGGTCACGTACCAAATAATGTTATTCATTCTGAGTTATTAAATGAGGTTCACTGGTATTATTAAAAATATTGGATCACAACTGGTGTTCTCAAGAAGTTGTGGATCAGATCCTGATGAAGAATTGGAATCACCAAGAAATATCTTGTCCAGGTTTAAAGGTGCAATCGATACCGGCAGTTCCTGGCTATAAGGAACTGGCCTAAGTGCAGAAGGCAAATTTTATACTGATTTTTGTCTCTTTGTTTTTTTGAAATCCCTTCTGTGATACAAAAGTAGCAATCACTTACATAATCATTATGGTCTCTCCACCCCATAGGAACAACAAAGAGAATCGAATTTTTCTTGCGATGCATCCACTGCGCTAAATTTCCGTGACAACTCACACAGCAAACATGAGGAGCCTAACTTTTGCCTTGTTCTCCAATAGCTTTGACGTCACTTCCCTGTTCACGCAAGTGCCGGTTACCGAGGCCCTGTCGATCATAAAGACGAAGTACAAGCTGCCTGAACATGTCATCAGTCTTTCGAACCACTGCCTTGCAAAAACCTACTTTATCTACGCAGGCCAAAAATACAAACAAATTGAAGGCGCACCGATGGGCTCCCCACTCTCTCCAGCATTGGCGAATCTATATATGGAAGACTTCGAAACCCGAGCACTGCAAACGTGTATATATAAACCGAAAATATGGTTACGTTATGTCGACGACACGTTTGTTTTGTGGCAACATGGAGAGGATAATCTGAACAAATTCCTGGAACACCTGAACCAAATTCATCCAAAAATCAAGTTCACGATAGAAAAAGAAACAGAAAAAAAACTTCCATTCCTAGATGTCTTAATAAAAAGGAAACGAGATGGTGGCTTATCACACACAGTTTATCGAAAACCGACACACACCAATAGATACCTTAATGCTAGCTCACACCACCATTCGGCTCAGTTATTCGCCATTGCAAAATCTTTGGCCTATCGATCGCAAACTCTAACGGATAAGGAACACTATCAACAAGAAATAAATCTTCTGCAAAATGTCCTGGCAACTAACGGATATCAACAAAAAACTATCCGACAAACAAACAACAAGAAACAGAGAAAAAGACATACACAAACAAAGCATTTTTACCATATATCAAAGGCATCACTGACAAAATTGGAAAACTTCTAAGGAGACATGACATTGAAGCTGTTTTCACCACCGACAGGAAAATCAAAGACATTCTTCCAACCGCCAAAGACAAAATTCCCTTAGAAGACAAAGGCGTGTGGGGAATTCCGTGTCAGGACTGTAATCTGTCATACATAGGCCAAACAAATAGAAAAATAAGTGCCAGAAGGGACAGGCATATTAACGTCGTCAAGCAGAAAACCACCACTTCCTCTCTAGCCCAGCATGTGCTCAACACCGGACACAAAATTAATTTTGGGAAAACAAAAACCTTAGCGAGAAATGAAAATTTCTCCGCCAGAATTATTAAAGAAGCGATAGAAATAGAAAAAAGGCCCAACAACCTAAACAGCCGAGATGATTCCCAAAGATTACCACATGCTTGGAAACACATTCTATCGGACTTCCGAGTAAAATCAACAGAGAGCCTGAGACAACGAGATCGTTCTCCATCCATACAAGTCGTGCTACTGACAACGGGTCCGCAAACACATAGCCAAATACGGGCTCTCATTGGCCGGAATCAACCGACCAATGACGTCGCGCCGCCAGCAGACAAAACCCGACGGGATAGACCGACCAGCAGCATTTATCGTCGAAACACCGTCGAGTAAACGCTTTGAAAATGATAATGATGGATGAGATTCCGTCGAAACTTCAGCGAAACCGTCAGTGGACATTCAGGTACCACGGGATACCCGAGAAACTGTCATTACATATATATATATATATATATATATATATATATATATATATATATATATATATATATATATATATATATATTATTTATAAATTAATATGGGAATTAATTTTGGGAAAACAAAAACCTTAGCGAGAAATGAAAATTTCTCCGCCAGAATTATTAAAGAAGCGATAGAAATAGAAAAAAGGCCCAACAACCTAAACAGCCGAGATGATTCCCAAAGATTACCACATGCTTGGAAACACATTCTATCGGACTTCCGAGTAAAATCAACAGAGAGCCTGAGACAACGAGATCGTTCTCCATCCATACAAGTCGTGCTACTGACAACGGGTCCGCAAACACATAGCCAAATACGGGCTCTCATTGGCCGGAATCAACCGACCAATGACGTCGCGCCGCCAGCAGACAAAACCCGACGGGATAGACCGACCAGCAGCATTTATCGTCGAAACACCGTCGAGTAAACGCTTTGAAAATGATAATGATGGATGAGATTCCGTCGAAACTTCAGCGAAACCGTCAGTGGACATTCAGGTACCACGGGATACCCGAGAAACTGTCATTACATATATATATATATATATATATATATATATATATATATATATATATATATATATATATATATATATATATATATATATATATATATATATGTATGTATAAATATAAAAAAGTTTTTGGTCCAGTCAGTGCAAAATAAATGTAAATAAGTAAAAATAAAAATTGGACGTACTAGGCCTTTTCGGTGACCATTCATGTGGCAAGACTGCTTATGACCATTATTTTGGTATGAAGATAGGGGAAACCAGGATGTCATGGGCTCCACATACACGAAATACATACATACTCCACATACACATAATACGAAAACGGCTGAAAAATAAAAAACGGTCTATGGCTTTTGCTGAGCCTATAGTTTGGTGAGAGCCTACAAACCATACAGATGACTGCTACTTCTGCTGGACTCCACCTATAAAGGCAGGATTGTCAATGAAGAAAAGAGGAACAGTTCAATACCCGAATCTTCCATCGGCTATTCGACCTAGTCCACAGTTCAGATAGTTTAGCAGTTCTTACTCCATCCCAAAATTATGAGTGGATAATGAAGACAGAATACAGAAAAAGATTCCATCAGGATATTTCTGCGATGGAACAAAGATATCAGGGTCGGTGGAATGAAGCAATGCTTGCGAATTACTGCTGGTCTGAGTGTAGAGATGCTCTGGAACTTACTTAGAAGAGGGAAGCCAAAAGAAAACGATGAGTTTATTCAAACCCAACAACCTGCCATGTATTCTTCCATCAATTCTAAACTCTTAAAATGTAACAGTTATTAACACAAATTCAAATGAACTTTTAATGCTTTTGGCATATAGATTTTTTTTTTGTTTTTAGTACTCGTCGAAAAATAATCTTTGCATTTCTAAGGATGGAAGACATTTTGAACATTTTGAAAGGCGTTAAATTTCAGATTCTGTTAATTATTAGACTGTTGTGCTGTTAATTTTATTTGACTGTTGTTATTATTATTATCTTCGTTGTTGGCCCGTTGGCCCGTTGGCCCGAAATATCTCTTGACATGTCAGAGATATCGATTTCGGGTTTTCACTGGACGATTCCTCTTTAAATTACTTTTCTTGCCATGTAGTAAAAGCGGTACCATTCCATTTGAAAAAACTGAACAAAACTTCAACTATTCAAACTATTGTTGAACGTAACGCCACCTCGCGGTTTCATTTATAAACTAAATAATTTATCTCCCAGATTATCTGATTGTCCCAGCAATTACCTTTTAAATGAATCCAAATTGAGGAAAATCGGTTAGGGCAAACAGACATTAGACGACTTTTTATCTCAATAGGTAACCCCCCCCCCCCTCCCCCCGCCCCTCTATTCGTGAAATTACGACAAAATGTCATAAAACAAAGTTGTAGGAGGCAGTTTGCTAATTATAACTGAGAATTTTTCTTACTCGGTTAACACTTGAAAATACACAAAAAAATTATTTTTAAAAATGTTTAGCTCGTCACGCCCTCTTGCGGTCGTTTTAGAAGCTTAAAAATATATTTGGTGAATTTCTCATGATCATTTTTAGTACAATTTTTTTCCTCCAAAGCTGTGGGATAAATAGTTTTCAAGATACGGCCGCGATCCATTCTTAATGGGACACCTGGTATATATATATATATATATATATATATATATATATATATATATATATATATATATATATATATATATATATATATATATATATATATATATATATATATATATATATATATATATATATATATATATATATATATATATATATATATATATATATATATATATATATATATATATATATATATATATATATATATATATATATATATATATATATATATATATATATATATATATATATATAGCATCACACATATACATATAACACAGTTCTTATATACAGTACAAATCCATACAAACCAAAAAAAATAAAAGATATTTAATTTAGGAGAAATTAATTGCCCTACTTACTCAGTAATTTCTTCTGCATGTTCTAGTTCATCGTGGACATCTTCAATTTTATTCTGTCGCACATTAATTACCTCTTCTAACCTCCTGGCATATAGAGCCGTTAAAAAAGCCCCCGGTCGTGCTCCAATACTGTTCCTACTCAAAACAGAGCTTTCACTTTTAGGTCTTATATTTCGCACTAACTTAAAGGATTCCCTCACACTGCTTCTAATTTTCAAACGTAAACTCGCACTTTTCCTTTGTCTTAACTCAACTGCTTCGTCACAAACCTCAATAACTGCATCATCAGCTGCTTTACTACTTATTAACGGTACCTCGTCTACTTCTGCGTTTAACTCTCTGTTCGTTTCGATTGTAGTCATTTCTAGAGGAAAAATAAGATGTTTTTGGGACTGCGTTATAGACCCGATCAACTGAACAGTTCTAACTTCTGTTTCCGCTGGAGTTTCACCAGTTTTTTCATTTTTTTCGGCGTTAGTTTCCATTATTCGGTTCACGCAACAATGGTTGTTGTTTCTGTGCAGTGCGAAACGCTCTTATCGATACGTCGTCTTGCTAAGCACTATTTGATCGTGTTAAAATATTTTATTATTAATTAGTGTTACTGATAAGTCGTGTGATAAGCCTTCAGTTCGTTGATATGAGCTGAATGATGTATACAGAGTGGCCTTGATAGAAATAGATCAACTAGGAAAGGAGTTGCGAAGGAAAATTACCAGGAAAATATTTATTATTTATAATAATTTAACTGGGATCGTTGAAGCAAATTTATAAATATATTGTTAATAAAAGTCGTCGGAAAAATAACAGAACTTTTTAAATTAGAAGAAAACAATTGGTAATTTTTACAAAGTTTTTTATTTATCAGACCATCATATGGTTTTCTTTTATCAGACCATCATATGGTTTTCTGTGAGTTATGCATTAAATTTCAAAAAGAGGCGCAAAAATTCGTTGTTCATCGGGATTTCAGAAATTTTAACATGGATGAATTTAATGTAGACTTGTATAAGATCCCTTGGAGAAATATTTTTCGATTTGCAGATATTGATAAAAAGGTTGATTTTCTTACTTCCAGCATTTTATCGTTATTCAACAGACACCCTCCGGAAAAGAAAGTATTTATTTCCGAACCACGTGCTCCTTGGCTAACACCTAGCATAAAGCAACTTATAAAGCAAAGAGATAAAGCCTTGTCTTATTACAAAAAATTTCGGAGCCCTGATTGTTGGGAATATTACAAACATCTTAGAAACTTCACAAAGGGTGCTATTCGTAGAGAAAAAGCGGCATATTTGAGATATTTGAATAATCAAAGTATCTCCAGTTTTTATAATGCCCTTACAATCATAATCTAAATAATGCCGATGATATTAATAAATATTTTGTCTCTGTCTTTGAATCAAGCAGTCCATCAACTTCTACTCTAAATTTTTATAACACTAATATAAAAAATGCTGCCTTTAATTTCACTTTTAAACCAGTCGAAATATCTGATTTATTAAATATTGTACATGTGATGAAATCTAATGCCAAAGGATCTGATGGTTTGACTCTGCAGATGATAAAATTATGCATGCCTGCTATTGACAAGTATTTATGTCATATCATAAACTGTTGTTTGGTGTGTGGCTTTTTCCCTTCAATGTGGAAAGAGGCTCTTGTAGTTCCTCTTCCTAAAAGTTCTAGTCCGTCTGAGCTTGGCGATCTACGGCCAATAAGCTTGTTGCCGACTTTGTCTAAGATTCTGGAGAAGGCTATGTATAACCAAATTAATGAGTATTTAACTAATATTAATATACTTCCTGCTACTCAATTTGGTTTTAGAAAGGGCTACAGTACGGAAGCTTACGATGTTTGTCGTTCTATGGATGATGGAAAAGCGACCGCTCTTGTTTTGTTGGATTTTAGTAAGGCATTTGATAGAGTTAATTATGCTCTATTGATTGCTAAATGTGGATATCTTAGCTTTGATGAAACATCACTTAACTTTCTTGTAACTAACCTGTTATCTTCAACCTTGAATACAAGTACCTCAAAGATTCGTATTGGGTCAGTTGCTTTTCTTAATTTACACCTTCGATTTACATGCAGTTATTATAAATAGTAAATCCACATGTTTTACGGATGACACACAGCTGTACAAGGAGTTCGTGTGCGATGATTATGATCGTGCGGCCAAGTCATTTCTGCATTCGCTGCAAATCATTGCCTACATTTGAACCCTACCAAAGCTAAATCTATTATTTTTAGCTCAAATAAGAAAAAGCAGTTTCTATGTTCTCAAATAAAACTGTACATTAATCAGCAAAAAATCCAGATTGTAAACTGCGCAAAAATTTTAGGTTTGGTTGTTGACGAAAGGTCACGCTTTTGTGAACATATAACTTATTTGACAAGACAAAGTTATGCTAGTCTAAAACTTTTGTACTCTGCTAGAGACTTACTATCCTTTAACATGAAAAAGGCACTATGTGAAAATTTTGTAATATCAAAATTACGTTACTGTATCACTGTGTATTTTCCTTGCTTGGATGTCGTAACTCGTTACCGTCTCCAGAAGAAAATTCTTGTTGCCGCTTTGTATGTGGTTTGCGTTAGGAGTAGATTGGGTTTTTGCCGAATTATTCATGATTCTTACCTTCGTCACAGTCCCTTCTTGTGGTGCCACGTTATAATACAGCCATGTTTCATCGTTCTTTCAGCTACAATGTTGCTAAATTGTTTGACTCTCTAAGTAGAGATTTAAGATATCACTTAATGTTCTACAGAAAGCACATCAGATTTAAATTTAGGGAATATCTGCTATCAGCGCAGAGATAGAACCTTGTATGTTATTTTATGATTACCTTCTTTTTTTTTTTCATTGATGAATATTTTTAGTTATTTTCCTTGTTATTTGTTATTTGTTATTACTTGTTTTGTTTCTATGTTTTAGTTTCGTATATAGATTGTTATTATTTGTATTTTTTGCCTTAGAATATTAGTTTATGTTTATATACATTATGTAAGTCAGTATTATGTATTGTAATTAGTTTTTGGATACAGGTTGAGTATGAGTGGCTCGTTGAGCTACTTCGCCCTATCCTTTAACATTTGATTGAGTAATAAAGACATTTATTATTATTATTATTATTATTATTTAAATTCAAAATGGACCCCCATATCATCAATACACCCCTGGATCCTCGTCATGGCTTATTGGACTTGTGTAACACTGTCATAGAACGTTCCATTTATGGCCAGCTTGAATTTCAGGATCAGGAAACGACACACGGAGATAAATCAGACGCCAAAAATTAACGAACTGCAACGATTCTGTGAGATCGTGTATTCTGAGATGGTGGTCCTGTGGAAAGTGTATAACTTCATCGATAAAATAAATTTAACCTTGAATAACTTTGGGAGGAGTGAATTTAACAAAAAATATAAAGGTACCTTTTTTGTAGCGCATTCAATTACCTTTAAGAATATATATTGTATTTTTTCAAATATTGTTCTTTCGTTCGTTCCTTAGTTCCGAAATTTCAAATTTGAAAAATAAAATTGTAAAAACAGATCAATGTTTAAGGCACGATTACATGGAAACGGCTTGTTTGACGTAAATTTATGAGACCTTTTTTTGTAGAGAATTCAATTCGCTTCAAGAATATGTATTACTCAAATTTTTCAAATTGATGGTTTAGGAGTTTTGGAGGAAACATACGGAGAAAGATGTTTTCGTGGCGGGCAAATAATCCGTTTCGTTGAATCACAGCGTCAACAATATCTCGAATTTTTTTATCTGGATACTGAGACAAAATGAATGGCGCGGAAAAGATGTTTTGCGCCATCTTTACATGTAGATTTTGATTTTATGGTATAGCACATAGGAGCATATATGTTCATAATGCATTCCGTCAATATAGTTAAACTCACCGATGGATCTCTATTTGAAACATACAATTAGAGGTACAATACAATTGTAACTTTGACCCTCCTTGAATGCACAAGTTTTTCAGGATTCCATTTCAAATAGTTCCTTAACAATATTTTCCGGTATTGTAGGTAAATTGCCTTTAACAACTTTGAACTGAATCACTACTAGTTTGTCGCAATTCTCCAGCTGCTCACCGATAGGACCTAAAAATCCACGAGTCCCGGTAGTGTCTCCACTCCTCCCGGTTTGCCTGTAATAACTTTGACGAGAATTATGTGAAATACAATGTTTTTAACAAATTTTAACGTTGTCGGAGAGATAGAATAAGTTACATGTTTCAAAATATTTTACGTGCGTAATATAAACCAATGTTCTAAGTTACCATTGACAGGTATTAGGTCTACGTATCCTTACTTTTATTTAAATATTAAATTATTTTAGTATTAGATAAAATTAAGTAGTAAAATATTATAAAATAGCAAACACAACTTTTGCGCGCTATTAGAAAAAAGATTCCAATGTTCGTGTTTTCACTTCACTCTACTGCGTAAGTCATATTTACTTGATGGACAGAAAACAATATTTAGAAACCATTTTTTGAACATTTATTCTTCTTTATTTGTATATACACATTTATATGTTTTTTAAGTTTAAAAGTTTTTAGCTATGGGACATTAGAAATCAAGATAGAATCTTATCTAATAACAAATTAAAAAATATCATGTCTTTAGAGCCTACCAACTATACAATATCGTAAGAACTACAGACTTTTTATTATTTTATAAATAAAATATCCATGTTTGTTTGCTTTTCTAAGTCTAAAAAAAGAAATTAATTGCAAAATATATAATTGGTGTGTTATACAGGATGGAGCAGAAAATATTATCTGAGGTATGTACTCGTCAACATCATTCTGCTCCTCCCTGAATACAGTTTTAGTTTATAACTAACAATTGCAAGTCTTGTGTTTTTTTATTAATATAATAAGCATAATATTACTCAATCTACAGAGGCATTTTGAAAATAAAACCCTCACATTTAGCCTTTGGGGCTTTTCCAATTTCGAAATGCCACGTATCTCTACAGACTAAGAAGTGATCTTTGGTGTTTGAACCCATAAAAGTTAGAACAAGACATTCTAACAAGTTTTAAAAAATGTACAAGATATTATTCCTACGTTACTTCGTAAATAAATAAAAACAATGCATAACAGCGAGCGTATACAAGGGAAAGTTGATGAAATATGATCAAATAACGAGTCTTCATTAATTTTCTCGTGATTTGTGATTTGACATTTGTCAGCTAAATAAATGACAGCCATATTGAGCTTTAATTATGACAAACAGTGTCCAGTATTGATGGTTGACTAATATACAAGGGGGAAGTTGAAAAAACACAGTAATATTATTTTTAAAATAGGGGATATGTGCATATAGGTATTTTTTGACAGACTAATATAGGTTATGCGGCAATTCAATATGGCATTATCGTTGTGTTTATTTTTTGTTCTTTGGAAACATACATTTTTAAGTCAGTTTTATAATTTAATTGTCAGATCTTGTATTCTAGTAGGTCAAGAATTTGGGTATCTGCACCTATAATATAAAATTATATCAGTATCATTAATTACTAATTAATAATGTGATTTTCAGGTCAAATCAATCATATCTTGTTCTTTTTTGTCGGCAGAGACGAATAAAATACGAGCAGAAATTCTTTTACTGAATACTATTAAGCTAGGATATCTTAAATCTTGAGTCGGGCGCAAATAAATCAAATCACATATTAGTGCGCAGTGTATCTGACAAATATGACGTTCAGAGACTTTTCTTAAAGTATTATTTCTGTTAGATAGAGACATCATCATGTATATTGGACTCGAATGGCAGAGGAAAGCTCAGGACCGTGCGAGTTGGAAGCATGGTGGGGAGGCCTTCATATCCTGTTCTGCAGTTTATCGACAATGGCTAAATGATGATAATGATGATAATATATATATATATATATATATATATATATATATATATATATATATATATATATATATATATATATATATATATATATATATATATATAGTTATAGTCCACAGAAGTGGATTCAGTACAATGGATCATATTCAGGTTGTCCAACAGGCCATATAAAGGGCCATATACAACAGGCCATACACCATACCACTGTGATTGGCTTTTATTGACTATGAAAAGGCATTTGACTCAATATCAAAGCAAGCCATAATGGATGTTTTACTTAACCAATGGATAGACAGAGCCTATGTAAACCTACTGAGATCCATGTATAATAAAGCTGCAGCGACAGTTCACATGGATGCACTTGAAGTTAAAATCAATATAGAACGGGGTGTACGGCAGGGTGACACAATATCCCATGTTCTTTTCTCAGCCTTCCTTGAAGCTATATTCTGTAATCTGGATTAGAAACAGGATGGAATAAAAATAAATGGTGCATACTTAAACCACCGTAGATTTGCAGATAATATCGTTCTCCCATCACAAGATCATTGTTTTTGTTGCATTGTATTTCATGTATAGTTGATTAATTCAGACTTTATATGTAGTACTTAGGAGGCATATTCCACGGTAGTTAACACAACTGAATTGATCCCTTTTCTTACGAATAGGGTAATGTTTCTGTGGTAATGTTTCTGTTCTCCAAATATTTGCTGTCAGTAAGTGAAAATACGCGTAATAATACGAAGGCTCTCCAGGGTGGGGTTTTCTGTTTCTGAAGACACAAACAAAACAACTTAGTAAGTTAGTAACTGTATCTGTCATATTGGTTGCGCCCGATGGAAGGGGAAAGAAACAAACATTATTATACTGGTCAGAAACGTGGACTCTAACAAAGTAAGGCGAACTATCGCTAGGTTGCTGGAAAATAAAAAGACTGAGCAAAATAAATGACCCCATTCAAATTGAGAGGAGATTGGAGAATTAAAACAAACGAAGAAATGCCAGTAATCTTTAATAGTCCAGATATAATGAAAAACATCAAGTTAGAGGACACATCGAGAGAATAGACAGCGAATGACCCGTCAAGAAATTATTGGAAAGGAGCATTGGAAAGGATCAAGACTGAGAAGTGAGGAGAGCATTTGCAAGAGATGGACATACCTGTCTGGAAAGACAGGGTGAGAGATAGCAAGAAGTGAATACCCCTAGGGTTGGCTAAGGCCCTTAATGGGCTATCAAGCCACCGAAAAGTACATAAGACAAAATTTATCGAAGAATTAAGTGTTAAATCAAAAGAAATATCAGACCTTGAGACATATAAGATAAAACAAGCTAAAGAACTAAAAAGCAACAAGGCCCAGATGATATCCTAACAGAAATACTACAAAAAAAGAGCAAATAATTGGTGTTAAACCCTTAAAATTATATTTAACTACGTTCTCGATTGTTTATTGTTCTCTATCTTTTTGCACATGCAACTGTTTATTTTTTCTTCTTTTAACAGTTTTATTAACCCCTCCATATTTCGCGGATTAACTTTTCCCCCTTTTCATTTAGTTGTCTCTTTTTTTGGATTAGTTTTTTTGCGTAACTTTTTTTCTTGTGCTCTTTTTTCGTCACTTCTTTTTCCACATTGATCATTGATAATCTATTTCAAATATTATCATCGGTATCCACACTAAAGCGGTAAAAGAATACTTTGTAAGACAATTCTAAGATTCGGGATAATTATTTGTTATCACATTATTAATGGTGTATCCAAACTTTTAACCTACAGTGCACATTCTAAAGATTACGTTATTTTTATATAACAAATAACAAAAAATCTTACTGATAAATTCTACTGTTGAAACTTTTTCACAATAATGCAATGCAAACTAAACGAATTAATATATATATCATTAATGCGTGATCTTTGTTGTTGCTTAAGACCACCCTAATTTATTAATGATAACTCCAACAAATATAAGTTTTCGATCTAAAAAAGTGTGAAATATATTAAAATATTTTTTGCTTGTACTTTTCCTTTTAATATAAATAAAAACTGTATAATTAGTTTTATACTCTCATCAAATTGCATTGAAATTACTAGACGCACTTTTCGCTAACCAAGTTAGCATCATCAAGAGGTAATTAAACCTAAAGTATGACCTATGTTGTTAAGAATTTATACCTAAACCTAGCGAGGGGAAGAGTATCGTATTCGCTGAAAGAAAAAAACAATCCCATACAAAGAAATGTATGGGATGAACCCTTTATCTTTATTTTGACTTCATTTACATTCCAGCACACATCTAATCATTTCCTAATCTCTAAATATATTGCAAGAAATGAAATGTATGAAAGGCAATGAATGTTTGAAAGGCAATGCGCCTATGCAAATTAACCGACAGTCGACGGTTTAAACAGCCCCCCAAAAATTTCCTAATATGCATAGGTGGCGCCACAATATAAAAATTAGCTGCGAGGGAGCCCATACGTCGTTAGTAAACGCAGATTTACGATAGTAAACTTTTTTGGTATTAAAGTTTAATTGTCTACATTACGAAAAATGGACCACCGATTCGTGAATTTTGTTGGATAATTAGTTACTAAATATTGTTTCACAAATGTGATTATAAGTATTTTGGAGTGTTGAAGGTTAAAACTAATCACTTGTGATATTAGGTTATGTTTCTTTTTGATACGGGGTTATTTATAAAAGTAAATATGAAGCCGTCCTGTATATAGGACGCTAAAACTTCTTTAGTCACGTTGAGTGATTTTTGATAGGGACAAAACTTATAGGTTCGCGTCATCGACATGCTGGTGACGTTTTGCGCCAGACTGGCGACGCACAGCGGCCTGTGTACATATATACACATATATACACTAATACAGTGTATATACTCGACTGTATCATGTGCGTATTGGACTCTTTTAGGATGGGTAAAATCTTGTGAGTTCGCGTCACTAACATGCTGTAGTAACAGTAAGTGAAGTTAAATTGACCACGTGAAAAGTTTAATTTGTGTATACTGTGCATGGTTTAAATTGTGTTTTAGATAATTATTATTTTAATTGTAGAATCACTATGCAGTACAAGAGTGAGTACTTAATATATATATATATATATATATATATATATATATATATATATATATATATATATATATATATATATATATATATATATATATACGTATATATATATATATATGTATGTATATATATATATATATATATATATATATATATATATATATATATATATATACACGTGAAAAGTTTAATTTGTGTATACTGTGCATGGTTTAAATTGTGTTTTAGATAATTATTATTTTAATTGTAGAATCACTATGCAGTACAAGAGTGAGTACTTAATATATATATATATATATATATATATATATATATATATATATATATATATATATATATATATATATGCATTTATTTTCGAATATTTCCAATATTGGTATTAGAATTTAATTATATAATAAAATTTGATTTATTTATACTATTAATTTAAAAATTAAAAAAAAAACAGTTATACCAAAGTTTCAAGTTTTCACTTCTGTCGGCAGTCCCCATGACTGCCTACCTTTTTTTTATGTTAATACATGTTGAACATTTTAGGGGCCCTACGTTGAACAAAACCTTAACTAAGGCTTAAGATGATGATTTCCCTTTCCCTTTTGCTTTAATAATTTTTTTAACTCTGTTGGTTTGCTTATTTCTACTAAACTAAAATATTCAGGAAACTAAAACAGTTCGTTGTAATAGACTAACAAACAATCCATTTGCCTCTATAGATCTCAAGAAAAGAAAAAGCGGTGATTACGAGTATGGAATGGCGGCAGAAGAAAATATTATTGTTGCTCTTCAATGGAACGACAACGACATTGTCACAATGTGTTCCAATTCTTTAGGCGCCGAACCCATTCATATTGTGAAAAGATTCTCACGTGACCAAAATATTGTTCAAATTGAACAACTATATGTCGTGAAAAATTATAATGCGAATATGGGCGGCGTAGTTTGCTGTAATGCGAACATAAACCTTTGTCGTACTTTCTTCCATTAGAGGGAAAAAATGATATTTTTCTTAATTGCTCAGTGTATTGATATGGCCGTGCAAAACGCTTGGCAAATACATTTACATTTTAGAAAAGGAGTGTAGCTATAGCACTTCTTTAGCAGAATAAAAAACCATGTAGCAGTTCTAAAGGGAGATCCAGTCAAAATTAAAATATGGATTTTCGATTTGATAGAATTGACCATTTTGTTATTCCACAGGACAAATAACCGGACCACAGGTTAAATGCTTTGTTGCATACCAGACATAACCATTTCATGTACAATTATTATTAGTTATATAAGTACAGTATGTTATATTCCTAATGTCCTATATGTAGGCCTGACCCTTCCAGGTCCTTAGGGCTTTGAAATATTTACACCTGCACCTAAAACAGGCGAAAGTTCCGAGAAAATTGTAGCGAGTAGCGACCAGTCGATCATTCGGGAAGGATCTCGAGTGCTTTTAACGGATTATGCCAGTGCGACGACGCCGCGTTTAGTGACGTTACAATTACAATTACAAGTATGGCAAGCAGTAGTAAAAAAGTTAGTGGGAGAACAATAATTTTTTACAAAAATTAAAAGCAAAAGTGTGTGTTTGTTGTGTAACCTTTTTGTACCCGTTCGTTTGACTTTTGAAAAATCGTATCCTTTTACATTCTACCGCTAGAAAGGAGAAGTGAGATAACCCGGGAAAAAATAAAATAGATCTACGTTCAGTAGATCTACCTACATCTAAATTTTGGTACTGATTGAAGTAGTTCTCCGCAGATGTACATAAATCTACGATTATTGTCTAAACAATCATATTGTTGTTACTGGCGCTCTCATGTACATTTACTTTTTCTCTGTCGGTAAATTTAATTTCTTTGTTTCCGATTATGCGGAGATATATGTACATCTTTTGTGATCTGCGTACATCTAGATTGATCTTCATACATCTCATTTGATCAAAAAAAAAAAATCGACGGAGACGCACAAAGATCAATGCTGATTAAAGTAGATGTAACTGCGCCAAAAAATACATCTCCGTAGATTTAACTAGATCGGTGTAGATATATTTTATTTTTTCCCGTGAATTAAAAAATTAGTTAATTGAACAACAATCAACATTTTAAAAAGCTTTCTATTGCGCGTCGCAGATAATTGTACAAAATAAGAAGCCTTATGAAAAAGGAGAAATAATAAAACATTCATTTTTAGAAGATGCTGATTCATTATTCGCCAACTTTAAAAATAAAAACGAGATAGTGTCTGCCATAAAAACAATGCAACTCTCTACCAATACAGTAATGGGACGAGTAAAAGTAATGAGTAGTGATGTTTTTTATAATTTAACACGTGACTTAGATAACTGTAGTTATTTTTCCCTGCAACTTGATGAATTCACAGATATGGTTGATACCGCCCAGATGGGTGTTTTCGTCAGGATGATTTTTAGTGATTTTATGATTAAAGAAGAATTCCATTAAAAGGGTATACTACTGGACAGGACCTGTTTTCTCATCTGAAAAATATTATTTCGTCTGAGAAAATTCCAATATGTGAAATGGTAGGTTTGACAATATATGGAGCTCCAGCTATGGTGGGTTCCGAAAAGGGTCTAGTGGCATCATGTCGAAAGGATGATACTTTTTCGCAATTCCTTTCTTATTACCTCATTATCCACCAACAAGCATTATGCGGGAAGTTTTTGAAACTAAACGACCTTATGAAAATGGTAGTAAAAATTGTGAGCAAGGTTAGAGCTCAGTCGTTACAGAGAAGATTATTCAAAAAACTGACCGATGAAATGAACTGTCAATAAGGAGATTTACTTCTTCACTCTGAAGTTCGATGGTTGAGTAGAGGAAAAATACTCAAACGTTTTAATGATTTCCTGCCTGCTCTAGTTGAATTTTTTAAACAACGCGATAAACCCATTCCTGAACTGGAAAACTCAACATGGCTTGAAGATTTTGAATTTCTCGTGGACATTACAGAGATATTGAATGAACTTAATTTACACCATCAAGGGAGAAACAAAGATTTATAATATAAAATTGTTCACCAAAAAGCTTGAGTTTGGGGAAGAAAACCTAATCAACCGCGACACCAAGCACTTACCCTGTTCTTTCACAAAAGATATCTCAAAATCAGTTGCAATCTTACGATATTAAATCATGTGCAAATAATATCGAATTTCGAGGATACCTTTAAAGCTCGTTTTAAATATTTCAACGTCATCGCACTAGTGATGCAATTTGTTAACTCACCCTTCATGGAAATTAATATTGAGCAATTTGCCACTTGTGTTATGCAGCATTTTGGGGAGGTTAGGGCTACAACAGAAATGGAAGTTATCACGCTTCAAAATGATTTAACCTTAAAATTCTTGGAGCTAAATAAACAATGTATAAAGCCTTTACTAAGTAAAGACAAATATCCTTCTTTCTTCTTTCTCCAATATGAAAGTGATTAAGAGCAAATACTGAAACCGACTTACAGATACATTTTTGGATAATTGTTTTTGAATCGCTTTAAGGAACTATACCGCCGATATTAAAAAAATTGTTGAGGAGTCTGTGAGTTGCTTTTATTTAAATTTTTAAGTAAACGTTACTTTTTTTGTTATATACATGTCGTTGAGTAAAAATTGTGATTATTTTTCAGACATATACGTATATTGTAAGTACATTAGACTGTTTCAAAAAAATCGACTATTTTTTTTTAAAGGTATCGAAAATATTGTAGAAATGACGAAAAAAATAGTATAAGTTAGATTAGCTAGCTCTATGTAGCTCTTAATATTAATATTAAGAGGTGCCGCATCGTAAATTTCAATTTTCCATTTAAATAATATAGGATTGTTTTTTTAATTTTAAAATTTTATAGCTCTTCGGCAGAACATTACTGTGGAAAGACTATTACATATCTTCATAGGAAATTGAACGTTCTTCAAAAAAAGGCTTCTTATAAAATTTCGATAAATTCACTTTTTCAAAAGTTATACGAGGCTAAATTTGAATGCATAATAAATTTTTACATTTTTTCAAATTTTCCACGAAACTATCAATTTTATCGAAAAACGTTATTCGATCTTTTTTATAGATCATTCCATTTCCTATAAATTTTCATTAATACATTTTTCGAAACTCCGTGTGGATCATGAGTTATTTAAATTGAAATGTGAATTTTCCTAAATAATTGGATTTTTATTGTTTATAGTTGATTATAAAATTAAAATTATTCAATTTTTTATATGAAAATTGTTTAACTACTAACTAAACAACTTTAACTACAACTAAAAAATGTGTACTTATTTAAGTTAAAAAATACTGATTTACTTTATTTATTTCTACGAAATGATTTCAAGGTCAAGACGAATAAAACGCAAATAAAAAAAATTATTTTGTATTATGCAATTTATATAACAGTACTATCCGTCCTGATTAAAAATCCCTTATATATTATATATTAATATAATTAATTATATATTAATTTAATAATAATATAAATTATTATATATTAATATAACTCACGATCCTTACGGAATTTTGAAAAATTTATTAATGAAAATTTATTGGAAATAGAATGATCTACAAAAAAGGTCGAATAACATTTTTAAAAATCGACAAATTAAAAAAATGTAAAAATTTGTTATGCATTCAACTTTAGCCTCGAATAACTTTTGAAAAAGTAAATATATCGAAAATTTTCAAGCGCCCTTTCTTGAAGAACGTTAACAATATTTTCGATGCCTTTAAGGAAAAAAA
Organism: Cosmopolites sordidus; assembly: GCA_031761425.1. Taxonomy (NCBI): domain Eukaryota; kingdom Metazoa; phylum Arthropoda; class Insecta; order Coleoptera; family Curculionidae; genus Cosmopolites; species Cosmopolites sordidus. The sequence goes on along the minus strand of JARFXV010001462.1, from coordinate 122,306 downwards.
TATAGTCGATTTTTTTGAAACAATCTAATGTACATTATATGTAATGCTTATATAGTTATAGTAAAATAAATCTTGTACGTCGTAATGTATTTCTATTCTTGCATTAAGCAAGTTTAGATAACTCTGTCTCTTTGACTATTATTAAAGTAGCTCAACACATTGAGAAGGTTGGCCACTCCTGCTCTAAATCTATTGCAAGAAAATGCATTGTCGGAGATTTATGAGATAAAATGTAATCATAAATATATTGATCATATATACTCAGTGCCAAAATGTTAACACAACATATAAATAAAAAAAAAATTAAATATAATTAAGTTTTATTATATTTTCCTGTTTCCTATATAAGTGAGGGTGTGTCTAACATTTTGTCGCATCTAAAATCTATTAAAAAATTTAAAATATTAACTTTTTTTTCTAAAGAAACGTATTTAGTTCAACTTCATATATAAATATGATCAATGAATATGAGTGTTCATATTGATAACATTTGGCATTTAGCACTGAGTGTAGACCAGACAGATTTGCGCTTGCGCAACATATTTAAGACATTCTCATCGCCGCACTAGCTTTAGGTATAAGTTGTAAACAAAATAGGGTACGCTTTAGTTGTCATAATCCCTTGATGATGTTAATTTGGTTAGCGAAACGCGCATCTATTAATACCAGTGAATTTTAACGCTGAGTACAAAGCAAATTATAAAGTATGAATTACTTCTAATTTCACAAATAATCTTCTTATTTCACCATAATCTGACTATTTTACAGAAAATTTGCGATTTAATAGAGTGGTCAATTTTTTATCAAGCATTCTATATAACTTTCAAGTTAGGATTTACTCAATGATAAACTAAATCAGTCTAAACTCTGAAACCTGATGTTGGTTGGTCGTGTAAAACAACCCTACACCGACAGATTCTTTTTATTTCACAAGATTTTATGTCGTTTTTTATCTATCTTTATTAATATATCTAAGCGCTAAACGCATAACCCTGACCGTGATTTCGATTTGTCACCTCACATATTAGAAAAAGAAACGGTATCAAATATTAAACTTGTAACGATTACTACATATAACAAAACTGTGACATTATTTATTGGTAAAATACTAATTTAACGTTATTCTGACAGGAAAGAAAACAGCAATTATTTTCGATAACCGAAAATGCAAAACAAATTGTATAAGTAGTGTTTTTTTTCGAATATATACAACAGTGTTACAATAAAAGCTCTTACCATTGCTACTACAGTGCTTTGAAGCATATATTAGCTAATGTAGTAAACAGATAAGCATTAAATATACATTATTAGTAATATTAAAATATTTAGCACAATTTCCTTTTACGTCTTCTTCATGATAGATGCTTAAAACTCGTGGAACTTTTAGCAATGTTCCCAAGCTTTTCTCATAAAAATTCTTATACACCCTCTGTCCGAAAAATAACCGGAATGGCGGAGCCATCTATCGATGGCGGATAGAGTTATGAAGTGTTAACCTTCCTTAATAATCTGTACAAACCTCATAATATTACATTCAGTATTGAAACTTCTATTGGAACCTTTAGCATGAAGCACTAAACATAGAGATTTACAACTAAACATCAAATCACTTGTTTTTAATATATTGACGCACGTTTCGATAACATCATCAGGGAATTATTCAGTCGCCAAATCAAAAAAGACTAAACTTTCTCCTGATGATGCTAACAAAACAAGCGATTTGATGTTTAGTGCTAAATCTCTTTAAGTTTACTAATTTGTGTGTTGAAAAAGCTATGGGAGCACTCAAAATGATTAAAATCATTTATGGATCAATTATATTATATTTTTGAGTACCACCAACGACATAGAGAAGGTTGAAGGGATACGAATAATGATTAATATTCAGGTTGATCAACTGAAACGATGAGCGAAGATAACGTCGAAAAAGTGCACGAATTCTTGAAAATAATTTCAAAAAAATCTTCAGTTGGACTTACTGAACACGAACTTGAAATACTCAGGATAATAATTTGTGGCTCGCCTTCTCATTGTTCGGCAATTGTCGTCGTTTTTTCCCCATATGTTTTTTTTACTTCAACATCTCCCGAACTTAACGGATCTACCCCCTTCGATTATTTTCTATTCCCTAAACTGCCCCTGGTGATGAAAGCATCTCTCGAACGTGAATTCTTATCGACATTTCTTGACTACTTTTGTTTTATTAAACCATTCTGGATACTTTTTGGCGCAGAAGGTACATGTCTCGTCACACTAGCAAACATAATTTTTAAGAAAATCGTGTTTCTAATTAATGTTTCTTGAATTGGCAAATATATCCGAATCCAAACAATTAGGATATTATTTTTTTTTTAGAAAATATTCAAAATTTTAAAAATTCATCGTAAAAAAAAATAAATTATTGACCTATATGTATTTTTTTACTCTTTTAATTTGTGCCAGTCGGCGATCTGTCGTCTGGCTGAGTTACACACTTCGTTCCAATGCGTTAAAGCTGACCCTGTGCATTTTGGTCCTCCCAACTCTAATCTACCAATAACCTGCAACAAACAAAACAATAATTTGTACTAATATTATTGAAAATAACATAATAATGCCAATGTCACAAAGTAATGAGTAAAATAACTTAATTTTCACACATACCTCATTCTTGGTCACTCTATCCCAATCGAGGAGCAAGAACTCCAAACTTATACCCTCCAAAGTTTGGGTATTGGCAGGAATATCGAAAACAAAACTCTCATTAAACACTGGCATCAGTGTCCTTTTCTTTACGTGAGTCTTCTTCTTAGAAATCCTCTGGCCCTTGTACAACAAATAGATCTTCACGTAGGGATCAGCCAAACCTAATAAGAGCACCGTTTGTTGTTTGGTAGAGGAGCGTGTCATACATTTGATACCTGTTACATCCATTTTGGGAAGGTTTCTGGCCTTGAGTACCACGACAGTGAGTCGATTTGCAGCTGGTTGCCAACAGAGTGAAACCAGCAGCTCCCCACGACCTTGAGATCGAATCTTAAAGCGATAACAAAAAAACTGTAAGAAATAGTTATTTTCGCAAGAAAAAACCTCACCTTCAGGCTTCGTGGTTGGATTTCGCGAGACAACGCCATCTGTTGGGTTTCGATTTGAGCTACGTCGACGTTGTTCAAAGCGCAGAACACTTCACCGATTATGTCGTCACGGCTGTAACGATCGAAACTCAGGATTACGAAATGTAGGGTTATGTTGGGGAGCTGATTGAATCCTATGCCGTAGAACGTGAAGTCTTCGTCGTATACTGGGTTTCTAGTTTTGCGCAGGACTCGGGTTTTAACCTAAAAGAAAAAGGCGTATGTTGTTTTGGAACATTTGTTTTTTTAATTATTCTTGAGCCTTTTCTATGCGCAATATGAATTTATTTGGGAGAAAATCTAGTTCATATTTGATAGCTAATTTAGTACATGTTTGACATCTAACCTAGTAAGTAACCTAGTAGAGATTTGACAGCTAATCTAGCACGTATTTGACAGTGAACTTTGAAACATAATGGCAGGCTATAGCACCATAAGAAAAAAAATAAAAATGCATCAAATAAAACGATATAAAAAGAGAAATTTTTTGTATGTTCAAACTTCCGATTGGGGTCGCTGGCAAATGTTATCATGGTAATCATTATGGCATATCAAATATCTGGCAAATCATCATGAAATGTTTAACATCAGAGCAACGCTTGCAAATTGTAGAAATTAATTAACAAACTCATTGTTCTGTGCGCCAAACTTATAGTCTTTTATGGCGCACATAACCGTTCAAACGAACGATGTATTTGCCGAATTATCAACATATTCTGAACGCATTTTAATGCTGCTTGATATTAAAACAAAAACAAGATAAAAAAAACGTGCGTTTCGAAGAACATATCGCCGCTGTTGCTAGCACTGTTGATGAAGATCCAAACCTATCACCTGGTTGATGGGGATTGTTATAGAACGATGATCAATGATTATTTAAATAAAAAAGCAAAGATTAATATCTAAACATTTCCACTATATTTAAAATTGTATGTATAACAATTGTTTCGACACACAGTGCCTTTTTTCAAATACAAACTATACTAAACTAACAGTGAGAAAAGTAATTACAACCTAAAGTGTCCATCGACCTAATAATGCCATAAAATATGAAAGTGGGGAAACCCATTTTTTTTATCAACGTCTAGGAGGACAATATAAGTTTAATAACGGTGAATCATTCAAGTCTCACTGGTTATTTAGCAAAATGTAGACATTTTTTCTTTTATTAACTTCTAGGCTCTCTAAAAGATTTAATTTTTTTGGATTCATTCTCGTTATGTAACATTATAAAATTATCGTTGAAAGTATGCTTTTCTAACATAAAGTGGTTAGCATAATGAGAATTATTTTATTTTTTAGAATAACTTCTTTTATGTTCGTCAAGCCTAGTAGAGAAAAATCTTCCTGAGAAAAAATTTTTGGACACGACCCGCACTCAATTAAATAAACTCCTGGTTTATACCGTTTATTTGTTTGATTTTTAATGTTTTTAATGAGGCGTTCTAGACTATTGATTGTTTTAAAAGCAATATTTATATTGCTAAACTCAAAGAGATTTACCACTAAACCCGAATCACTTTTTTTAAAGTGCTCGACACACGTTTCGCTAACCATGTTAGCATCATCAGGATATTATTTAATCTGAAAGAGTGATTCGGTGTTTAGTGGAAAATCTCTTTGAGTTTAGTGTTTCACACCGAAGGTTCCAATAGAAGACATGAATATTCCTATTGTTAGTTTTGGATATATCTACAAAATTTATTCTCGAGTATACCACCAAACGAAGTAATAGAATTAGTTGACAAATTACTTCTCAAAAAGAAAACTAATTCAATAATAAAACAAGAAATTTTAGAGCTACTGTCAATTACGTTGGATCAGAATTACTTTGAATTTGATAATTAATTTTATGTTTCTAATGACGGTTTGATAATGGGGAACTCTTTAAATCCTTTACTGGCGGAAATTTTTATGGACAACTTAGAAAATAAGATAAATCAACATCAGTTGTTTAAATCATCACGTTACTGGGTACAGTTATGTGGATGACATTCTAATTTGTTTTACAGGTTCCGATAGACAATTAAATCAATTATTAGCATAATGAGAATTATTTTATTTTTTAGAATAACTTCTTTTATGTTCGTTAAGCCTAGTAGAGAAAAATCTTCCTGAGAAAAAATTTTTGGACACGACCCGCACTCAATTAAATAAACTCCTGGTTTATACAGTTTATTTGTTTGATTTTTAATGTTTTTAATGAGGCGTTCTAGACTATTGATTGTTTTAAAAGCAATATTTATATTGCTAAACTCAAAGAGATTTACCACTAAACCCGAATCACTTTTTTTAAAGTGCTCGACACACGTTTCGCTAACCATGTTAGCATCATCAGGATATTATTTAATCTGAAAGAGTGGTTCGGTGTTTAGTGGAAAATCTCTTTGAGTTTAGTGTTTCACACCGAAGGTTCCAATAGAAGACATGAATATTCCTATTGTTAGTTTTTGGATATAACTACAAAATTTATTCTCGAGTATACCACCAAACGAAGTAATAGAATTAGTTGACAAATTACTTCTCAAAAAGAAAACTAATTCAATAATAAAACAAGAAATTTTAGAGCTACTGTCAATTACGTTGGATCAGAATTACTTTGAATTTGATAATTAATTTTATGTTTCTAATGACGGTTTGATAATGGGGAACTCTTTAAATCCTTTACTGGCGGAAATTTTTATGGACAACTTAGAAAATAAGATAAATCAACATCAGTTGTTTAAATCATCACGTTACTGGGTACAGTTATGTGGATGACATTCTAATTTGTTTTACAGGTTCTGATAGACAATTAAATCAATTATTAGCATAATGAGAATTATTTTATTTTTTAGAATAACTTCTTTTATGTTCGTTAAGCCTAGTAGAGAAAAATCTTCCTGAGAAAAAATTTTTGGACACGACCCGCACTCAATTAAATAAACTCCTGGTTTATACAGTTTATTTGTTTGATTTTTAATGTTTTTAATGAGGCGTTCTAGACTATTGATTGTTTTAAAAGCAATATTTATATTGCTAAACTCAAAGAGATTTACCACTAAACCCGAATCACTTTTTTTTAAAGTGCTCGACACACGTTTCGATAACCATGTTAGCATCATCAGGAGATTATTTAATCTGAAAGAGTGATTCGGTGTTTAGTGGAAAATCTCTTTGAGTTTAGTGTTTCACACCGAAGGTTCCAATAGAAGACATGAATATTCCTATTGTTAGTTTTGGATAAATATCTACAAAATTTATTCTCGAGTATACCACCAAACGAAGTAATAGAATTAGTTGACAAATTACTTCTCAAAAAGAAAACTAATTCAATAATAAAACAAGAAATTTTAGAGCTACTGTCAATTACGTTGGATCAGAATTACTTTGAATTTGATAATTAATTTTATGTTTCTAATGACGGTTTGATAATGGGGAACTCTTTAAATCCTTTACTGGCGGAAATTTTTATGGACAACTTAGAAAATAAGATAAATCAACATCAGTTGTTTAAATCATCACGTTACTGGGTACAGTTATGTGGATGACATTCTAATTTGTTTTACAGGTTCCGATAGACAATTAAATCAATTATTAGCATAATGAGAATTATTTTATTTTTTAGAATAACTTCTTTTATGTTCGTTAAGCCTAGTAGAGAAAAATCTTCCTGAGAAAAAATTTTTGGACACGACCCGCACTCAATTAAATAAACTCCTGGTTTATACAGTTTATTTGTTTGATTTTTAATGTTTTTAATGAGGCGTTCTAGACTATTGATTGTTTTAAAAGCAATATTTATATTGCTAAACTCAAAGAGATTTACCACTAAACCCGAATCACTTTTTTTAAAGTGCTCGACACACGTTTCGCTAACCATGTTAGCATCATCAGGATATTATTTAATCTGAAAGAGTGGTTCGGTGTTTAGTGGAAAATCTCTTTGAGTTTAGTGTTTCACACCGAAGGTTCCAATAGAAGACATGAATATTCCTATTGTTAGTTTTTGGATATAACTACAAAATTTATTCTCGAGTATACCACCAAACGAAGTAATAGAATTAGTTGACAAATTACTTCTCAAAAAGAAAACTAATTCAATAATAAAACAAGAAATTTTAGAGCTACTGTCAATTACGTTGGATCAGAATTACTTTGAATTTGATAATTAATTTTATGTTTCTAATGACGGTTTGATAATGGGGAACTCTTTAAATCCTTTACTGGCGGAAATTTTTATGGACAACTTAGAAAATAAGATAAATCAACATCAGTTGTTTAAATCATCACGTTACTGGGTACAGTTATGTGGATGACATTCTAATTTGTTTTACAGGTTCTGATAGACAATTAAATCAATTATTAGCATAATGAGAATTATTTTATTTTTTAGAATAACTTCTTTTATGTTCGTTAAGCCTAGTAGAGAAAAATCTTCCTGAGAAAAAATTTTTGGACACGACCCGCACTCAATTAAATAAACTCCTGGTTTATACAGTTTATTTGTTTGATTTTTAATGTTTTTAATGAGGCGTTCTAGACTATTGATTGTTTTAAAAGCAATATTTATATTGCTAAACTCAAAGAGATTTACCACTAAACCCGAATCACTTTTTTTTAAAGTGCTCGACACACGTTTCGATAACCATGTTAGCATCATCAGGAGATTATTTAATCTGAAAGAGTGATTCGGTGTTTAGTGGAAAATCTCTTTGAGTTTAGTGTTTCACACCGAAGGTTCCAATAGAAGAAATGAATATTCCTATTGTTAGTTTTGGATAAATATCTACAAAATTTATTCTCGAGTATACCACCAAACGAAGTAATAGAATTAGTTGACAAATTACTTCTCAAAAAGAAAACTAATTCAATAATAAAACAAGAAATTTTAGAGCTACTGTCAATTACGTTGGATCAGAATTACTTTGAATTTGATAATTAATTTTATGTTTCTAATGACGGTTTGATAATGGGGAACTCTTTAAATCCTTTACTGGCGGAAATTTTTATGGACAACTTAGAAAATAAGATAAATCAACATCAGTTGTTTAAATCATCACGTTACTGGGTACAGTTATGTGGATGACATTCTAATTTGTTTTACAGGTTCCGATAGACAATTAAATCAATTATTAACTCACATAAATTATTTACATAAAAACATTAAATTCACAATTGAAGAAGAGCAACATAATAGTAATAACCTTTTAGACTTAACTGTTACTAGTAAAGACAATAAACATGATTTTGCAATTCGTCATAAACCATCACATACAGATTTGGTAATACACAATAAATCTTGTCATCCTTATTCACAAAAGATAGTAGCATTTAATTATTTTATACATAGATTTTTAAATAAAATATAATAAAGAATTGAATCTCATCAAACAGATCGCAGTAAATAATGGATACGACCCAAACATTATAAATAAAATAATTAATAATAAAGTTATAATGAAGCCAATAATTTAATATAGCCTGTCAATAATATCAAAAATGCAGCGTTCAAAACAATTACACATACGGAAAAAGTTATCAAATTAGTGTAGAGATATTTATCCAAAACAAACAATATAAATATTGTTTTTAAAACAAACAATAGTTTAGTACGCCTCATTAAAAACAATTAAAATCAAACAAATAAACTGTATAAATCAGGAATTTATTTAATTGAGTGCGGGTCGTATCCAAAAGTCTATGTTGGACAAACAGGAAGGTCTTTCTTTACTAGGTTCAACGAACATAAAAGAAGTTATACTAAAAAACAAAATAGTTCTCATTATGCTAACCATTTAATATTAGAAAAGCATGCTTTCAATGATAATTTTATAATGTTACATAATGAGAATAAATCTAAAAAATTAAATCTTTTAGAGAGCCTAGAAATTAATAAAAGAAAAAATTTGAACATTTTGCTAAATGACCAGCTAGACTTGAATGATTCACCGTTATTAAACTTATTATTGTCCTTCTAGACGTTGACAAAAAAAAATGATTTCCCCACTATCATGTTTTATGGTATTATTAGGTCGATGGACACTTTAGGTTGTAATTACTTTTCTCACTGTTAGTTTAGTATAGTTTGTATTTGAAAAAGGCACTGTGTGTCGAAACAATTGTTAAACATACAATTTTAAACATAGTGGAAATTTGTAGATATTAATCTTTGCTTATTTATTTAAAATTAATTTCCATCAATTATCGGCTACCTCAGTTAAATTTAATGATTATTTCATTCCGAATTTCAATAGTATTGATCTGGAGGAGATGTGCTTCCAATATGACAGCTCCACATGTTATACAATCAACCCAACAATCAATTTACTGAGCGAACAATTCGGTGAGAAAATTATTTCGAAGAACGGATCTGTTAATTGGCCAGCAAGGTCATCTGATTTAATGCCTTTAGATTATTTTCTTTGGGGTTATGTTAAATTTTTGACTTATGTCGATAAACCAGCAATTGACACATTGAAAGGCAACAGAACTCGGGCAATTGCGGACATAAGACTTCAATTGCTTAAAAAGAGTGGTCGGAAATTGCACTGACAGAGTGCGCCTTGTTAGAAGTAGTCGGGGCAGACATTTGTTCGAAATTGTTTTCAAACATTAATACCATTGAATGTTATTTCACATAAAGCCATTAGTTTCAAGACCTCTAATTTGGTTGCTGTTTTATTTGAACTTAAAGTTTGGATGCACAAAAATGTCAATAATTCTCATACTTACCTTATGCTGCTTATCAGGTAACAACTGAAGTTTGACGTAAGGATCACTAGAACCTGTGTTTGGATCTTTTGCTGGCAGGTCCTTGCAACGAACCACGGACACGATCAGGGCATTCTTGTCGTGCTTGTATCTGAAATGAAAATATGCAGAAATTTATTTATGAAAGCGCAAGTTCGCCAGGTAAAACCCACTGTTCTGACTATTCACTCATTTCTGTTATGTAGTGATGAATTCAAGCTTCATCAACACTAACAAATCGCCGTAGAAACTGCTTCGGATTGTTCTCAAACACATCTACCGCTGTGAAATGAGTAAACGCGACACCCATCGCACTGATAGCTTTCTCATGCCCAAATGTTCTTGTAGGATGTTGCGTACGCGTTCTTCCGAGATGTTTATCACCTCAACAGTATCTTGAATCTTCACTTTGTGATAGATCAATACGAAATCATGGATTTTGGCCATTTCCTCAGTAGTGGCTTCGACTGGACGTCCTGAACGTGAAATGTAACTCGTATCGGTTCAACCACATCGGAACTTAATAAACCACTTATAAATTATAAAATGTGAAGAAGCAGAATGATTACTGAAACTTTTTCAAGTAATGTTTTTTCCACGCAAAAAGTAATGTTTATTCAACACATAAAATTCGCTTTTCCCATTATAGTAAAATTATCGAACGTATCTGCTTTGGAAGCAGTGGTGGCTCGTGAGGGAGAGCGTTGGGGCGCCGCCCCTCCAGCATTTATCACAGTAAACAATTTTTCAGAGCAAAACACCATATTTCATTTCCGTTCAGTTTCTTTCATTTAACTCATTTTTTTGGTTCACCCCCTGTATAGGGTTTCAATAGCACAAAAAGTTATACGAGGAAGGGAAAAGAAAAAAATCTTCAGCAGCACTATTTTCTTCTACGCCCTCCCAATTTTAAAAACCCACGAGCCGCCAAACTGTGGACGAGTTTAATTTCACCGCAGAAACTATTTTTAATGTCGATGAATCGGGATTTTCGACAGTACAAAAAACTCTACGAAAGGTTATTGCTTGTAAAGATAAACGCCAAGTAGGGGCTGTAACAAGTGCTGAAAGTGGCGTTCTTACATACAACTATGGTATGTGCGCTCAGTGCTGCTGGGTTTTATGTTCCTTCGATGAACATTTTTAAAAGAAAAAGAATCAACAAAGATCTTCAAATTGGGGCAACCCCTGCAAACATTGTTACTATATCAGAATCAGGTCACACAAATTCCGAATTGTATGTTGAGTGGTTAAAGCATTTCAAAAATTAACTGCAATCAAGATAAGAAAGTCCTTTTACTGCTTGATGGGCATACTACTCATAGCTTAAACGCTTGTACCTTTGCTAGAGAAAATAGAATAGTATTACTGCAGTTGCCTGGGCATACCACCCATAGTTTGCAAGCTCTAGATGTTGCTTTCTTTGGGCTGCTACAGAAATATTGTGTTCAGGCACAAGAAACTTTTCTTCGTCAATATGAAGGATATATTAAACCCAAATTTCTAAATTGCTAAATGAAGCATATGGCAAATCGGCAACTGTGGCAGTAGCTGAAAATCCCTTTCGTACCACTGGTATTTGTCCAGTTAACAGACGTGTCTTTCGGGATCACCGGTTTGGACTATCAGATATGCTACAACCTCAACATTGTGGTAATGCTTCTGAAATTGAACTAATTTCTGGAAATTCAGAAAGTACGTCAATAGCCAATGAGAGTGAAAGCGGCAGTGATTCCGCTGTTGTTTATTTTTCTCAGGAGAAAAAGCGTAAACACTTGGAGTATATTCTTCATAAAATATCACCACTACCAACACAAAATCTACAGCCAGGTCCATCGTCTTCTAGAGCACAAAGAAGCATGGCTCAGGAAGTACAATTATTATCAACTATTGATAACGGTCTGTGATTAAAAGGTAGCATCGAAGAAGCAAGATTAAAAAGACAAAACCACCAAATATTAGGAAAAAAATATGTGGCAAAGAAGAGAAGATTAAAAAGAAAAACAAAAAGTACAAATTAAAAATACATGGTTTTGTACCATATGTGATAAAATAAGGGAAGAAGATATGACTCAATGCATTACATGTCACGCTTGGGTTCATACAAAATGTGCTGGTGTGAGTCATCAAAGATCAAGAAGTATTTTTGATGGAGCCTGTAAAATATATTATTTAGAAGAAGTGCTTTCGCCCTTGAAGCAAATCTTTTCGCAAGCAAGAAGTGAGAGTACATTTCAGAGTATCGATGAGGCTACGTCTAAATTTAAGGGAAGAAGCTGCCTGAAACAGTACATTCCTCTAAAACCTACTAAAAGATGCGTAAAATCATGGGTTAGATGTGATTCAAAAACTGGTTTAACTATTTTCCACCTAAATGTTTTTATTAAAAATGCTTTTACAAGGTCATATATAAAAAAAAATGTTTAGTGTTAGGTAGTGGTGGTTAGTGTTAGGTAGTGGTAGTTCTCTCTCCCCTATTATACGAAAATGAGCGTTGAGTGAAAAATGTTTTTAGAAAATTACGTGATAGTTACTATTTACACAATAGTCTATCTGAAAGTACTATCTATCGAATTGTTCAAACATTTCAAGAAACTAATTCGGTGGAAGATAAGAGAAGAGCAATATATAGTCGTAGTGGTCGTTCACAAGAACATAATAATTTGGTAAATGAAAGTTCTACTAAAGACCCAGAAATTTCCATTAGTCGACGTACACAACAATTTGGACTCCGCGAATCCACAACATAGCGTATAAGATTCAAATAACAAAGAGACTAAAGCTACTGGATCGTTCAAAAAGTGGTGTATATGTCAATTGGATCAAAGAACAAGCAAATGATTTTTCTAAAAAAAACATCTTTTCAAATAAAGCACATTTTTGATATTAGTTATGTTAATAAACAAAACTACCGCATTTGGGGGGGGGGGGGGGGGCGAAAATTCATGATTCATTCATCAGAAATCTTTACATCCTAAAGGAGTCACTGTTTGGTATGCATTATGGCCAGAAAATGTAATTGGGCCGTATTTCTTTCAGAATGCTGCTGGTGAAGCTGTAACTGTGAATGGTGTTCGATATCGTAAAACGATAACTGGATTATTCGGGACCATCTACAAGCAAAGTAAAAAGAACTAAATAAAAAATGTATCGTCCACGCAAAGTTCATCTTCTGAAGAAAGTGAGAATGACAAATCGATCGATTCGCCTACAACAATTTTGGACCAATGAAAATCTGTAGATATGAATTTTTGACCAAGATTACGTATTCCAACAGAAAAAACCCTGTAAAATTCTTGCAAAACTCGACTAATCATCTACTGAGTTTGACATTTTTTTTCAAACTGTTCCCCAAAAGCCTTTTTCTATGGATTTCCGGAAAACCCAACGAAAGATTGGAGATACCTGAAGCAAAAAATAAATTATCTATACACAAAACTGATCACTATGAAATAATGATTGTCATTGGATGTTTTCTCGTAATGTCCTATAATAAAGTGCTTGCACAGCGACACTACTGGTTTACTAATACTTCACTTGGCAACACAACGATCAAACAATTTCTAGAAATAGATTCCAGTTCCTGTCTTCCAAACTACCTTTCAATTGCCTCCAAAAGCCAGATGGAGCCTGTCAAATATATTATTTAGAAGAAGTGCTTTCGTGCTTGAAGCAAACCTTTTCACAAGCAAGAAGCTGCCTGAAACAGTACCTTCCTCTAGAACCTACTAAAAGATGCGTAAAATCATGGGTTAGATGTGATTCAAAAACTGGTTTAACTATTTTCCACCTAAATGTTTTTATTAAAAATGCTTTTACAAGGTCATATATAAAAAAAAATGTTTAGTGTTAGGTAGTGGTGGTTAGTGTTAGGTAGTGGTAGTTCTCTCTCCCCTATTATACGAAAATGAGCGTTGAGTGAAAAATGTTTTTAGAAAATTACGTGATAGTTACTATTTACACAATAGTCTATCTGAAAGTACTATCGATCGAATTGTTCAAACATTTCAAGAAACTAATTCGGTGGAAGATAAGAGAAGAGCAATATATAGTCGTAGTGGTCGTTCACAAGAACATAATAATTTGGTAAATGAAAGTTCTACTAAAGACCCAGAAATTTCCATTAGTCGACGTACACAACAATTTGGACTCCGCGAATCCACAACATAGCGTATAAGATTCAAATAACAAAGAGACTAAAGCTACTGGATCGTTCAAAAAGTGTCAATTGGATCAAAGAACAAGCAAATGATTTTTCTAAAAAAAAAACATCTTTTCAAATAAAGCACATTTTTGATATTAGTTATGTTAATAAACAAAACTACCACATTTGGGGGGGGGGGGGGGCGAAAATTCATGATTCATTCATCAGAAATCTTTACATCCTAAACGAGTCACTGTTTGGTATGCATTATGGCCAGAAAATGTAATTGGGTCGTATTTCTTTCAGAATGCTGCTGGTGAAGCTGTAACTGTGAATGGTGTTCGATATCGTAAAACGATAACTGGATTATTCGGGACCATCTACAAGCAAAGTAAAAAGAACTAAATAAAAAATGTATCGTCCACGCAAAGTTCATCTTCTGAAGAAAGTGAGAATGACAAATCGATCGATTCGCCTACAACAATTTTGGACCAATGAAAATCTGTAGATATGAATTTTTGACCAAGATTACGTATTCCAACAGAAAAAACCCTGTAAAATTCTTGCAAAACTCGACTAATCATCTACTGAGTTTGACATTTTTTTTCAAACTGTTCCCCAAAAGCCTTTTTCTATGGATTTCCGGAAAACCCAACGAAAGATTGGAGATACCTGAAGCAAAACATAAATTATCTATACACAAAACTGATCACTATGAAATAATGATTGTCATTGGATGTTTTCTCGTAATGTCCTATAATAAAGTGCTTGCACAGCGACACTACTGGTTTACTAATACTTCACTTGGCAACACAACGATCAAACAATTTCTAGAAATAGATTCCAGTTCCTGTCTTCCAAACTACCTTTCAATTGCCTCCAAAAGCCAGATGGAGCCTGTAAAATATATTATTTAGAAGAAGTGCTTTCATGCTTGAAGCAAACCTTTTCACAAGCAAGAAGCTGCCTGAAACAGTACCTTCCTCTAGAACCTACTAAAAGATGCGTAAAATCATGGGTTAGATGTGATTCAAAAACTGGTTTAACTATTTTCCACCTAAATGTTTTTTATTAAAAATGCTTTTACAAGGTCATATATAAAAAAATGTTTAGTGTTAGATAGTGGTGGTTAGTGTTAGGTAGTGGTAGTTCTCTCTCCCCTATTATACGAAAATGAGCGTTGAGTGAAAAATGTTTTTAGAAAATTACGTGATAGTTACTATTTACACAATAGTCTATCTGAAAGTACTATCAATCGAATTGTTCAAACATTTCAAGAAACTAATTCGGTGGAAGATAAGAGAAGAGCAATATATAGTCGTAGTGGTCGTTCACAAGAACATAATAATTTGGTATGTACCAAATTATTATGTTCTTGTGAAAGTTCTACTAAAGACCCAGAAATTTCCATTAGTCGACGTACACAACAATTTGGACTCCGCGAATCCACAACATAGCGTATAAGATTCAAATAACAAAGAGACTAAAGCTACTGGATCGTTCAAAAAGTGGTGTATATGTCAATTGGATCAAAGAACAAGCAAATGATTTTTCTAAAAAAAAACATCTTTTCAAATAAAGCACATTTTTGATATTAGTTATGTTAATAAACAAAACTACCACATTTGGGGGGGGCGAAAATTCATGATTCATTCATCAGAAATCTTTACATCCTAAACGAGTCACTGTTTGGTATGCATTATGGCCAGAAAATGTAATTGGGCTGTATTTCTTTCAGAAAGCTGCTGATGAAGCTCTAACTGTGAATGGTGTTCGATATTGTGAGACGATAACTGGATTATTGTGGGCTGAATTGAATAACCTTGATCTGGAGGATATGTGGTTCTAGCGGGATGGTGCTACACCGCACTCTGCTAATGAATTAATAATTGTTGCAATAATGAGTTATTACAAGAAACAGTGATGTTAATTGGCCACCAAGTTCATGTGATTTGACACTGTTGGACTATTTTCTTTGGGGTTATGTGAAAAGCCAGGCTTATAAGAACAATCCACAATCGATTCCTGAAGTAAAAGATGAAATTATTAGAGTCATTGGTGAGATAGAGCCACGGTTATGCCAAAATGTCATCCAAAATATTGACAAAAGAGTGGACGTCTGTGGAGCTGCAAGAGGTGCTCATTGGTATATTTTGACTTGTTGTAATTCTGTGTTTTATTCAAGTATTAAAAAACCACTAAATTTGAAAAACTGTTTCTATGAAAAGAACGAATGAGGAAATTTATGATAATGACAAAGATCCAAAAATAAACAGGATATTGAAATCGAGAAGACTCCAGTGGCTGGACCATATAAACAGATTAGGAGAAAATAGAGTAGCGAGGAAGAGTAGACTAAGGAACTGATGCAGTGATGGACCTAAATGATAAAGGTTTGGAATATTGATTTATATATCTATCTGTCTAAGTTTTTTAAACTGTGTATAAATAAGTACGTCAAAAAACAAAAAAACTGTTGTTATACGCTAGTAATATACATTAAAGGCGAGCGCACTTTGCTCACCGTTCTACTGATTCATGGTAACTAAAGCTATGGCTTCCTATGGAGAGCAGTCTCGTTTTCTAACGGATGTAATGTAGCGTGGATAGAGAAAGCGTTTCCTAGAGACCCTTACATCAAATAGCGGTGCCGCCATTTGGATGACGGCCGTCATAGTGGTGACAAACAATTGTGGAACGTTTATTCTTGTGTAGCGGTGACTGTTTTAAAATAAAAAATGAGTGCACGCAGTATATATGTGATTTGAACCAGCGAAGATGACGAAATATTAATTGATTTACTAAGAAATAATGACGCTTGATACAATGTGAAGAGCAAAGACTATAATAAAACCTACTTAAAACACAATGCACACAAAAATGCACTCTCTGTAGCGCCATTTCTAAATATCTCAGTCTCCTCCAACAAAAATATAATAATAATCAATAAATATAATAATAATAATAATAATGTCCAGATCGTCCATTTTCACTGACATCTTTTGTCATCGTTCTTACGTCCGTTCTCTTACGTACGTCGCATTACGACTTATCACGCCGGTAAATAACGGCACCGCTTTCTTAGGAAACTGTAGCTTAATGCTAAACCCAAAGAGATTTACCACTAAATACTAAATCAATTTTTTTTAAGTTCTCGACGCACGTTTCGCTAACCATGTTAGCATCATTAGGAGATGATTTAAGTTTTAGTGTTAAAATTTGAGTTTAGTGCTTGACACGGAAGGATGTGATGAAGAATTGATCATGGCTTAATGCTGTGATGCTGCTATGCTGTGAAGCTAGTCCCTTTACCCCTACCATAGAGACTTGAGGGAAATTTAAAATTAAAAACCATGCGTTTCCCCGCCACGCGCTGTAAAAACATCGTTACTTCGTCGCTGGATTCGAACCTGGTACTCCTCGATTACATCAATAAATATTCGATCCAATCGAAATGGGGCATAAGCGAATTTTCACTCTGTTTTCGTAATAGGAAAATCGAGTACGAATAAGCGGTTTATCTAGTCATGAATTTTCCTAAGCGGGGCTTTAGGGAAATCGTATTGCTCCGATGTTGGTCTCATATTATCGATCAAGATTAATAATTTATAGGGTGTAGGAGTTATAGGCAAGATGTATTGCGTTATACTGGAAAAAAAACTACGCCTTTTGCTAACAAATATCTTAAAATGCTACTATTGGATTCACAACTGTATTCATGTGGTTCTGTATATATATATATATATATATATATATATATATATATATATATATATATATATATATATATATATATATATATATATATATATATTTATATATATATATATATATATATATATATATATATATATATATATATATATATATATATATATATATATATAAATATGGCTCTACATTCCGTTAGGAATTGTAGCCGCTCGATTCTTTTGAGCTCTAGGAGCTCATTTCTTGTAGTGATTTAGTCCACGTTCCTCTATTCTTGACTTATTCTATCCTATTGTTTGTCCTTGCTTCTTCCGTTCTTTTCTTCCACGCATCTCGGTCCTGTATCTTGTATCGGGGCGGAGATAATGAATTTAACAAGCTTGGAGCAGAAAAAGTTCCATTAAAAATATTCGAAAAATGATAGTAAGAAGAAGATGAATACAGAAGGTTAATGAATTTGGAAATAAAAACCATTTTGAAAGGAGAAAATATAGTGAAGATCATAAAAGTGCAAAGACTCCGCTGGTTTGGCCATATAAGAAGAATGGAAGGCAACAAAGTAGTAAAAAAATTACAATGTGGAGACCAGTTACTAACAGAAAAAGAGGGAGACCGAAAAGTAGGTGGGAGAATCAGGTGCGGAAAGACATAAGAAAATTGGAAATACAAGCATGGTGGGAAAAGATCACATCACAATCAACAACAAGCGGGACAAAAAGACCTGCATATGGATCAGAGAACAAACGAAGGTATGTGACATTGTTGGAAGGGTGAAAGAATTGAAATGGAAGTGGGCAGGTCATATAGCGAGGCGATGCGACGACAGATGGACCAAAGCAATCCTGGAATGGATACCGCTTGATCATAAACGCCCACGAAGAAGACCGAAAACTCGATGAACGGATGACATCATCAAGTATATTGGACCCGAATTTCAAAGGAAAGCTCAGGACCTGAGAAAGTTGGAGATATGCTGAGGAGGCCTTCATCCTGCAGTAAATCGACAATGGCTGAATGATGATGATGATATATATATATATATATATATATATATATATATATATATATATATATATATATATATATATATATATATATATATATATATATATATATATATATATATATGTATATATATATATATATATATATATATATATATATATATATATATATATATATATATATATAATGAATAAAACGTGTTTGTGAACTAAATGAACATGTTTGATGGTTGCTTGACAGGGAAGGAGCCTCACCTATCCCTTAAACTGGATGACAAATGTTTCGTCTCTCGAGGTTCAGACTCATGTCCGCAGTCCAAGAAAATTTAACACTACATATATACACCATCCGACGGGAAATCGGCGAAAACATGGGTTGTTAGCTGTGGATAGGGTCTCCCTATTCTTGATGATATGGCACCTGTCGGCGCCCTGATGAGTCTGAACCTCGAGAGACGAAACATATGTCATCCAGTTGAAGGGATAGGTGGGGCTCCTTCCCGGTCAAGCAACCATCAAAAATGTTCATATATATATATATATATATATATATATATATATATATATATATATATATATATATATATATATATATATATAATTTAATTTTTAATAAAAAAAATTAAATTTACCTGAGTTTAAAGACAAGTTGACCTAAATACGCAGCGCTCTGCTGCAGGTTCTTCTCATTTACCTCTTGTTCTTCTTTCGTCGGAGTGTGCTTTTCGTTTTCAGAAGTGCAAGTTTCTTTCACAACCTACAATAAAAAAACTCTATTAAACTAATTCAAAAGTCCGTGCGTTTTTTATATGATAAGTTCATTAGTTGCGAATTTGGAGCTCTTAAATTGTCCTTTCATATTGTTGATTACACCTATCGATATGATTTTTCTAACATCGATGAGAATTGTTGCGTTTGATTCTGATAGTTATTAAAACACCTTTTTACAAAGTCGGGGATTTACGAAATTAGTAGTCAAGATTGTGATCGAAGGTATATTGATTATATTAATTAGATATAGGAGAAATGAAAAATCTTGTGTTGCCCAACATGCAATCCGACATGACCACAATATAGACATTAGTCATTTAAGACTGGTTAAAAGTGTAAATAACAATAGGGCTTTGGATGCATATGAAAAGCATTCAAATAGAAAAATGCAACAAAATAATGAACCGGGACAAAGGACCTATTCCGTTCAGTCAACTTTTCCATTTATTAATGTAAGGGTCAGTTAAATTCACGGTTTTAGTGTTTCTTTTTTTTTCTCTGTCTTTTGTTCTCTTTTTCCCCTTTTTTTTATTTTTTCTAGGATCCTTTTTTTTTACATGCTTAATTAGGTAGACAATATGCTTTTGAGGCAGTAGGTTAGCTATTAGGGTTCTCTTATAAATAGAACATAGTTTAGTTTTAGAATTAGATTAAATCATCTCCTGATGATGCTAACATGGTTAGCGAAACGTGCGTCGAGAACTTGATTCGGTGATTCGGTGAAAAGTGAAAAAAAGTGATTCGGTGTTTAGTGGTAAATCTCTTTTTGAGATCTCTCTTGTTTCACACCGAAGGTTCCAATAGAAAAATTGACAATAGTACAGCAATTTTTAATTGCATTTCATTCATCGTATTTGGCTGAGCGCGGATTCAGTGTTCTAGCTAATTTGCTGTCTAAGAAAAGAAACAGACTGCACATCACTGAGCGTGGCGGTTGTTAACGAAATTGGAACCCGATATCAACAAATTGTTAAAACTTCACCAGCCTCAATATATATATTTGGTATAACTGGAAGAAGGGGCGTTCGATTTTTGTTTCTGTCTCTGCTTAGAGGAAAAAAGGTCTTATACAGCAAGGAAACGAAGAAATTCAACGCACACAAAAAAAAGCTTTGGAAAGGATTAACGATTGCGCTAGGAGATTTTATCACACCAGACATATTTTCTAGACATGACCCCTTTCGATCCAACTGTTTCCATCACTGCAATATTTCCCTCTTGATAGCCAGTTTACATCTCTTGAGGAAGTCGAAAAAAGCCTCAATAGTTTTATCGCATCAAAACCGCCACGTTTTTTTTTGATCTGGGATTCTAGATTACCTCGAAAATTAAATTTTATATTACTTTTTCAAAATTAAATGTCAAGGATCGTCAAAAAGGCTTAGAATTAAGTTAAAGATCTAATAAATCAATTTATAAATCACCTTAAAGAAAATAATCAGAAAAAATAAACAAATTTCTCAAACAGAAGAGAGATAATAATGTCATTCGATTTTCGATCTCTTAACGAAAGATAATAATATTAGACAGTATTATAGCTGACCCAAAATAAGCAAAAAATATGTAGACGACAACGAAAAGGAGACAGAGATAATTAAGTTTCTCGAAGTTAGAAAGGGTGGTGGCTCTTGGAAGTTTGTATAAAAAAAGAAAAAAATTCTCAATAAGTTTATTGAACAAAATAAGTTTGAAGTCTTTATTTTTAAATTTGTTTTAAACATGTTGAAATCAGATGTTTGATCAATTTGGTTGCTACTAAGACTACTATGGTCGGCATACCAGGAATTTTTCAAATAGTTTTGAGCCTGAAAGAGAGTCATTACTTTAGGTTTGGAAAGAGTAAGTAATGACTGGGATCAAAATAAAGGGCAAGTTGAAGCACTTTGAAGTATAAGTCAAGGAGTTTTGGAACAACAGTCTCAGCAAGATGAGCACGCATTTGAACTCTTGCAGCACGTCATCTAATCGTACTTGACAAATATATACATATATATATATATATATATATATATATATATATATATATATATATATATATATATATAGAAATATCTATATATATATATATATATATATATATATATATGATCGAATGTGATGTGATCGAAAAATTGTGAACTGGGCCCGTGGAGAAAAATATTAAAAAGCTAAGGAAATTCACCCGTGCTCCACGTCGTACTTTGCCATTCCTTCATCCGCCATCCAAAGCGCCAGCAAGCGTCTCTCAAGACCGATTTCTAGCTTTAAGCCATCATCAGTTGGACTCAAGCCGGACACCTAAAAAGCGGATGAAGGAACGACTAAAGCCATGACCATTTAAATTGGCCATGTCGAATGGAGGCTGCAATCACATGCAGCCACGCCATCCTGCAGTAAACGGTTGTAGCAGTCAGACAGTGCGAAACCGTTCGTGATTCGTCTAACCTGGGGTAAGTACCAGGTATGATGAAAATTGTGAACTGGGCCCGTGAAGAAAAGGATTCAAAAGCTAAGGAAGTTCACCCGTGCTCCACGTCGTGCTTTGCCATCCGCTAATAATTCTAATATTACCGACCGCGGAAGCCCTTCCGTATATATATATATATATATATATATATATATATATATATATATATATATATATATATATATATATATATATATATATATATATATATATTATTATTCACGTATGGGCCCTGGTGGACCACGCGAAGTACAATTAGAGGCGTTTGTTGTTGTTAGCCTTCCTTTGTGCCCATACTAATTTCATTCTTTCGCTATGAGCTTTTTTCCTTTCGTCAGACCAAGTTATTCCAGTCTTCCTACATTTTTCTCTCTGGCCAACCTTCCAAACGTTAACCTTGTGTCTGAAACAGCCTCTATCCTGAATTTCACTTTGTGTAATATTTGCTGATCTTAGGTCCTCTTTAATTGCAGCAATCCATTTAATTATTTCTACTTTAGCTTTACTCCTATTTTCATAAAATTCGACTATTTGTCTAGTTAACCTAGTCGGATTCATCCGTTTTATGTGTCCGTAAAACTTAAGTCTTCTTTTTCTCATATCGCTATGAATATCTGTGTATTGTTTGATTTCTTGGTTTTCTCGAAGTCGGTATGTTGTGCTATTTATTTGTTTGGGCCCTAGTATTTTTCTTATGATTTTTCTTTCCTTCTTTTCAATGTCCTCGATGTCCCTCTTTCTATTCAAAATGAGCGTTTCCGCAGCATATAGACATTCTGGCTTAATAACTGTGTTGTAATGTCCCAGTTTTGTTGTCCCATTTTTTGTTGTAAATATTTTGTGTAAGTCTCAATGCCGTTTCCATTTTTTGACATCTACCCTTATTGGCCGCTTTTTCCAACCCATTTTCCATGATTATTTCACCCAAATATTTGAATTGAGAGACTCGTCTGATGTTACCATATTTTGTTTTTAGAAATGGCGTTCTTAGTCTGTTGCAGGTCATGTATTGTGTCTTTTCAAAGGAAATTTGGAGTCCTACATTTTCTGCTGTTTCTTTTAGGATTTCAATCTGTTTCTGTGCCGTTAATACATCTTGAGCTAAAATTGCTAGATCATCAGCAAATGCCAGACAATCAATTCTGATGTTGGTTCTCCCCAGTTTAATGGGCTGGTCAATATTCAGTGCCGACTTTTTTTCACGCCACTCCTGTATTACTTTTTCTAGAACACAGTTAAATAAGAGTGGCGAGAGTCCATCCCCTTGTCTCACACCAGTTTTAATTTCGAAGGTTTCTGAGATGTCACCCATGAATTTAACTTTTGACCTTGTGTTAGTTAACGTTGCTTTAATAATTGCCAGCGTTTTCAGATCTAGTCCTTGTTCTTTCAAGATTCGGAATAAAGATTCGCGGTCAATAGAATCATATGCTTTTTTGAAATCCACAAATGTACAGACGAGATTTTTATTGTACAGTTTTTGATGTCTTAGAATCAACTTCAGATTCAGGATCTGTTCAGGGCAGGATCTGCCCGGTCGAAAACCTGCTTGATATTCAGCAATGTTAGGTTCTAACTGTCCCTGTGCTCTGTCTAGTAGACATTGAGATAGAATCTTGTAACAAACTGGGAGAAGAGATATCCCTCTATAGTTGTTTACATCCGTTCCTTATGTAGTGGATGGATTAAAGCATCTCCTTTCTTATGTAGTGGATGGATTAAAGCATCTTTCCAATCTTCCGGAATCCGTTCGGTTCGCCAAATTTCTTGTAGAATTTTGGTTATTTCCCTGATTGTACCTGGACCAGTGGATTTTAAAAGTTCCGCAGTGATTCACTTGATTTGCCTAATTATTTCATCTTCATTCGGTGGTAATGAATCTGGGCTAATTTGTTTAAGGGCTCAGAACAGTTTAGTATTTGTTCAAAATATTTCGCAAGTTCTTTACAATTGTCTTGGTTATTTAGTTATATATATATATATATATATATATATATATATATATATATATATATATATATATATATATATATATATATATATATATATATAGACACTGTAATACTGAAGCGTTCACAAATGTTTTATCGCTACTGGTAAATTTATTTCGGGCAAATTTTTAGTTAAAAGAGCTCCTGTATCGTTAGGACAAGGCCAAGACAATCCAAATCTCCAAAACTCCAAATCTCCAGGTGAACGGACGTTTTCGGTCCTTACCCTTCCGACAGTGCTACGTAGGTTTGCTGGCCAAGTCGTGCTTGGGCTTATTTTTTCTGATATTCTTGTAGAAGGTTTTACGACCCGGCAGCAGAGGATCCGGTTAACAGAGACCAGGCAATTGAAAGATCACCTATTTCAGAGCCCGACCATTGTGGAAACCTTATTCCTTTTGGGGCCATATGGCACAGTAACCTGTTAGTCAGATCGAGATTATTTCAGGACCCCCGCATGGGGATACCGGATTGTCCATAGTTGTACTCAGGGTTTTTGGACACCCAGTACGTGATAGGCAAGAAGAGGAACCATCCGGAAATAAGGCCAGACAAACACATTTTTTTTATATTTTCATGTACCGATAAAGAGCACAGTTACCATTTTTTTTACAAATATATTTTTACTATATTTTCATATACAGATAAAGATCACATTTGTTTTTTTTTAATTATCTATTTGCCCTTTGACCATATTTGATTACCTTTGAGTTGTATATATATATTTATTTATTTTTACTATTATCGCAATATAGTTAATAACCTCTAATTTATAAGTATAGGGACATAGAAACCAGCTGGTGTAATTTAGATAGACTTTTTGATTTTTTTTCACGGTAAAGTTTAGCGAACCACCTTCCCTAAACCTTCCTGTATCTGTTATTTGATAGTTTTATTTTTTTTATCTTTTAATATGCTTTGTGTCATTTTTTTTTTAGTGTGCTTTTGTGAATTAAATGTATAAAATTCAGTAAACAGTTTTATTTAAAATAGATCCCTTTCCTCCCCTTTAAAATAGACCCGTTCCACAGTCTTTTCTAAATATCAGATATATGAAGTAACCGGATGGCGCCCAAAGTGTTGCGCAGCTTCATTCTGTCCTGGACCTTCTTCCCGGTGCTCCCGGCGAACAGCTGCCGTCGCTGCGATCTATATATATTTTTTTTGTTCTCAAAATAGAAAATAATAGGTTACAAGACCACTGCCCAAAGTGCTGGCGAGGTAAAAGCTATGGAATTCTAAAAGTAATTTTAATCATAAAAAAAATCATCACACAAAAATCTTCAAATGTTAAAATAATGAACAGTACATACCTGAATCTCCGTTTTTTGTTGTTCTACTGGACTCCCACTGGACACGCCACTCTCCAAAGGACCTACAATGCTCCCAGTAGGACTGGGAGTATGTGGAACAGACATCTGAAAGCATCATCGACCATTTTTAACATCATCATAATTAAGAGATGCTTTATAGTAAAACTTACTCCTGGAGGTGTTTTTGAAACTCCAGTTGGACTTGGGCTTTTTTTAAGGTAATGTGTTCCCGTTCCACTTCCGGCTGGCGACTTAACTGCTGTAGGTCTCCTGTGAGAATGGAAGGCCAGAGGTTGATCAGGTCCATGTCGTTTGGTGCGAAGCCTGCGGCGACGTTGATAGCAGTAGTAGGTTGCTGCTAGTACCAAGACAGCGAAGAGCGTACCTCCAACGCAAAGGCCGATGATAGTTGGGTAGTTTACTGAAAGAAATTACCAATTAAAAGATAGAAAATCACAAGCAATACTACACAACAAGATCTAAGTATACAAATCAGTTCTACGTTGAAGTCCAATATAGATATGTTCGAAAGATTCCAATCAAAAGTCCTTCGTATTATGTTTATAAATGTTATCTTCTTTCTAACGGGTCTTTCAATTTGAGTGGTTTTTCAAATTATTGAATAAAACAATTGATTTGATGGTGCTGCTGATTACAGTACATCGATACTTCTCCAGATTCGGGGCTAAGGCTAATTCTCTTGGTTAGGTTTGAAGCGCCATCCTCCCACACAGATGACGACTTCGGGGTTGCCCGCTCAGATCAGACATTCGCTGCTGGAACTGCCAACAGCCACTGTTGTGTGTCCCCATGATGACCAGCGCGCTCGCTAACACGTCCGATCACCTCGGAGTCCACCTCCGATGCTTACAGGTATTTCACTGTTTATTTCTTGTTAGATGGTGCTGCCAATCCCGGTGCGTCGATACTTCTCCAACGTCGGGGCTAAGACTAATTCTCTTGGTTAGGTTTGAAGCGCCACAAGCTCGCTGATGGACGATTTCGGGGGTGATCAATCAAGAAGCGCCACAAGCTCGCTGATGGACGATTTCGGGGGTGATCAATCAACAATCACTGTTATCTGCACCCATGATGACCAAACAAGACACGTTCGATCACCTCGGAGTCTTGCTCCGAACTGAAGCAGCACTATCATTCGAATTGTTCAAAAATTTCAAACAACTGGTTCGGTGGAAGATGAAAGAAGAGCAATATATAGTCTTAGTGGTCGTCACAAGAGCATATTGATTTGGTACGTAAAAGTATTGCTGGACACAGGAAGTAAAGCCACCGGATCATTCAAAACGTCGTTAATTTGTCAATTGGATCAAAGAACAAACAGATGATTTGTCTCAAAAAATCATCTTTTCAGATGAAGCACATTAGAAAGTGGTGGTTATGTTTATAAATAAAATTGCTGCATTTGGGATGAAGAAAATCCACGATTGATCCATGAGAAACATCCTAAACGTCCTAAACGAATCACTGTTTGGTGTGCATTAAGGTCAGAAGGTGTAATTGGGCTGAAGGGTGAAGCTTGAACTGTGAATGGTGTTCGATATCGTGAGATGATAACTAGATTTTTATGGGCTGAATTGAATAATATTGATCTGACTACACCCCTTCTCTGTTACTGACACAATTGATTTATTGAGAAAAAAAATCCTGGACGAGTTATTTCTAGAAACGGTGATGTAAATTGGGCACCAAGATCACTGTGAATGGTGTTGGACATCGTGAGACGCTAACTGGATTATTGTGGGCTAAATTGAATAATATTGCTCTGGGGGATATGTGGTTCCAACAGGATGGCGCTACACCCCACTCTGCTACTGACACAATTGGTTTATTGAGAAAAAATTCCTGGTCGAGTTATTTCAAGAAACGGTGATGTTAATTGCCCACCAAGATCATGTGATTTGATACCGTTGGACTACTTTCTTTGGGGTTACGTGAAAAGCCAGATCTGTAAGAACAATTCACAATACCTGAACTAAAGAATGAAATTATTCGAGTCATTGGTGAGATAGAGCCAGGGTTATGGCTAGAAGATGTAATTGGACCGTATTTCTTTCAGAATGCTGATGATGAAGCTGTAAATGTGAATGGTGTTGGACATCGTGAGACGATAACTGGATTATTGTGGGCTAAATTGAATAATATTGATCTGGGGGATATGTGGTTCCAACAGGATGGCGCTACACCCCACTCTGCTACTGACACAATTGGTTTATTGAGAAAAAAAATCCTGGTCGAGTTATTTCAAGAAACGGTGATGTTAATTGCCCACCAAGATCATGTGATTTGATACCGTTGGACTACTTTCTTTGGGGGTTACGTAACAAGCCAGGTCTGTAAGAACAATTCACAATACCTGAACTAAAGAATGAAATTATTCGAGCCATTGGTGAGATAGAGCCACGGTTATGGCGAGAAGATGTAATTGGACCGTATTTCTTTCAGAATGCTGATGGTGAAGCTGTAACTGTGAATGGTGTTGGACATCGTGAGAGGATAACTGGATTATTGTGGGCTAAATTGAATAATATTGATCTGGGGGATATGTGGTTCCAACAGGATGGCGCTACACCCCACTCTGCTACTCACACAATTGGTTTATTGAGAAAAAAAATCCTGGACGAGTTATTTCTAGAAACGGTGATGTTAATTGCCCACCAAGATCATGTGATTTGATACCGTTGGACTACTTTCTTTGGGGGTTACGTGAAAAGCCAGGTCTGTAAGAACAATTCACAATACCTGAACTAAAGAATTAAATTATTCGAGCTATTGGTGAGATAGAGCCACGGTTATGGCGAGAAGATGTAATTGGACCGTATTTCTTTCAGAATGCTGATGGTGAAGCTGTAACTGTGAATGGTGTTGGACATCGTGAGACTGGTTGAAGATTGATTGAGAATTGATCTGGAGGATATGTGGTTCCAACAGGATGGTGCTACACCGCACCCTGCTAATGAAACAATTGATTTATTTCCAGAACGAGTTATTGCAATAAGCAGTGATGTTAATTGGCCACCAAGATCATGTGATTTGACACTGTTGGACTATTTTCTTTGGGGTTACGTGAAAACGCAAATTCTGTTTTATTCAAGAATTCAAAAAACCTCTCAATTTGAAAGACCATTCACACCGTCTATTAATTAAAAGTCTAATTAATAAAGTATTAAAGTTCTGTTTAGTGTCTTAATAAATTCAAATATGGCGACGAGTCAAGGAAAAAACTCACGCCTGCCAACGTTTACAGTTATTTTGCGCCACACTAATCATTTAAAAATGCAAATTAACTTATTTTACAATTAATTCAACATCAACACAATGCTCCTTCACACAGTTGGAAAACCAGAAGCCAAAAAAATGAAATAACATTGATTAACATCAGGTTTAACTTTTCTCGTTTAAATTCTTTTCAACTTTAGAAAATTTCCCGCTTGACTTGTCCCTTTGTTTCTTTTTCTTCTTAATTATTCGCCTAATTTAATGTCCAAAATTAGATCCTCGAAACATTACTGTGCGTTTTCCAGGCCAGATCCGCAGCTGTTTCTGGGAAATTGCACGATTTCCCAGCGGGCGGAAAATGCCCTTATAACATGCAGCTGTTATAAAATCTTGTAAACGTGTAAAATATGATTGCAGTATAAATCGTCCCTCTAGATAAATCGGTGGTACGAGATTTCATCTATTAGGGCGTTTTCTAAAGTATGTATTATACAAGGTGCAAGGAAAATTATTTTCGTAAATTTAACCTACGATCCTTCACATCATTTGAAGGAAAACTGTTCCTTGTAACAAGAGTCAAAAACCTGAGGATGCCCGTGAAAAAATATTGTAAAATTATTAAATTACTAATTGAAAAGCACTGATAAGAATTAGAATTTTAAGCACATACGAGGGTTGCTATTTCCACTATTTTCAGAGTTGATAGTCCACCAGGAGCTTGCAAGTCGCAGTGATCTTATAACAGAACGAGTTATCCATATTATAAATACCCCCCAGAGGCGGTACTGGAATCAGTCCATTGAAGGTTATATTAGGACCGAATAATACTAACCTATAAAACGGTGCTATAGGTTACAAGGTGGGCGTGGTAGCTTTGTTTGGCTGGGTTTGCCAGTATTGTGCTGGTTTCCCACCTTATAACTACACTATTGTCCAAAGGAAACACTGAAGAACTCGACACTCATCTTTATTTACAACTAAAATGTAAATTTACAATGAATTAAATTAACACCTAATGTTGGCGTGTTGAGACCCATGTCTCCATTTTCCCACTGCCGAGAATTGCCGCTGCCTCAAAACCAAGGTTTGTCTCTGCTTGGCTTGGTGTCTGCTATGTGCCTTGGTGTGGTAGCTAACGCCAGTTGTTGTAGGCGCTAACCCGCCACAGGGCTCCCCTCTTAGTGAATTCGCTGTTGCGAATAAACGATACTTGTGTTGTAGTCCGTTTGATGGTGGTGGTAGTTTCTTTGATGATAGTGCGGTTGCTGATTTCCTCAGCAATGGTGGAGGTGCTGAGAAACCTTGATAGATACATTGATAGATGGTCGTGTGTCATTATTAACTTTGATCACTTGCTGTTGATGTTAGGTGTATTGATGGATACGTTGGAATCACTGATGGTCACGATGAAACCGCTGATGAATTCGCTGCTGATCGCATCGGGACTGTTGGTGGATCCGTTGCTGGTCACGATGGGACTGTTGATGGATCCTTGGATGTCATGATGCGACTGTTGATGGATACGTTGGAACCTGATGGTCACAATGAAACCGGTGATGAATTCGCTGCTGATCGCATCGGGACTGTTGATGGATCCGTTGCTAGTCACGATGGGACTGTTGATGGATCCTTTGATGTCACGATGCGATTGTTTATGGATCCTTTGCTATCACGATGGGACTGCTGAAGGATGTTTTTCTGTCACGATAGGACTGTTGGAAGATTCGTTGCCGGCTACATTGGGCCATTGATGGATGTGTTGCTGAACCATTGATGGTTGGTGGGTTGTTGGTCGCATTGTGGCCATTGGTAATTGTGTTTGATTGATCCGTTGTTGGTTGGTGGGTTATCTGTATACATAGTTGCAATATTCCGAGTGCTTACCCTTCAAGTTCCTTCGGAGTTGGACGATGTTCGTTCGAAGTCGCCAATTGTAGGTTACCAATTATGTTTGAATTATACGACGTTGGTTCGGGGCGACGTTCGTGCGGGGTCACCAGTTATAGGTTACAAGGTGGGCGTGGTAGCTTCGTTTGGCTGGGTTTGCCAGTATTGTGCTGGTTTCCCACCTTATAACTACACTATTGTCCAAAGGAAACACTGAAGAACTCGACACTCATCTTTATTTACAATTAAGATGTAAATTTACAATGAATTAGTTTAACACCTAATGTTGACGTGTTGAGACCCATGTCTCCATTTTCCCACTGCCGAGAATTGCCGCTCAAAACCAAGGTTTGCCTCTGCTTGGCTTGGTGTCTGCTATGTACCTTGGTGTGGTAGCTAACGCCAGTTGTAGGCGCTAAGCCGCCACAGTGCTAATCGACATAGCTTTTCCAAACACACACAACATTTAAAAAATTATAGTTTAAAAGAACTAAAAAACACGATTCAATGGTAAACCGAACTAAAAAGTAAAAAATAATTTATAGTATAATAATAAAGTGATAATCGAAAAAATTAATGTGTCATTGTGAAAAAAGCATGGCGTGCTCGAGGTCAATTGTTCCAATATTCCATCAGCACCGTTTCTATAAGTAGAATTAGTATGAAAATGTGGTAAAAAACACCCCACGCATTTTTACAATGACACATTATGCTATAAAAACGTGTTTTTTAAAACTATTATTTATTTTTCGTCACTACTCTGCCTTCCTTGGGGGTTCTAACGTTGTTTCAGGCTCCCTCTCCAAAAGCAAATCCTTGATCCTGACGATCCTGTTCGGGATAATGGAACGAACTTATTAAAGGATTTTATTGTCATCGGTCCTTGATAACTATGCAAAGTTTCAATTTAATCTGACGTCTTGAATTGGGTGAAAAGGACGTTCCAAGATTCCGTTACACAGACAGATACAGATGAAGCTAATAAAAGCTTGTTAAAGACAGCTGAAGAGAAGGTACAAGAATATATAGACTTTTATCTAGAAATAAAGCGGATGTGGAAGTTGAAACAGGTCCATATCGTGCCATTGATAATTTCAGCAACTGACATTATACCAAAGAAACTGAAAAATAGCATCAAAATTCTGGTACTAGCAGAAAATCTGTTTAGATCAATGCAGAGGGTGGTTATCCTTAATACCACTCGCATCGCCCAAAAATTAGTGAAGGAATGAAGTTGTGTTGGCTACGGTCCGCAGTTCATTTATAATCCAGCTTAGCTAGGAAAAAAGATGAAAAGGAAAATTGTAATAATAATATTTATATCAATAATGCTTTGTGGCCTAACAAACTAACCCAATAACAAGAGAATTATACAACAACATATATCGAAGAAGCATACAGTGAATTCTGGGAAGCTGCTTCAGAATGGCAGCGATTTTGAGATTGCTTTGTCGAATCGCGTTGCTGTGTTGCAAGACCCAGAGGAGACGAAAATAACAGATCAATGTGAAAAAAATAATCTACAATGTGCTTGAAACAGGTGCTGCAATAGCGCCAACACAAAACGTTTCAATCAGTCAATAATCTTCAATGAGCCCATTAATTTAATTAAAAAAACGACGTACGTTGAGAGTCGAGTACGTTGAGCTTTGCAAAACTATAAGAAAATTTATTCGAGAGGAAACGCATCGATTCAACATGCAGCTAATACAAAAAACACTAGAAGAAAACTTAAGGTGTGAGGATGGTACAGTGTGCAGGGAACATACGAAAATGTTAGACGTTATCAAAAGATTTTATTCAAAGTTATAAGAAGATCAGAACCAGTCAAAGAAAGCAATGCCCACAGAAGAGCAAATGCCAGATATCCTGTTGGATGAAGTGACAAATGCTACGAAGCGATGAAGAATGGAAAGGCTGCAGGAAAGGATAGTGTAACGGTTGAAATGTTGAAAGCTGGCGGTCGAACTTTATATTGTACGAAAATTGTACTCAAAATGCCTCAGAGAACTATAAATACCCCTCCTATGGAAAAAAGCTCATATGATTCTTCTTCATAAGAAAGGAGCACAAGAAGATTTAAAAAAACTACCGTCCAGTAAGCCTCCTATCAGTAATGTACAACGTTTTCACCAAGATAACATCTAAAAGAATATTAAGAACACTGAATGATGCACAACCAAGAGAGCAAGCAGGATTCAGAAGTGGATCTAGTACAGTGGATCATATCCACTGTAAGGCATAATGAATACGCCATGCCACTGTGCTTGGCTTTTATTGGCTATGAAAATGCATTTGACCAATATAAAACAAAGCCATGATGGATGCATTGCTTAACCCAGAGATAGACAGAGCCTATGTGAACCTACTGACATCCATGTATGATGAGGCTACAGCGACAGTTCACATGTAAGATTTTGAAATTAAAATCAATTTAGTGAACGTGACTCAATATCGCCTGTTCTTTTCTCAGCCTACCTTCAAGAGGTATTCCCTAATCTGGATTGGTAACATGATGGAATAAAAATAAATGGTGCATACTTAAGCCACGTTAGATTTGCAGATGCTATCGTTCTCCTGTCACAAGATCCAGATGTACTACAAAAACAAATACAAGAGCTGCAAGGGGCGGGAGAACGATTTGGTTTGAAAATAAACCCGAAAAAGAGTCAGGTTACATTCAGCAAATTTGATGATAATAGAAAAATATCTATTTTAGGAAGCGATTTACCCACCACTACATATATCTTGGGCAAATAATTTAAATGGAGGGTGATACTGCTCGGGAAGTAGAACGGCGTGTTAAGTGTGGCTGCCATGTATTTGGCAGGCTCAACATAGTGTTTAAGAACAAACTCCCATTTTGTCCGAAGAGAAAAGTTTTTGAGCAGTGCGTGCTATCTGTTCTGACATACGGAAGTGAAACATGGATCCTCACATCACAATCAATTCAAAGACTTCGGGTAGCCCAGAGGAGAATGGAAAGGTGTATGCTTGGCATTACAAAAAGCAGAAAGACCTGCACCTGGATCAGAGAACAGACAAAAGTATGTGACATCATTGAAAAGGTAAAATAATTGAATTGGAATTGGGCAGGCCATATAGTGAGGCCTGGAGATGACAGATGAACCAAAGCAATCCTGGGATGGGTACCGCTTGATCATAATCGTCCACAAATAAGATCTAAAACACGATAGAGACATCATCAAGTATATTGGACTCGAATGGCAGAGGAAATCTCAGGACCATGCGAGTTGGAAGCATGGTGGGGAGGCCTTCATCCTGTTCTGCAGTTTATCGACAATGGCTAAATGATGATAATGATGATGATAATATATATATATATATATATATATATATATATATATATATATATATATATATATATATATATATAGTGAATTTTTAAGTAAAATTATAATAAAACTAAAACTGAAAAAATTTAAAGTAAATAAGCTATAAGTCCGAAGGTTCCAATAGAAGAATTGATAAATAAGCCATGACAAAAAGGCCTAACAAAAATATAGATGCCACATATTAAAAAACCAACCCACTTCAATCAGTCTTAAATAGCATCACACATCCTTCTCTTAAATGTACCCAAAAAATGTTAAAGTATCACGGTATTGAAGCTAGAGCAAAATAATATTTAAGAGTGGTATGAGAACTTTAACGATAAGAAGCAGTTGAAGATAAATCTCGTCTAGACAAAGTTTCCAGGTGTACCAATGAAAACAACATTACCAAAATTAAGGATCTTGTGCTGGGTAATCCCCAGTTAAGTACTAGACATAACAATTCCTTGTTCTCGCATTACGCACAGATGTCCTACAAGCACCATATTCACCAGATATAACACCTTGTAACTTTTTCATGTTCCGCCGATTGAGGAAACTATTTCCTGGACGCCTTTTTGAGTCCATAACGGCCAATCACGAGAGTTCAGTGGCCGCTTTGTTAATAAATAAATAAATAATTTGTGTTTTATTTAAAAAAATTACATAGTAGCATATCCATTATTATAACCCGTAAACAATACTTATTTTAAAAATATTCAATTATTTCTGGGACAATCTTTATTTATGAAAGACTTTGGAAAGTCAACCAAAAGAATGTTTCATACTTTAGAAAAGATTTCCTTTTCTAATAAGGTTTTATGGGTAATAAAATCTTTAGTGCACTTTAATGTTTCATGGAAATCTTGTAGAGAAGATGGAAAACTTGTGTCTTTCGCATTTAAACTTTGTTTCTTTCGCATTTAAACAGTATACATCCCCAGGTTCAATTTACAAAGGAGACTGGAAATAATTCTGCCCTCCCTTTTCTTGACGTTCTAATATCAAAAAGGCCAGACCAAAGCTCGTAAACCCACCCACACAAACCGTTATCTAAATACGAACTCACATCATCATCCGTCCCAATTAAATTCGGTAGTCAAAACTTTAGTCACGAGATCACTAAGATTGTCGGATAGGGAACATAGGCACACAGAACTTAATTCCCTAGAAACGGCACTAATTCAAAACGGCTATGACATGCGTCAAATAAAAAGGCATCTTAATAAAGTTCAGGCAACTGGTCATACCAACCAGCCCACTAGTGAATTATCCCAAAACTTCAAAGTTCTTCTGCCATACATCAAGGGAGTTACTGATAAAATTTGCCACGTATTCAGATCCCGTAATATCGAAACGATATTTACAACCGAAAGAAATATATCCGGTTTCCTTAGACTAGTAAAGGATAATATTCCACAAAAGTCTCATGGTGTCTATGAGATTCCTTGTTCTGCCTGCCAATCATATATCGGCCAAACTAATAGACGTATCCAAAATCGCATATACGAACATTCTCTCGCCGTCCGAAAGTCGGATCTCTCCTCGAGATCCGATCTCCTCGGATCGCACCTATATATTCCTACAAACCCCGCATAATTCCTGAAGCAATTGCGATCGAAAAACATTTACTTAACTTAAACGCTTAAACAAGAGGGACGACGGTCTTAGAGTTCCAATTACATGGAAACCGCTTATATCCAAATTGCCCATCTGAAACCTTCCAGTCAAAAGTCCACCACCTCCTGTCTCACCGCCGCTCCTCAACCGAGCGCCCTACCCATAATCTCACCTATTGATACATAGATCGCGCCGTCCACGTTCTTTTCTAGTTGTGAACTCTGGGGAGTTGGCAGATTGAGGCCCCGAACTAGATTCTCTTGAAAATGGCTTTAAAGTGGAAGCCGAAACGTCGAGATTTTATAAATCTAAAACGCGGTTCTATCCAAGAACCTAGTAATTCTAATATTACCGACCCCGGAAGCCTTTTCGAACATATATATATATATATATATATATATATATATATATATATATATATATATATATATATATATATATATATATATATATATATATGAACACTTTTGTTGGTTGCTTGACCGGGAAGGAGCCCCACCTATCCCTTCAACTGTATGACATACACCGAATTCTTCTGCTCAAAATTAGATGTCCAAAATTTGAACACCAAATACAGCAAAATAAATAGAGTCACTCACTTTAAATACCTGGGCGAGATCCTCGAACCCACAGGAGGAGAGAAGATAGCACCGAAGACTCGATTACAGAAGATGAAAAAGGTATATGGCAAGACACACAATATCTACACTAAGAAATGTTTATCTACACACGCAAAAATAAGACACTACAACACAGTAATCAAACCAGAAGTTCTATACGCCAGCGAAACACTTACACTTCATACAAAATTTCTTCTTCATTCAAAAAAATTATGAGGAAAATTCTCATCCCAAAAATGAAAGAGGAAGGATACAGACTACATTCTCGAAAGACCACAGAGAGAATGTCCAACGTAGCGACGGACATAAGGAAAAGAAGGTTGAAATTCTATAGACATATCAGTAGAGTCCCACCGACAAGACTCACCAACAGAATTCTTATATACATACAAGGAGTCAAGTCAACAGTACCATGGATTACACAAGTCAGAGCTGAGCTGGGAAAGGCAAAAATGGGTCCGACAGAGATTGAGGATAGAAGAACTTACAGAAACAAAATACATATGTGGAACGTTGCATCAGAGAGCGAAGTTTCGAGATCGGTAACAAAGTGGACGGAGGAGAGAAAGATAATCCACGGAAAAAGGATGAGAGAGGTGTGGAGGATCAGAAAGAACACTCGAAAATGAGCGATCCAACCGGGTATACGCACTTAATAATATATATATATATATATATATATATATATATATATATATATATATATATATATATATATATATATATATATATATATATATATATATATATATATATATACATATATATATATATATATATATATATATATATATATATATATATATATATATATATATATATATATATATATATATATATATATATATATATATATCTATATATATATATATATATATTTCTACATCATTCCGGATGTAGATCCGTTCATTTAGTGAAGAATCACGACGTTCTAAGTGAGAGTCCAGTGAGAGCGGACAAACTTGAAAACGCCAAATAAGATTTTGGCGAAATGTCGTGACTCCTCACAGAATGAACGAATCGACACCCGGAATGATTTAGAAACATTATCTACCACCCGTCAAAATATTAGATGTAACTAACATAAAATAAAAGGGTGATCAATTTTTCTATTAGAACCTTTGATGTGAAACACTAAACTCAAGGACATTCACACCAAATCACTTGTTTTTAATTTACCGACGCGCATTTCGCTAACCAAGTTAACATAATCGCCAGATAATTAAAAAAAATCACCAACAATAATAACAACAACAATTACAGCGGCTATAATTTGTAGCTTAACAAGCGAAATGAACATAAAACTTCGGTCAGATGTCAAGAACATGTATACCAACTTAAAAACAAATGGTTTTATCCCTTCATAGAGCGCGCGAATTTTTAAAACAAAAATCACCTAATTTTTTGATCAAAATAAGCTGGTAAAAGCTCGAAGCGACAACCTAACCTTTTCGTCGACGGTATTTGTCATAACGCCGAGACGCCATATATAGACGGCGTCAAGCAGACGCCGACGCCAACTTGATTATAAACCTTTCGTGACCGGTTTTTTCCCCATTTGATACTTAAACATTTCGTCGAAAGGCATTTGAAAGGCTAATGTATGTACCTTACAGCTTTTTGCTGTTTTTATGCTAGAAACCATGATAACAGGGGGCATTTTCCATGTTTTGTTTCAAATACGTTGAGTAGTAATATATATTTTTTACTTATGCACTAATAGAACCTTTTCTGAAATGGTTTAAATGTCTAAATTATAGTTGACGTAAAGTAATGTATTTTTCTTACAATGTATGTTAAAAAATATAACTTTTAAAGTTCAAGAGCTCTGCTATTTCCCCAATTTTAATAATATTGATTGATTTAACCGTTACTTTCTGATAGTTCATTTTTTAAACCGAATAAAACAATTTTTTACTTTGTTATCTATCACTTTTATTTTTTAACTTTGGGTGACTATAGTTCCGTAAAACAATATTACAATATCAAACATTACTTTAAAACTAAGGTATTGCAGCTGTTTATCCAAACCGGCCGTAGTGGTCTGGTGGGTTAGTCGCCTGCCTGGGAATCCAAAGGTAGCTGGTTTGTTTCCAGCACTTGGATGAGTGTTTTTCTTTAATTCTTCTGTCCGAATACTTCATATCCTACACACACACTTATATACACTCACATATACACACACACTCGCCCACACATATCCACACCTAAATGTCTGTGATTGTTTCTAGACAAGAGTGTAAAATCCGACAACGAATTTACCCCTTAGTCACGCCAGTTAAAGGCTGGGTAAGGCCGGATGCCTTCTGAGAAGTGATCTACGTTAGTCACTCGCCAGTCGGTAGGCTTCCTGATAGACTTATGGGTAAGCACATAATCAAGGGTTGATAGCCTGGGGGGAGGGGGTGCTGACATGGGTTTGTCGGTAGCTGATGACCGTGGTTCGGAACCCACGTTAAGCTGTAGGTCCAGTCGCTAAATAGCCTTAGATGCTAATGCGCCTCTAACCGTAAATCCTTTCCTTTGTTTATCCAAAGTTTCTAATTTTAAACTTTTATTAGGATTAATTTTTTACAATATTTTAAATATTGGGAAATTTCGGAGATATATCTGATCGTTTAATAACTGTCTAGACGGGTCTTTATTATATTTATACATTTCAATCGCTTCTAAAATGTTTAATTGCTTTCTGTTTGGCGCTGTATGTACATTTTTAAATGTGTTATCTCGGGAAAAATATGTCCGATATCTATAAATTAGTTGGTAAAATTAGGTTTTTGTTATAGTCTGGGCATTGCCTTCACGGAGTGCAGACGCGTTCTGAAGAGCAAATAAAGTGAGGTTAAGTCTCAAAATGTGTGGTAAGGTTGCGCAATATTGCGCAATCGTTTGTGAAACGTTTAGGGTAGTGTTGTGCAACGAATTGTTCATTATGGACAAAACCAAAAATAAAACTGCTTACGCAGTAAGCTCTTTGGATGAATTAATCCAAGAAGCACAAAACCATTTAACAAAAGAATTCTGGCGTAACCTGGAGAAACAATCTTCAGGTATGGGAACTGCGCTAGGATTCAACCAAACAACAGCAAAAATGCTATTTTTACACCTGAAGAATAAAATATTAGAGGTATTAACGTCTAATAACAAAGACCAACAGACTCCAGAGACCACACCACCCGAAGATGGAGACGATCAAGTCCCTATCATTGAAGAACATCAGCAGATATTCTTCCAACCAAAAAGACGTGAGGAAAAGAGAGTGCCGACGGCTTTGGGAGGTAGCTGTTTCGAATCTACTCTAGTACTTCGTCAAGCCAAAAGGACCGACCAACGTGGAGGCAATACTATCCATTGCATCCACGGTCAACCTCAAATCGAATCAATTCTGAAAGCTATAAATAGCTGGAAGAAACTTACAAAGAAAAGACGGGTCAGTGCCATGGCCATCTACAGCTGCGAAGATCTAATTTCCGCAGCACCAAAAAGAATCAAGTGAAGTAAACCATCTCAATCATTCTCTCAACCAACACCTTTATGCAACACAACATCAAGCTGAAGGAAGAATGTAAGATCCACGATCGAACATTCCGCTCCGAACCCCAAAGTGCGCGAAATTTCTCGTAAACCTCGGCGGTTTTGGGTCTTGCGACCCGATTCCGTAGCAGCAAAATAACTCAGTTATTCCAATAATTAAAATTCATGGAAGAATTTTACCAAACCGAATAAGGACGATTTTGTTACCAACCAGGCCTATTTAATCGTCACTACACGGCTAGATAGAAGCCCCCAAAACACAATCAAGGCTTGCGAAAGCAGGCAAACACACCCGCAAAGCGGAGAATTCAATAGAAACTGGTAAGAGCCAGCAAGGCTAACCAAAAAACCTGGATAAATAAGTCGAAGTCGAAGTAGGTTTTTGTTTCTTTAATGAGTACCGTGAACTGGGGTAACATTGGTACCGAGCCTTGTTGAAATCGCCAATCTGAGCCAATAGCGGGTGTGGGAAAGGGAAGCGCGGGCGCTAACCTGTCAGTGCGTGATTAACTTTTGTTACGGGAGGTTGTGTCTTGCGTTACGATGCCTCGTAAATTCGTTAGTGCATTAGGCGCGCGTAATTATCGCAATTATACTGACGATGACCTGAAAAAAGCACTAGAAGATATTGAAAAGGGCATGTCTCAAACCAAAGCAAGTAAAAAGTGGAAAATATCTCGTGGCACTATTCAAAATAGATTAAATGACACACACAATTAAAAAGTTGGCGGTTCTCTTGCATTAAATCCCGAAGAAGAAACTTTGAATCCGGACACTTTAAGCCAAGTTACAAGATGGGGCTTCCCTATTGAACCTCGAGATTTAGGGGTAATAATACAAAAATATCTGGATAAACAAGATAAGACTATTAAAAAAAATTTTTTAAATTACCAGGATCCGATTATATCGTGAATTTCATTCGTCCGAATAATATCTCTATCAGAACAGCATCTAACATCAAAAGAACTAGAGCTTCTGTTGGCCGTCCGTAAATAACAGAGTTTTTTAAAAACATTAAGCACCACTTCTTAAATGTCACTAGCTGCTCTGCGTATAATTTTGACAAAACCAACATAACTTATGACCCTGGAAGTAGAAAAGTTTTGGTACCTCAAGGTACCAAGAGGGTTGAAAGAGTGGAAGAACATTCTCGTATTAGTATGTATCATGGTTTATGGAAATGCTAACGGGGACCTCCCTCCATCAATGGTTGTCTATAAATCCATGAACTTATATGATAATTTGGACTTCTGGGGGACCTACTGGAACAATTTATGCAAACAGACCGAATGGGTGGTTCAACATGAACTTATTTGAGAAGTGGTTTTTTCTTTGTTTAGTTCCA
Source organism: Cosmopolites sordidus (assembly GCA_031761425.1). Classification (NCBI taxonomy): domain Eukaryota; kingdom Metazoa; phylum Arthropoda; class Insecta; order Coleoptera; family Curculionidae; genus Cosmopolites; species Cosmopolites sordidus. The sequence continues at coordinate 81,503 of JARFXV010001462.1, read as the reverse complement.
CATATAATAAAAGAATGTGATAGGCAGTACTACAATTTTAATTGGCATCTCATTTTTCTGCAGCTGTATTGAAAGCCTCGTTAGAAAATAACATATATACGACTCCATTGCCACCCAATGCTACACATTTAATACAACCACTGGGTGTATCATTTTTTGCACCGATGAAAAAAAAGTGGCGTGAAATTCGTGGCGCAAATTTAAAAGGGTCCATCCCAAAGGAACATTTTCCTGGACTTCTTTATCGTTTATGGTCTGGCCTAGAGAACTGATTTAAGAAGAATTTGATTACAGGTTTCAGAGCGACAGGCCTTCACCCGTTCTCGCCAGATGAAGTTTTAAAAAAACTTCCTGATTCCTATAAAGTCGTTGAAGAAAATGGACTAACTAATACAGCAAGCACTTCCTCGTCTCACGCACGTGTTTTGGATTCATCTCTCATTGATCTCTTACGAGAAAATCTGAGTGTGTCGAAGTCGTAAGCGTGGTAAAAAATTAGGCCAGGTCAAGTGATGCAACTGTCTGACCAAAACCCGACGCAGTCAGTTGAGTCTCGGCCTAAACTTTCTCAATCAAAGAAGGAAAAAGAAGATGACGATGTATGCTCTATTTGTAAAACAAAGTGGAGCACATATAAAGGAGTAGACTGGTTATAGTGTATCACATGCAAGAAATGGGTTGTGATATTTGTTATAAAGAGATTAAAGATCCATATTTTCCATATTTATTAATTTTTTGTTTTTTGTTCACTAAACGTGTTACTTTTAAGACTTGTTGTAATAAAGATATGTTTACTACTTAATATTGTTTACTTTTACACCCATTATTTTAACCTAGTCACAGTTAATTATAAATATGCATTTGTGTTCACCTGCCAATGACACCCAAAAACCAGGGTAACTTTGCCATGATTGTTTTAGTAATTTTATAACTTTAATATCAATAGCACATTGTTTTGTTAGAATAACTATATTAAAAGAGTCGCAAGTGGCATGTGAACATTATATAAAAAGAATATTTATCAATAATTAAAGTTTAAAAAGTAAAGTTTTGGGGTTAGAGGCGCATCAGCAACTGAGAAGGCTATTTAGCGACTGGACCTACAGCTTAACGTGGGTTCCGAACCACGGTTATCAGCTACCGAAAAACCCCGGTCAGAACCCCCCTCGGGCTATCACTCTTGGTTTTGTGCTTAACCGAAAGTATCTCGAGAAACCTACCGACTGGCGAGTGACCAACGTAGAAAACCTCTCAGAAGGCGTCCGGCCTTATCCAGCCTTGAACTGGCGTGACTGAGGGGTAATTCCTTGTCAGATTTTACACTCTTACCTAGAAACATTCGCAAGAATTTTAGAAAAACTTTTTTTGCCTAGTACGGGATTCGAACCCGGTCCACATTAACTGCCGTAACGTAAGGCTGACGCCTTAGACACCACAGCTAACGTGGCCCCTAATAATTAAAGTTTGAAAAACATAAAAAATCTGCCAATGTACCCCAGTTTACGGTACGCAGAGTTGTGTTCTTTGAATATGGTCTGAAAATTTCGGCTCGTTTATCCCACATAACAGCTACTGTACTTGTTGCAACTTGACATATAAACTCCAGATTTTTTTATTTTATGATGTTTTATCTTTGGCATTAAAACGTAATTTACTGGTTGACTGGGGGGTTTTAAATACTATTTACAATATATCTTTCCTCAAAGAACAAGCTATTTGTTCTGAAATTGGACCGAAATATTCATTTTATCACATTACCTTATCCTTTGATAATTTTATAACTAAACACTTTAAGACATATAATTGATGTCTTAAGTAAATGCCGTCAACATTTTTTAATTAACAGGTTTTTCGGTTAATAATGTCGCTTTTGCTAAGATATGGCGTTACTAATACATTTGTTGGTGTAGACTAATAACGTCTATAGCATTTTGGAAGGTAAACATACACCATCAAAAGCCAGTTCATTATTAATTGTCATTGTGCAAAGAACAATTTTTTTTATAACTTTCAATATAGCGAATTATGTACCAGAAAAAGACATTTTCTGGGGAATATTAATAACCGTCTTTCATTTAAAGAAAACAGCTGCCCAAAGTTATCGATTATTAGTTGAAGCTTATGGGGAAAATGCTCTAATCCAAAAGACGCGTGAACGATGATTTAAACGCTTTAAAAGTGGTGATTTTGATATAAAAGAGCAGGAACGTCCAGGAGAGCAGAATAGGTTTGAAGATGCAGATTTGCAAGCACTATTGGATGAAGACTCAACTCATACGTTGAAACAATTGGCAGAAGCCATTGAATGTTACTCAATCTACCATTTTTGAATGTCTACATGCATTGGGAAAGATCTAGAAGGGACATTGAAAGGCGAAAAACCAGTTGTGAAACCAGTGAAAAAAGTAATAGCTAATGATGGCTAATACTTTGATTATTAAGGTAATTTATTTTGTTGTGGAAATAAACGATCAAATTTTGGGAAAAAATCGACATTATTAACCGAAGCACGTATTAATATATAAAATAAGAGCAATAATTATTGGAATAAGAAAATAAGTAGAATGTGTTAAATAAAAGAACTACCGACAAAAGTGAAAACTTGAAACTTACTTTTTTGTAAAGTTCTAATGGTGAAATAGAATGATATAAGTTTATAAATAATCATTTTGCCAAAAATAACAAAACACGTATTTTATTTCTGACAATTTAAAGCAATAAATAATAATTGTGAGAAATTAAATTATTTTAAAATTTTATAGCTACAAAAATACTATCGAACAAGAAATCTATTTTACCACGGCCGGACGCGATGGTCTGGTGGGTTAGTCGCATGCCTGGCAATCCAAAGGTAACTGGTTCGATTCCCTCGTTCAGATGGGTGTTTTTCTTTAATTCTTCTGTCCGTCTTACTTTCTACCCTACACACACACTTATATACACTCACATATACACACACATACACCCCACACATATCCACACCTAAATGTCTGTGATTGTTTCTAGGCAAGAGTGTAAAATCGAAATACCCCTCAGTCACGCCAGTTAAAGGCTGGGTAAGGCCGGATGCCTTCTGAGAAGTGTTCTACGTTGGTCACTCGCCAGTCGGTAGGCTTCCTGATAGACTTAGTAGGCACATAAATAAGGGTTGATAGCCTGAGGGGGGTGCTGGCCTGGGTTTGTCGGTAGCTGATGACCGTGGTTCGGAACCCACATTAAGCTGTAGGTCCAGTCGCTAAATAGCCTTAGATGCTGATGCGCTTCTAATCGTAAATCCTTTCCTTTCCTTTTGTTTTACCACGCTAATAAGAAAGCTCCTAAGCCACTATGAAATATTCATTGCACGATGTATTGCAGAGATTAAATATTAGAAAAATACATAATATCAAATATTGATACTAATATTGGAAATATTCGAAAATATATGCTTTCTTTTTGTTATTCATTTTTCTACATAAGAATATTAGCATATTAAATACTAACTCTTGTACTGCACAGTAACCAGACAATTAAACAATAAAAATAATGATAATCTAAAACACAATTCAATGTAAAACACATTAAAACATATTTAAAACACAATTGGCGTCACCAGTTTAGCGCAACACGTCACTAGCATGTCGGTGACGCGAACCCAACGCGACTAAAGAAGTTTTCACTTCAATAAGAGCAATAAGCTATTGGAATAAGAATATAAGAAGAATGTACAGAATGTCGATTCTTGTATTGAAATTTTTGGTTTAAAACACTAAACTAAAAGATGATCCAGTCTAGATTGAATTATCTCCTGATAATGCGAATGGTTGTGTAACGAAACGTGCGTGGGAAAATTAAAATTAAAAACAAGTAATTTGGTATTAATCTCTTTGAGTTTGATGTATGAAATGATTCCAATAAACCACACTCTAATATAAACTTCAGTTGGTAAGTTTCTCACGTGTGAAAGCAGCAAAAAATAATAACAGTAAGGAGTAAGAATGAATTCTCCTATTGAAACCTTCGGTGTAAAACACGAAACTCGAAGAGATTTACCACTAAACACTAAATTAATTTGTAAAACGACTTGGCGCAGGTTTTGTTAACCATGTTAGCATTATCAGGAGATGAATTAATGTGCGATCAAGATAGAATCATCTGAATTATTAAAGTGATTTGGTTGTTAGTGGCAAATCTCTTAAGAAATGTATCCAGTAGGTCAAGTCTTGTTAGTTCTTCATATGGATTAAATACTTGATTGACCAACGCATTCTGATGACCAACTTCTTTGATGGAGACAATTGGAATATTTTGATATATTACTCTGTTGCGGGCCTAGTAAGATGTGTTAATGGGAAAATCGTCTGATTGCCAAGAAAATATACTATTTGTTAAAAAAAAATAGATATATTGAAAACTAAAAGAGATAAAGCTAACCGGTTGCTAGGATATTGATGCGCGAGGTTTGAAGTGTCAAATATGTGAAAATGAGCCAATTCGAACACCAACAACCTGAGTCCCATGAAAATGTCCTTTTACTACTTACAGAGGAAATAATGGGGAGTCGGCTGGCGACAAGTACAGTTCGATATCTCCAACTGTTTCCGATATATTCCCGATTCTATAAAAAAGATAAACCAAATATCCTGGCTAGAGGAAATAATGAAAAATTGAAGAGCGATTAGCGCGGCTCGCTATCTCAAACGGTTTTTGAGATATTCGCAAAGCAAACCATCGAGGAAAAGCAATTTTTGGCAATTTTTTTTAATCTCAAAAATTAAAAAAGAAAATGCAAAACAGCTGCTAGAATATCGATGCACGTGATTCGGAGTTTCAATTATCCGAATAATGTAAAATTAAGCCAATATTTTGTATTTTATTGAACTGTTCATTGAGTTAACACCTTGAGGAAATATCCATGTAGAAGAGGAAATACCTTCGAAATACCTTATGGGAGTAATCTGTGTTTTTAAGATATCAACATACCAAACACATTAAGTTACCCTCAATGTTTAATAGAGGGTATCCGAATAGGTATTTCGAGATTTCCTTTTTAAATAAAACCAACAAAAAGGGCTCTTAATTTAAATTCTGCAGCTCCTGTTGGGACACCCTTTATACACATTTTCTTCCTCAATTCAACAAAAAACTGCTAACCGTTTGTTTTAATATCAATTCTTTAAACTCGGAAATTTTGTATTATTTGAAATAAAAACTTTAGCTAAAGGTCTTTATTGTTCTTGTTTTACAGCGAATGATACATTTTCGATGTTTTTCTAAACATTTTAACAACACGCAGCAATTTAACTGTAATATAACAACAAAAATACTCGAAATAAGACATATTTCTTGTTTTTGTCAATTTTTTGGCTATTTTTAATTTTTTTGATGCTCAGAGACAAAACGCTTTTACTTCAAGATATTTATTGATTCAAGCTGGATGTAAAATTAAAAAAAAAAACAGAAAAATTATAAAAAAAAGTCTAAACAACTATTCGATAGCATGTTTGCATTTTTTTATTTGTTATAGTGCTTAACGATATTTCTACTCCAAAATACAATCTTGAAAACATCTATGAAATGTTCTGGTCCTGGAAATGATTCGTTTTCAAAAATTCTATAAAGGTTTGCAACGAATGGATCTCTGTTCCATCCAGATAATGTTGCGCATGTAATACAAAACATAAAATTAAAATTCAATAAAGCAATTGCAATTGAGACAAACTGAGACGTAAAATATAGAAGAAAAAATATTATTTTCCACTTATACGTACAACAAAATTGTATTTTTATGTTGTTGTCATCTTTCTCTGTCGTCTGGTAGGTATCATGATGGACTAAACAACATAAATCTCGGAAAAAATGGATAAAATTATGTGACATTTTTCTCAATGTTAAGGCAACATAACACAACAATCACAGTTATGTTTCTACATTCTTAAATCAAGCAAAAACTTACCCCCGTGTACGGGTTTTATAATCGGCCCCTCCTCAGCCATGTTTCTATTGTCAACAACAATTTCTTCAGCGATTTTACCTCTTCACCGACAATGGACAACAATTTTTTCACCGAGACCAATGGAGAAACGACTACCGTCGAGATTTTCACGACAAACAAGCACGAATTTTCACCGATGGTTTTTCCTGTGACTATATGTTAGTCATAAGGCAGTTGCGAGTCTGATAGAGGGGCGAATCAATAAGGGTTGAGACTTGCGCGATGATTGGTCAGAGTGACGTCACCTAGCGCGTGGGGTGTCTTTTTCCCTATACAGGATTGTTAAAAAAATTAATTTAACGATTTGATCAAGTCCTCAGTCAAATATTTAAGTAAAAATGCTAAAATAATCCCTAACTTTGTACGTATTTTTACTGTTTTTACGTACATTTTAAAATAAGTAGAAATGACCAATTTCCAAAAAGCCCAAATCAATTACACTGGTCCAAAGCAATTACACAAACTAGATCTATAAACCAGGAACTCAAAAAAACCTAGCTTTATATTTTAACTGCTAAATTAGAGATCAAGATAAAAAAGTTGGGCTGTTCATGTTTGCTGTGTGAGTTGTCACGTAAATTTACTGCAGTGGATGCATCGCAAGAAAAAGTCGATGCCGTTTGCTGTTCCTATGGTGTGGAGAGAACCTACTGACTACGTAAGTGATTACTACTTTTGTATCACTAAAACAGAAGAGATTTTAAAAAAGCAAAGCCTTTTACCTTTTGCACTTAGGCCGGTTCCTCATATCCAGGAACTACTGGTAACAATTGCGCCTTTAAACCTGGACAACATGTTTCCCGGGGAAACATCTAATTCTAATTCTTCATCAGGATCTGACTCACAACTTCCTGAGAACACCAGTTATGATCCAACATTTTTAACAACTACCAGTGACCTTCACTTAATAACCCCAAATTAAATGAATGATTTGTTAGGTGACCTGGGATTGTCAAAACAAAAATCGGAACTTTTTGGTTCCAGACTTCAACAGTGGAACCTGTTAGATAAAAATGCAGTGTTTCACTTTACCGAAAACGGAATGTAACATTTTCAAGTTTTTATAAAATGGAAGAATCGCTATGTGTATTATAATAATGAATAAGCTTAATATAGAACGTAATTTCCGAGTGGCGTATTTTTTTAGATTCATCGAAATTCATACTGAAAGCCGTTTTGCCTCATAATACAAACAAAAACCCTTTAGCCCATTCAGTGACAAAGAAAGAAACATATGGGGCATTTCACGTAAAGTGGACAACGAAAAAAATGAGGTTCTGAAATTTGTTCATATTGGGCATATTTGTACTTCTAGGGGATATGAACCTGTACACATAATATTTTTTTTTATTTGAGCTCCTTTGGAATTTTATTTTCATATTGAAGTAAATTATAATAAAATACTAAATGTAGTATTTTGTATAAAAAATTTACTGTTGATTGATTTTCCAGATTCCAATTTTTGTTTCCTACTGTTAAATCGGAAGTAAATATTTTAAATATATTTTTTTAATTACTTCGACCATTTTAATTTTAATTTTTTTACAGCAAAATGATGCTTAATATTTATAAATTTTACCATAAAAATTGCAAAATGGGATCTGAATTAGTTTAGGAGATAAATCAAATCAATTCACTTAGAATCCATACTAAATCGCGTTAAATATAAACAGTATCAGTGAGACTGTAAGGATTTAAAAGTGATATCTTGGTTTTCTTCAAAATATACGACAAGTTCGTGGTTATTTTGTTGCTGTTTCGGTTTTGAGGTATGGTAAAAAAGTAAAAGTACGAAGTAAACGCAACCATAAAGCTAAAGTTAGACTCATAACTTTTACTATAGTAAGTTTGCTATGGACAGATGGTTTAAATGAAAAGGAAAATAAATAATAGAATTGTTTTTTATTATACAAGGTGTTTAGTATAATGGTGCGTTAAAATAAATTAATATTAAGTTTACAACAAAAAAATTACAATAATATACATATTTTTTTTTTTGGTGGTGGTAGTATTGGTGACAATTCTGAAGAAAGTGAATTAATAACCGGCCAATTCGGCGAAGGTGGAGTCCATCTCGTCGGCGAGGGACTTGTATCTGTCCTTGTTGATGCCCAGTTCGTCTGGAAAAATACCAAATGATCAATATACAACTTTAAATAAAATATACAATACAGCAAACTGGTTACAACAGTCAAACGACTACAGTAAAAGATCGTATTAAGTTTACAATATGTTTTATTAGGTTCCCAACTTAATCCTCGGCCCTTATGTTTCATCGACTGCAGAATTTATTCGAATCAGAATTTTTTCCCGCTAGTATAGTTATTTTGAAGTGCCATCCTCCAGCATCAACCTGCAAGTCTACTATGAATATAACCTAAAAAATCAGTTGTAAACGCGATGTAGTACGTGTAGAAATGAAACCAACATTTAAAGCACCGTCTTTTTTTGGCCATTCAACTGAAAAAAATGCTGCGGGAGCTCAGGATATGATTCGTGTGGCTTTAGAAAATAATGCTGTTTCATACAGCACTTTAAAGAAAAAAATACTTGTCATCGCTATTTCTAAATGTTCTAAAAATGTTAAGAGATGGCGCTGGAAGCAAGGGTGGGTTCACAGTCCTACCTTCCAACATTAATGTTTAAACAATTTTGAGTTAGCGCCATATTGTTTTCGTGTGATAAACATATCAGCTGAGCGGCAGACTCATAGTAAAAACGAAAAACGGTGTGCGAAATTTTGCTTTCTTGGCATGAAAGAAAAACTTTTTTGTAACAGATCCTGACTTGAAACGAAAAATAGGTATATTTTGAAAACCCAAAACGTAGAACATCGTGAACAACAACGTAGACAACAAAAGAAGACAATGCTGTGCATTTGGTGGAATCAGAGTGGTATCATGTACCATGAGCTTCTGAAATCAGGCAAAACAGTTAATACCGTTTACTACCGTCTACAAATAATCAATATGAATAATGCATTCATCGAAAAGTGAACAGAATAGGCTACAAGACACGGAAAACTGATTTTGCAGTACAACATCCCATCAGGCGCAGCGAAAACGGTTAAAGACACCATTTCTGCACTTGTCTGGGAACTCTTACACCACCAGCCGTACTCATCAGACTTGGCCCCTTCCGACTACCACTTGTTTTCATCGATGTTTCACGCGCTTTCCATAAAACAATTAGGAGATGTCGAAAAATGGTTTGATGGCTCAAATGATGTTCGGTTTTTCTGAGAGCATCCACAAATTTCCAGAAAGATGGGAAACATATGCAGCTAGCGATGGCGCATACTTTGAATAAACTATTTTGTACCATTCTCTTAAATAAAAACCTCCCCACCTGTACACAAACTAGGAAAAAGTTGTTGGGTTCTCCAATGAACTCACAGCCGAGTATAAGCTTAGACACTTTGAAATTGTTGCCTCATTGCTCTCCAGACTCAAGAAAAAGAAGTTCCTGAATAAAGCTGCGACATGTAACGAAAACTAGGTCCTCTATAACAATTCAAAGAGGCAAAAATTGTGGCAAAGAAGCAAAATGTTAACCCGTACCGCAAAATCAAATTTTAATGCCAAAAAGGTGTCGGGGTTTATACTGTGGGATCAGCTACAGGGCATCGCACGACTACATACAACAAAAATAACTCTAGAAACGATCATCGAGTTGGACTGGGTGATTTTACAGCATTCCGCTTATCCTCCAGTAACATCACCTATTTGATAGCCCATTTAGGGCCAACAATATTTTAAATGAAAATCAAATGCAATCAATAAAAGAAGAAAGAAAACAACAGAATGGAGACATACTAGAAGGAGAAGAAAAAATGTTATACTTTTTGCAATATTGATGAAGTCGTTGGAACAAAGAAAAAAGTACATTCAAAATTACTTGTACATCTAATAAAATATTTTGTGTAGGTTCGTGTTATAACAAAGGGTAAGACTATACAAGGGACAGTAATTTTTTTAAGGAAAACTTACCAATCGGCCTTTTATGATCAGCAGTAAAGCAGAAGCGTTAATTTTAGACAGCGTAAAGCATAAGCAGTGTAAGATATGTTATATATAGTGTTTGAAAATTTAAAAAATTAATATTATATACAAATATTTTGCGAAATCAGTGTTACAATTAAAAAAACATCAAAAATATGTACAGGGATTCATCCAAACTATAGAAAAATTTAGTTATATTGCACTTTTTAGGAAAAAAATGCGATATAACAAGGTAAAATGTGTGTAAAGTAAGAGTTAAAGTGTAATGAGTCTACTTCTTTTGACCCAACGATGACATTTCGACAAAAGTCTTGTCGATGTCCGTGACAATTCCGATATATTTGTTTTTTTCTCTGAGCACAAAATCTGAAAAATGGAAACTAGCGTAAGTTAGAGCAAAAGCATAGACATTCTATAAATTTCCACCTATCTAATTTACAAAGAAGTAACACCTCCGTCACTGTTTTAATCTTAATCTAGAAAGCGGTGATAGAGATATTACAGAAACCTATAGCTTTGTGACAGTTTTGACAATTAATGCTATTTGACAACAACACAAAACAAAATATATTGTTTGATTGTTGAAATATTTTATGTTTTTCTTTAAGCTTGCAAGAAAAATTTTACAAGATTTCCACGATCTGAAATGTGTGACGTCAATTTTAAATATTACGAAATTCTGACAGTGATTTCAAAATTAATTTCCTACAAGAACCTTTCTTTTCAGTCTACTCCGTCCAATTTTTCATAAAACCTGTTATAAATTCCAAACTATTCCTAAGCACTTCTAATGTAACGAAAACAAAATTGTAACAAGATAGATTTTTTTTGCGATTAAAAAAGTACTATCAAAGATTGTACTGTCATGGTTGTACTGTCAAGGATTGTACTGTCAAAGATTGCATTATCAAAAATTGTACTGTCAAAGATTCCACTGTCAAATATTGTATTGTGAAATATTGTATTGTCAAAGATTGTACTGTCAAATGTTGTACTATCCAAGATTATACTATTAAAAATTGATCAAAAAACTACTTTTTACTTTTGCAGAAAGAGGGGATAAACTTATAGAAGTGGATGTAAAACACCTTTGAAGCAAAGACTAAAGTTAAGTTTAGAATATAACACAAGCTAGAAGAGGAAAAAAAATGTTTTAAAAAAACATGCAGTTTAAATAAAATACCTTCAAGCCTGTCAACTTCCTTCTGCAACTTCTTGACAGTCTTTTCGGCGAACTCGGCACGGGCTTCGGCTTCCTTCAGTTTAACGGTCAAAGATTTCAGTTGTTTCTTGAATTCTTCTACTCTCTGGTTGGCTTTTTCTTCGGATACCTCCAAGGATTTCAAGGAGTTACCGACGACTTTCAATTCTTCTTCCAGTTCCATGATCTTGGCATCACCACCTAATTGACAACAGAAATAAAACATTTTTTAATTTTCCCTAGACAAAATTCCATCTCTGAAATCCACATTCGACTAGTAGTTACTTACGGCAGGGACACCTGGACCGTCACAGAGAAAACAGACGAGATGCTTACAGCATTTGAAAAAAGAATACTCAGAAGAATTTTTGGTGCTGGGAATGATAATGGACATTGGACGAACATATATAATTTCGAACTGAAGCAATTATAGAAAGATCTGGATATTGCAGACTATGTAAGGGTACAGCGACTCAGATGAACGGGATACATGGTGAGAATGCCAGAAAACTGAACACAAAAGAAAACATGCAGGGACGAATATGGGATAACAGACGGAGAGGTATATCAAACATATGGTAGCAGGACAGATGCTGAAGAGCTACTGTACATCAAAAACTAGCAAGTGGGCACTGGAAATCGATCCGGATATAGGCGACAGTTGAAGAAGGTTACCAGAGAAAGAAGAAGAATTCCAGCTACTGAATCAAGTGGTCTTTAGAGAAGATAAAAACTTTTATTTAAGGAGAACCACGAAGTTTATTACCAATGTTCAATGATGGTGATGATACAGACCTTTAACACGATCTTCAGCTACTTCAAGCTCGTCTTCAACGAAGGCCAACTTGCGGGACACTTCATCAGACTTGTTGTCGGCGTCTTCAGCGAGCATACGTGCTTCCTTCAGTTGGTTGCTGAGTTGTTCCATACGTTCTTCATCTTGTTGGGCACGGTTTTCCAATACTTTGCACATACTGGAAACAGAATGATACAGATGATGATTTTGACAGACGGGGAAAGGGGAAGATTGTTAATTTACCGTGCGCTTTCGTCAGCGGCCTGTGAGGCTTCGGCCAACTTGGTGGTAGCAGTTCCCAGACGTTCTTCAGAGCGTTCCAGATCTTCTTCAATCAGTTGGAGTTTTCTGTTCTGAGCGGCAACTTCGGATTCAGCCTGTGAAATTGGAATAGTTTTTACTGACAGATCATCTGTCAAAGTCATCAGTCATCAAAGTCATTCGCGAAAAATGTATCTGCTTTTTTTTGCTTTCACTTCAGCTAGGACATCTTACTGTGTCCACTATTCTTCATATAGTATATATATATATATATATATATATATATATATATATATATATATATATATATATATATATATATATATATATATATATATATATATATATATATATATATATATATATATATATATATATATATTATGGTGTTTCATTTTTAGGCAATATTTTTTTTTTCTGTCCTACCTGAAAATCTGATACTTTATAACAAGAAATACTCCCGTTGGAAAAAAAAATTAAGTGAATTAGAGACTTCACTCTTCCTTCCATTGTCCATATAAATAACACAGGAATTTGTTTGCGGTTTCAAATCGATTTTTGAGTATTAAAAAATTTTATTTGTAAAAAATGAGTATACAGCTTTGTAGGATATTAAATTTACTACAAAATAGTTCCTTTGAGCAAATGCTCTCGAACCAATAGTTTTTGAGTTATAGAGCTTGAAAAGTGAATGTTAATAATAATTGCCATCAAATCTCCTTTAAATTGGAATTTATTGATCTTACGTTAGCAATTAAATTACAATAAGCACTATGAAGCTATTAAATTTTTAATTTTAGACACTACTATTCATTTTTACTAAATAAATATGAATTTTTTCAATAATTACTATAACACCATCAAAGAATTAAAATTCAATTTTTCGGGCATATTTTATTTTTTAAACGTTTTAGTTTTATTTTATACCACGGTGGCGCTGTTTTTGACTTCGTCTATACTTTCACTATAGTAAACAGAAGTTTTTTGCTCTTCATTTGCATTGACTGGCATTGATTATAGATCACTGTAGATTAACCTCATTTTTATTTTTTTTCTTCGTAAAAAATATGAGTAATAGTGATCAGCAGTATCGAAGTGAATTGGACTTATATTTTTGGCAAAATGGCTATTAACAATTCTTGAAAAAACATTTATTTAATTGGCCATGAACGTAAATTTTTATCCCAACGAACGTTTGATGTACAATCTCTAGGTAAACCACTGAATAAAAGTATGAAAATTGTTATTGATAAAGTGAATAGTGTTTGGAGTAAAACAAAAATCCCTGTGATGAAAGTTCAAAATAGTGTTGAAAAATTGAAAAACTTGTATAATAAGTGGATTAAAGTAAAAAAAATTCTTCGCGTACTAAATCAGCTTTTCAAAAAACTAAAGAAGTCGATTTTAAGCTTTTGTCTCAAAAACTATTTGATATTGCAAGTCAAAACAAAAATGTTTGTTTAAAAAATTAGCAAAAAATATTTTTGGATAACGAACAAAAAAATCAACGTCGAGATATTATACTATTTGATTTAGGAGAAACAAATTCCGATTATGAAGAATCGTTGCAAGGGATTTTGAAATGAAAATGAAAATAAATCGTACTTCTAGTAATTATCAGTATTTATTAATAAAAGTTTATATTTATTTACTTAATATGAATAGTAGTTTTTAAAATTAAAAATTTAATAGCTTCATAGTGCTTATTGTAAGTTAATTGTTAATGTAAAATCAATAAATTCCAATTCGAATGAGATTTTATGTCAATTACTATTAACATTCACGTTTCAAGCTCTATAACTCAAAAACTGTTGGTCTTTTTTAACAAGACTCAGAGAAGCTGCAAATACACGTACAAGAACTGCAAAGAGCTGGGGAACCATTTGGCTTGAAAATAAACCAGAAGAAGAGTCAGGTCATGTTCAATAAATTTGCTGGGGATAAAAGAATTTCTATTTCAGGAACGGATTTGGAAGTTGTGGATCACGATATATATCTTGGACAGAGGGTTTCAATGGAAGGGAAAAGCGTCCGGGAGTTGGAATGACGCGTTAAATGTGGCTGACAGGCATTTGGCAGGCTCAACATAGTGTTTAAGAGCAAACTACCACTTTGACTCATAAGAAAAGTCTTTGATCAGTGTGTCTTGCCCATTATAACATAAGGAAGTGAGACCTGGACACTCACATCACAGTCAGTTAAAAACTGCGAGTTGCACAAAGGGGAATGGAAAGAGTAAAATACAGTAAATCTACAACATGGCTTATTTTATGCAAGGATTTATCTCTGAAGGCATATAAGGTTTAAATAACCCAGAAATTAAAACCACTGGATCATTCAAATCGTCGTGCATTTCTTACTTGGATCAACGAACAAACAGATGACTTTTCCCATTTTTCTTTTCAGATGAAGCACATTTTAAAATTGGTGGTTATCTTAATAAACAAAATTGCTGCATTTGGAACGGAAAATCCACGATTGATTTATGAGAAACCTTTACACCCTAAACGAGTCACTGTTTGGTGTTCATGTTAACCAAGAGGAGTAATTAGGTCATATTTCTTTCAAAATGCTGCTGGTGAAGCTGTAACTATGAGTGGTGTCCGATATCGTGAGACGATAACCGGATTATTGTGGGCTAAATTGAATAATATTGATCGGGGGGATATGTGGTTCCAACAGGATGGCGCTAAATCTGGCTCTGCTAACGAAACAATTGATTTATTGAGAGAAAAATTTCCTGGACGAGTTATTGCAAGAAACGGTGATGTTATTGGCCACCAAGATCGTATGATTTGACACTGTTGGACTATTTTAAAGACCGCTCCATTTTAAAGACCCTTTATATATACTTTGACACACTGTTAGATCTGCAAAGCTCTTTGATCATACTCACAGTAACAAGAGCCTTTTCTTTTTCTTCCAAATCCTTGTTGGCTTGTTCCAATTGGTTCTTGGTGGATTGCAAGTCTTGTTCGACTTGAAGGAGCTTTTTCTGGAGTTCGCGAACCTGCAAGAGAAAGTCAGATGTTGTTTAACGGGCGACGATGATGGCACAGGTGGAGATTTTACCTCTTCATTGACTTTTTCGGCGCGGGCATTGGCATCTTTGGCCTGTCCTTCCATCGCGTCGGCTTTGTCCCCGGCATTGTCTTTTTCAAGCTTCATCGCTTGCATCTTCTTCTTGATCGCGTCCATGGTGGCGGTTTTGGTGTTACTGGTCTAACAAGAAACAAGTGGTGCCTGGAAAAAATTACCCTTTTAGATATGTATTCAGTCTGGAATATCTGGAAACATTGAAAAAATCAAAATCAAAATTATAGATAAAGAGAATGTATATCTTTAATTTAGATTTTCTGAACTGTTCCGTTCCTATGCTATTACATTTTCTTTTTCATATTTTAAAACTGGATCCACACCAATAAAATTTTGCGTGTGTGTTGAATTTACTGAAACAATTTGTTGGCACACCACATACAACACATACAGCCCGCACTCAGCTTAAGAGGGTACGGCCTGGACCAAGCTTAAAAGCCTGTTTTGAATAAAGCTGAAAGTGTGTTGGCGAAAGGCCACATTCCTGTTTCAGTTCTTTTGTGACGGTAAACCACTCAGAAAACCATTAGGCACGCCCCCACCCCCCAATTTTTGTTATGTTATTATTATATAATCTTTAAGCTGCTTTAATAGGCCCGTTTACAATATTTGTCTGGTCTAGTGTTGATCAAATCTCTTGAGGAGTGCACTATGATATGCTTTTTGTAAATCGACATATACCAGGTGTATTTCTTAATTTACGGCAATTTTCTCTTCAATAACTTATGTAACACAGTAAATTGATCTACCAGCTCGAAAGCCAGCCTGTCCTTCTGCCTTGAAGTCTATATTCGGTTTCGATCTTATTTTTTATAGTTTTTCATGCATTCTGCTCGCTGTTCTGGTTACTGCAATTCCTTTGTAATTTTCACGTCGATCCTCGTTACCTTTTTTGTGTATTGTTGTTATTATGAATATTTTCCACTCACTAAGGATTTCAGCACCGTTCAAACAGTTTTAGAATAGCTTTGTCGGTTGTAAAGTGTTGCTGTTTTCGTTGATTTTCTATTTTTGAAGGTTTTAATATGTCCGTAATCTCTTTTTGGTTTACCCTCAAAGTTGATAAGACAATATTTATTCTACAATCTGCTGTGTTTTCAGTTAGTAAGTCGTTGAAATATTGTTCGTATTGTCTTGCTGTTGTAGGTAATGTTATTTATTTTTTTCTTGTTATTTCTGAGATTTTTTGAATTTCTAGCTTTCTGTACTCTTCGTTCTTCCATTGGCGACGGTAATTCAAAGGGGTGAGGTCTGGATATTACGCCGGGTGCGATAAAATCTCTCAGCTTAACTCAGTGATCGTTGTGCTTAACTCAGTGATCGATCTAGAAATATTTTAATGTTATAATTGACTAATTTATCCGTTACTTTGTGATAGTTCATTTTTCAAATGAAATAAAACAAATTTTTACTTTGTTAGGTTTAAAACCTTTAAAGTCAGTTTGATAATGTAACATTGTTTGCAAAACTATAGTCACAAAGTCAAAAAATAAAATAACTGATAAATAACAAAGTAAAAATTTGTTTTATTTAATTTTTAATGTTTATGAAATGAATTTATGAAATAATGTCTTAAAATATTTATAATGTAAGGTAAACATTACAAAAAGTCACAGGACATCATGTCAGGTGAATATGAAGCTTTGATGGTGACCTTTCCTTTCAATCACAAATGTACTACGTAGTTTTACAACACAAACTATGACTCAGTAGAATCATAGTTTCATCAACATTCAATATCAATCGATAGTCCATAGTTTCAACAACAGGCATCTTTTTTAGAGAATTGTAGCCCCCTCAGGCACCAGACATAGTACCTATTAAGATTTGTTCTGTATTCGCAACGTCTCACGTCGACCCAAATTCTCGTATTATTTTTAGAGTCCAAAACCTCGATAATATATTTATAAATTCGGATTCGGACAACCGAAAAAATAATCATTTGATGTCTGTTCTCGAATTTGTGGTTTTAAAAATATCATGCAAGATCATTTTCTGTATCATCTGAAATTTCTTTATATATGAGGGTCGTTCGAAAAGTTCACGACCTGATAAAAAATCTGGTATAATACCTTCAGTAGAATGCGAATTGACCAACCCTGCAAAACAAGTGATCCTCTAAGCTTTGATCTCATAATTTAAGACGTATCTTCGTCGAGCAAGCCATTTGTTCAAGTTTGGGAATAGGAAGGAATCGCTGGGAGTCAAATTTGGCGAATACGATGCATGTGGAAAAACTTGGACGTGCAGTTCATGGAGTTTTGCTGCCAAAACTCGATACTTCTGCGCAAGCGCATTATCGTGGTAAAAGAACCCATTCTTCTTGGCCTTGTACCTTTAGATTAAAATGCACTCTTCAGTTGGTCCTATAGTGAAGTGTAATACTCCCCGGTGATGATCCTGCCTTTTGTCTGGTATTCTAAGACCATTACACTACGAAAATCTCAGAAAACCATAGCCTATACTTTTCCTGCAGATGTAACCATTTTCGCCACCATTTTAACCTGCTCCCAACCACTGCTTGAACTTCTGTTTCGTCTCAGGCGATAATGGCAAATCCATATTTTATCCACTGTTCAAAAACGTCTGTTTAAATAAGTTTAAACCCACTTGATAAGTATTCATTCGAATGCAATGGTTTACAAACTGGACACTCATCTTTGGCTTTAGTATTTGATAAGATCGATTAAGTTAACAACGCCAAACATAAGGTTAACATAACACCAGAGAAACCACCGTCATCACCTGATTTATTCCGTCAGATTGTCATTTATTTTGTCCCGAAAATTATGTCTTGAATGAACTAAAAAAGCAAAGAAAAGTAAGAAAATCATGTTGAGAAAATTCATATACTTTCATATTATGACCTAGAGAACTTTTCATGTCTTTCTCGTATGGTGTATGTTAGTTTATTTAAGTTAGTACAGAAGTGAGGATAAATTAATAGTTAACTTGTTATATAAAAAAATCACTCGCATTGATAGTGATGCAGATACAAAATAATTTTCGTAAAAAACACAGAGGGCAAGTGTCTTTCTATTTTTGACAGATAATTGTTGACAGAAAACTATAAGAAATTAAAAAAAAATGAAAATATATTTTGAAATGTTCAATTCAACAAACTAAAGTGATATTCACCTGACTTGTTATCATCAGACTATATCCAGAATGTTCAATTTGTGTTTCTAAACCTTTTTTATTGAACTCTTTTTGCTTTGCAAACTCTTTGCTTTCAAAATATCCTTCAGTTTCGGTAATTACCTCTTTATTGGAGTGAAATTTCTTTTAGCACATCTCCTATGACATTTGAAAATTGTCAGAAGAATCTACGCTCGATATAATCATTTGTAGTTTATATATCGTTTGCAGTGAGCTTCTCAAACTTTATCAACTTCAGTCCTTTCCAGACATAATCAGTACCATGATTGGTAGGTTAATTTTTTTTGTAACTACGTAAAACTACAGACAATTTCCATTAAGAAACGACTAAGTCGACACGTCACCTATAATAAACTCGGTGATACAAGTACTATCGTTTCAGTAGTACATGTTCTATAAAATTTTAAAATGGACAGAAGGATCTAAATTCGATATAATCGTTTGTAGTTTATAAATTATTAATAATCATTCAATCGAACTCTTGTTGATAGGGGTGTTGTTACACTTTTGAAGATTATGTTACTTCTACAATCCTCAAACGGTTTAATTTCTTAGGCTTCTTTATTTTTAATCATAATCATTTTTTGATCAGTTGATTCTTTTGTTTTCAGTTATAACAAGAGTAGTTTAACAGTCACTACAAGTATTCGCGTACTACCACAGACATTAATTGCATTTGTAGATTCTGGGTTAGGGTTGTTTTTACCGACAACTTCGTTATTTTCGATTTTATCCGATATTTAGTTACACGAATAGAGTAAAAATATTTTTTCTTGTGACTACAATAAACTACAAACCATTTAGCACTAATTTCATTCCTATTTTTCGTATTATTATCAATATTTACTGCCTTGAATAATATCTGTTGTTTTTCCTGCATAATAACTGACACTACAAAAAATGAACTATACTACATTTATTAACATCGTTTGTAGATAAAAATAAGCGAAAAAAATAGAATATTCTTTAATGCGAGTTCCAACGCGATGGAGCGATTGTTTTGCTTCTCACGAAATTCATTTTTCTTCATTGTTTCGAAAATAACAAGAGTAGCGTTACTTGAAACACAGCAACTCAGAAACTAGTAGACAGATTGTCATGAAACATTTTGACGCCATCTATATATCAGACCAGAGACTTACTGACCGTTGTGTTAAATAGATAAACCAAAAGAAAACTTATCTTATTTTACGAATATTATTTTAAAACTCCATGCAGCCATGCAACGTCAACTTCACTAGAAAAAACGTCACGCAGATACAATTCTATGAGACAATTTGTTTTTTTGTACATGGAGGTATATTGTACAAAAAAGACGGAAACAACTGAAAATAAACCCCGATCAGGTTGTCCTCCCTGTAAGGGCGCGACGGAAAATTATCAAAGACTGAAAAATTATCAAGATGCTCGGGAAAGACGGTCTATTGACAATAAAATATTAAATGAAGTATTTATTCGAATATAAAGATGGTTAAAAATAAATGTCGATGCAAGAATGCCGTAAAATATGATCCGAAATGTATGTTTTTTTCGATGAGATGATCTGTGAGGGTGTTTAGTAGGCGTGTGCGTGTAGTGTATATATGTATACGTGAAATTCGTGATGGTATTTTTAAATCGCCCATTCTAGAACCGAAAATTTTGCAGTTGCTAGTAAAATAAAACGTTCTATAAATAAGATGTCGGCCGTAGCCAAGTTTAGACACAGAGATCGAGCAACATCGGGCGTCTGAAAAAGAAACTTACTTTTTTTTAACCGTGTGGAATATTTCAAAATACAAATAGTAGGTCGGATAATATGTGATTGTTTGTATAACAACTTTGGAGATTTTTTTTTGCATTTTTTATAGTCCAACAAACAATATTAACGTCAGATGGGATAATGAAAATCGAAGAGATTGTCGAACTATATAACATTCCCAAAAAAGTCAGTGTTTGTGCTTTTTCAATCACTGGCTCGTTTTCAAACATTGCATTCAAAATACGCAATTTTAATTAACAGATAATATGTAGATCTTTGAATAATGGAAAAAGTGTCTTGAAAACGGTATCTTGAAAAAAACTATTTTAAAAAGAGTTTCTTGACAAGAGTATCTTGAAAAGAACATATTAAAAAAGGATCTTGAGACGAGCATCTTGCAAATAGTATCTTAAACAAAATCTCTTGGGAAGGGTCTCTTGAAAAGAGTGTCTTGAAAAGAGCATCTTGAAAATAGTATCTTGAAAAAAATATCTTGAGAAGAGCGTGTTGAAAATGGTACCTTAAATAAGGTCTATTAAAAAGAGTCTTTTGTAAAGAGCGTCTTGAAAAGAGTATTTTGAAAAGGGTATATTGAAAAAAGTATCTTGAGACGAGCATCTTGAAAAGAGTATTTTAAACAATATCTCCTGAAAAGGGTCTCTTGAAACGAGCATCTTAAAAATAGTATTTTGAGAAGAGCGTCTTGAAAATAGTATCTTAAACAACGTCTCTTGAAAAAGGTATTTTGAAAAGAGCATCTTGAAAAGAGTATTTTGAAAAGGACATATTGAAAAAAGCATTTTTAGCCGAACATCTTAAACAAGGACTTTAGAAAATGCTATCTTGAAAAAATTATTTTGAAAGGAGTATCTTGAAAAGAGCATCTTGAAAATAATATCTTAAACAAGATCTCTTAAAAAGAGCATCTTGAAAGGAGTACTTTTAAAATGGCATATTAAAAAAAGTATCTTGAGACAAACATCTTAAAAAGAATGTCTTTAAAGAGTCTCTTGAAAAGAGTGTCTTAAAAAAAAAAGCATCTTAAAAATAGTAACTTAAAAAAAGTATCTTGAAAAGAGTATATTAAACCTTGTTTGCAAAGGGTATCTTAAACTTGTCTCTTGAAAAGAGTATCTACAAAAGAGCATCTTGAAAAGAGTGTATTGAACAGAGCATCTTAAAAATAGTATCTTGAAAAAAGTATCTTGAGAAAAAAGTGTTGAAAATACCATCTTAAACAAGCTCTCTTGAAAAGAGTCTTTTGAAAAGAGCATTTTGAAAAGAGTATTTTGAAAAGGACATATTGAAAAAAGTAAATTGAATTGAAGGAAATTGAAAAGAGTATTTTAAAACTTGTTTGCAAAGATACTGATGTAAAGACTCTCTTGAAAAGAGTGTCTTGAAAAGAGTGTATTGAAAAGAGCATATTGAAAATAGTATCTTAAACAAGGTCTCTTAAAAACGACCTCTTGAAAAGAGTGTATTAAAAAGAGCATCTTGAAAAAAGTATCTTGAAAAAAGTATCTTGAAAAAAGCGTCTGAAAACAGTATTTTAAACAAGGTCTCTTGAAAAGAGTCTTTTGAAAACAGCATATTGAAAAGAATATTTTGAAAAGGACATATTGAAAGAAGTATCTGGAGAGGAGCATCTTGAAAAGAATATCTTAAACCTTGTTTGTAAAGATACTGATATAAAGAGTCTCTTGGAAAGACTGTCTTGAAAAGAGCATCTAGGAAATAGTATTTTAAACACGTCTCTTGAAAACGGTCTCTGGAAAAGAGCATCTTGCAATAGATGCTCTTGCAAATAATATCTTGAAAAAGGTATCTTGAGGAGAACGTCTTCAAAATAGTATCTTAAACAAGGTCTCTTGAAAAGAGTCTTTTGAAAAAAGCATTTTGAAAAAAGTATTTTGAAAACGACATAATGAAAAATGTACCTTGAGACGAGCATCTTGAAAAGAATATCTTAAACAAGGTCTCCTGAAAAGGGTCTCTTAAAAAGAGTGTCTGGAAAAGAGCATCTTGAAAATAGTATCTTGAGAAGAGCGTCTTGAAAATAGTATTTTAAACAGTCTCCTGAACGATATAATCAACTCACTCACTCAATCAACTCAATCAACTGAATCACGATATAATCAAACTTATAGCAGAAAAAAAATTTACATAAAATTCAAATAAAAAGAAAATATCGGTATTATCAGCGGAAAACTCTAATAATAATAATAATAATAACAAGGATATTTTTGACAGACGATAGATTAGATATTGTAAAACTAAACAGAATTTGTTATATCATAGAAAATGTATGAAAAAAATAGTTCCAAAGACCAAAAATGTAAATTTACAGCGCCCGATATTTATAGGACAATTTCATAAATTTTGGCAATGCCAACTTCGCGTGGGTGTAACCGCTGGTTGTTCGCTATTTTTTTTTAAATTTTGAAAAATCTGTAATGATATTCAGAATGAATGATTGAATAACAGGAATGTGTTACATAAAAATCGTTTAGATGTTTAATAAATTCATAGGGTTATTTAAAGTTTTTATTACGTGATGCATTTGACACTTGTCGATGACGTCATAAAACCGATACATTTCTATATAAGGTATTGACAGCTGACAGTTTATTTTAGACAAGAAGGCGACATGTAATAATAGAAACGCACTAAAAGGAGATAATTTTCATATCCACACCCTTGGTCTTTAAAGAATAAAACCTATTTTTTGTCTTTTGAGGTTATACTTTGCGACTTTTACCTGTACACTCAAGAAAAATCACTTAATTCTGACGATACGCGCACTTTTTCCACACTGCACTGGCTTAAAACGATTTAGCTTCCCTTGGAGAGGGCGAAAAACAAGAAAAAAACGAAAAAAAAGAAACAATTGAGGAGATCGCGTAAAATCACAGCCACCTACCTTTAATTCCTGCGGCGCTCGAAGACGTACGCTGTCCTAAAAGCTACAAAGGCGTCGCGATGCTCCGCGCCGGGAAGATTCAGAAGGCGTCCACGGTTCCCCTTGATCGACGGCCCCCACCACACCGTCGATTAAGTCATTCCAGTGGCCAACAAACTTTTTCGGGAATCTGTTGCCTTTAATATGTTACAGTTATCGAGCTATACACAGCATCGCGGTGATGTATTTATCTCTGGAAAACCTGATTAATTTCTCTTTGCTTCTCCCTCAAGTGCTTATTGGGTATTCCTTTCTTACTCTGTACCAGGTGTGACGGTTAATAATTCATAATTTTTTAATAAGATGGCGCTGGAAACAATCTAATATCTTATGTCATTTTGTTGCTTCGATGGTACTTGTCAAGACGCCATTGATGTTTAAACAATTTCAAGTTAGCGTCATATTTTTTTCGTGTGGTAAACTCTAAAATAACGTTTTTTCCATTTTCAAAGTAAACAGTATTAGTTTATATTCATTTAAAATTTCAGCAATTCTAAGTTTTATCTTATTCTGAAACAAAAAATGAAAAAAAAAAGTTTAATAGTGCGTGAATCAGAAACAATAAAGCAGGATATTTTGTACTGATGGTTGTCAGCTTGATGAGAATATGACCTGAGGTCTCCTTACGCCATTCGGGTCTGTCGTTTACCGTCTTTTCCTATTCAGACACGCGTGACATGGGGACACCGCGGGACACCGCGGGGGACAAGGGGACAAGCGGATTTTGTTGCCTCCAACAGCTGGCAGTAGTAGACAGCATTAACCGTACGTCGATCATGTAGAAAATCAATCAACAAAACTCCCTTCCAGTCGAAAAAAACGGTCGCGAGAAGCTTAGCGACTGATAGAAGGGTGTTGGCCTTTACTGAGCAAGTTTCGTCTCTCCTTCGCTATTCCTAATTCGCTATTTTTGATTCTGAATCGTATTAATGCACCTACGTTTCATCAGATGTCACGATACGCTTCAAAAAAGTCTCTAGTTCCCGCCGAAATCGATTCAGAAGTATCTTACTGATTTGCAATCGGATTTTTTCGGTCAACAACTTCAGAACCCATTAGGCACATATTTTATTGAAGTCAAAATGATTTCTGATGATTGTTTAAGCACTTCCAAAGCTAATATCCATCTTTAGATCTGGGACGTCGATTATGACTCTGAACGTTCAACCGAGTTAATATTTCAAATGGTGTAAGGCCTTCCTTGGTTAAAAACGTTATTAAAACCCTTTGCGCAACTGACGATGAAACCTGATGCTCACTCATGGCTTTACTGACAAAAAAAACTGAGTGAAAAAGCTGACCGAACGTTTCCCCCACTTCTAATACATAATACTGCAACGACCTACACTGACAGCCCACTCGTGATTGGCTGAGGAAATGATAATATAATTCTTTACTACAACAATTCAACATTAGAGCCCTAAATTAGACACACAGAGACACAAAAGTCAAGAAAAACATCAAACCATATTATATACCACACTAGATTGTGGAACTCAATGGTGGGGGGTGTATAACTCCTGACTACTGTTGTCTCGTTGGATGCAGTCCAAAGAAGTAAAAAAACTGTATTTATAAGCCATCCGACGAGAAGTCTTATCGACGGCGAAAATATGGATTGTTTGATTGTGGAGAGGGACTCCCTATTATTGGCGCGAGAGCATATGTTGGTACCCTAATGAGTCTAACCACCAACAGATGAAACATGTGCCCTTCTTTCAATCTAAGGGATGGGTGAGACTTCCTCTCTATAACCATTGTTCATCATGGCGGAGATGCAGGTTGTTGTGCGTTCCACATGAGATTGTGGAACCGGGGTATATAAGTCCTGACTACCGTTGTTTCTTTGGACGCAGTCCAGAGAAGTCAAAAACTGCATATATATATATATATATATATATATATATATATATATATATATATATATATATATATATATATATATATATATATATATATATATAAAGGGTATTCCATTAAGAGGAACGAATAAAAGAAACGTTTCATAACATACCTGAAAGTTATTTATGGCAGTGCGAAGCTGGATAGTGTACAATTATACGTGGAATACAACATCTGTCAAATGATCGCCACGACTTCTCTGGCAGCTCACAATTCTTTTGAAATTCTCGATTATTGCTGAACACATTTGCGGAGTTATGTCACGAATTATTCGCCTAATTTCTTCTTTCAACTGTTGAACGGTTTGCCGGATTATTTTCGTAAGCTTTGCTCTTCACATAGCCCCACAAAAAATAGTCTAGCGGCGTCAAGTCTCATGACCTTGGTGGCCAGTTTACGTTCCCATTCCGGGAGACCAGCCTCCCTCCAAACTGTGTACGCAATAAAGTCAATGTTTCACGTGCTGTATGACATGTCGCACTATCTTGTTGAAACCACATATTCTCTAAATCCATGTCCATTATTTGATCCCATAAAAAAACAGCAATCATCGTTCGGTATCGTTCTCCGTATACTGTAACAGCTCGTTTATCTTCATCTTCAAAAAAATACGGTCCAGTGATACCCTCAGCCCAAAAACCGCACCAAACTGTGACACGTTGAGCATGCATCGGGATTTCGTGGATTTCTCTAGGATTTTCATTGCCCCAAATGCGACAATTTTGTTTATTTACGTAACCGTTTAAGTGGAAATGAGCCTCGTCACTGAAATTGATTTTATCGCAAAAATTCACGGCGTGGCTTTAGCTCCTGTGTTAGCTGAATTTTGTAAGGATGTAAACTTAAGTCTTTTTTCAAAATTCGCCACGTTGAAGTTCTGCTGATACCCAAATGTTGCGCGCGCCTGTCAACAGACATTTGTGGATTTTCAGTAACACTTTCACGAACCGCCTGAATATTTTCAACCGAACGAGCAGGACGTCCCCAACAAGATGGTGCGACATGTCATACAGCACGTGAAACATTGACTTTATTGCGTACACAGTTTGGATGGACGCCGATCTCCCGGAATGGGGACGTAAATTGGCCACCAAGGTTATGCGACTTGACGCCGCTAGACTATTTTTTGTGGGGTTATGTGAAGAGCAAAGCTTACGAAAATAATCCGCAAACCGTTCAACAGTTGAAAGAAGAAATTAGGCGAATAATTCGTGACATAACTCCGCAAATGTGTTCAACAGTAATCGAGAATTTCAACAAAAGAATTGTGAGCTGCCAGAGAAGTCGTGGCGGTCATTTGACAGATGTTGTATTCCACGTATAATTGTACACTATCCAGCTTCGCACTGCCATAAATAACTTTCAGGTATGTTATGAAACGTATATATATATATATATATATATATATATATATATATATATATATATATATATATATATATATATATATATATATATATGTGTGTTTGTTTATATGTCAGCATTTTTCTTATATGTGACCAAGGGAGAATATCATATCTTCACTTTGTATTAGGACAAGTGTAACTACTCATGACTTAACCATTATATTCTATCATCAGGTTAGGCTGTCTTGAGATACCAAACCAGCAAAAATCTCCAAGAGCACAACCGTTTTCGAAATGTAAACGCCCGTGCGCAGAATAGTAATGTCATACGATGATTTAAGATTCTACGGTTTGTGTCTTTTTTTATTTCTTAGTCTCTTAAATGCCCCGTTTCAAAGATACCGTTCACATTCCCAAGTTGTAAGCGCACAAAATATGGGTAAACAAATGCCATGTCGATGGATAAACGTTATGCCGTAATTGCATCGATGAATTTTTGCAGTCTAAAATGTAACACTGTTAATATAAAGGGATTAAATGTTATTTAGATTATATAAATATACAGGGTGTATCAGCAATAATCAAGAAAAACGAACAATTTTTAGGCGAAATTTTATTGAGCGAAAATCAAAAATATTTCCGTACCATTCAGGCAAATGTCGAATCCCACTATTAACATTAAGCGAATTGATAAAGATAAAAGCCAAAATAGAAATTAATAGTACGATATAAGAATAAATATAGACAAACAAAAAGAAGTGATCTAAAAACAGAACAGAACTGGATAATCGATGATGATAACATTAAAGCAGTAGGGGCTTCCTTATGGTCAAACAACTACCCACTTCTCATTATGGCGGAGACGCAGGCTGTTGTGCGTTCCACATGAGATTGCGGAACCCAACGGTCGGGGGTATATAACTCCTGAGTACTGTTGTCTCGTTGGACGCAGTCCAAAGAAGTCAAAAAACTCCATTTATAAGCCATCCGACGAGAAGTCGGCGGAAATATGCGTTGTTTCATTGTGTAGAGGGACTCCCTATTCTTGGCAAAAGAGCATATGTTGGTACCCTGATGAGTCTAACCACCAACAGACGAAACATGTGCCCTCCATTGTAAGGAATGGGTGGGCCTTCCTCCCGGTCAAGCAACTAACTATTGCTCACTATGTCAAGAATAGGAAGTCCCTCTCCTTCAAAAGCCAAACAAAAATCATGGGAGAAATTTGGATATTAAATGGAAAGAAACTTTGCAGGAAATCAAAAATTATTTTACAGAATGCTAAAAAATAATAGAAAGAATAATACAAACGAGCTTACCTATATTAGAAATAAAAATATCCTGATCAACGACGAGAAACTAATGCTAAGATGGAAAGAACACTTCGAAAAATTGTTGGAATTAAAACGGGAAAGTGAAGAGGAGTTTGAGGAGAGTAATATGGAAATGAACAATGAAATTATGAGCACAGAACCTATAGAGATGGATGAATTGGATATAGCAATGGGGAGGGCAAAGATGGGGAAAGCGCCAGGACATGACGAAGTAACTAATAAAATGATAAAATATATTGGAGAAACAGGAAAAGTAAGTTTACGTTAGTTAATGAACAAGTTTTATTGAAATGATTATTAATTTATTTTTCAACTTCAATATTTAAATAAATTATTCAAAAGATCGAATAAAATTAGATCAAATAACGAATAAATGATCCAGTTTACTTCATTTCGAATAACAAATTAAAATATTCGTTATTCGCGAGTATCTAATAAATTTCATTAATTCGAAATTTTAATTCGTTATTCGAAATAAATTTTCGAACTGTCAGACGTCACAAGATCCTAGATTCTCTGGTCAGATTTATCACTCCTTGCAGTTGAAGGACTTTTGCTGCGAGGTTCATCATCAATCGAGTCTCGCTCTTCTGAGAATGCTTTAAAACCTCTGAAAATCCGGACCATTGCAAACACTGTTTCCATATGTCTGTTGCAGTTTTGTAAAAGTTTCGGTCGCGCTGTGTCCAACTCTAAAACAAAACTTGATATCGCACCATTGCTAGAAATATATGTTTCAATAGTTCAAGCTCATATCGAAGACGCATCAGATGTCTCCCCTCCCAGGAGAAATTCTAATAATTATAAATACAAGATACAAAAAAAATTATACATATTTATGAAACAAAATAGCACACACATTCGCTTAAACACGTAAAAATAAATTATTTTTTTTTAATGATTCACGATGTAAGATTCGACACAAACTGATCGCAAATAACCTTGCCCGACAAAACATCGAAATTACCATTCCATATATGGTACAAATCTGTAAATATGGTTCAAGACCACGAAAGCTTTCGCTTCGTATGTTTACCTTTGAAATAAATTTACCCCTTCGATATCTCACACTTCCAAGGATTTTTATCCGGGACTTAGCCGGCAAAACCCTTATTATTTTCCTTTGTTCCTTCCCGATTCTTTAGGATTTACACTAAAATTTACTTCGCAGGTTTATGCTCTCGAAGGATCCAAGGTTTCTCTTTGCGCGAAACGAAACTAGGGCATTTTTAGGGTCAATGCCGTACATATGTATTTATATATACCAGGTGTCCCATTAAGGATGGATCGCGGCCGTATCTTGAAAACTATTTATCCCGTAGCTTTGGGGAAAAAAAATTGTACTAAAAATGATCATGAGAAATTCACCAAAAATATTTTTAAGGTTCTAAAACGATCGCAAGAGGGCGTGACGAGCTAAACATTTAAAAACATTTTTTTTTTGTGTATTTTCAAGTCTTAACCGAGTAAGAAAAATTCTCAGTTATAATTAGCAAACTGTCTCCTACAACTTTGTTTTATGACATTTTGTCGTAACTTCGCGAATAAAGAAGTGGGGGGGGGGGGGGGGGAGTTTTACCTATTGAGATAAAAAGTCGTCTAATGTCCGTTTGCCTAAACCGATTTTCCTCAATTTGGATTCATTTAAAAGGCAATTGCTGGGACAATCAGATAATCTGGGAGATAAATTATTTAGTTTATAAATGAAACCGCGAGGTGGCGTTACATTCAACAATAGTTTTTTTGAAGTTGTATTCAGTTTTTTTCAAATGGAATGGTACAGCTTTTATTACATGTCTAGAAAGGTAATTTAAAGAGGAATCATCCAGTGAAAACCCGAAATAGATATTTCTGACATGTCAAGAGATATTTCGATTTTTCTGAAAAAATCAGTTATTATTTCGCTACTACCTGCATTAAGTTAAAAAAATATTAACCTAATGTTTGCCTTCCTTCACACTTTACCCAGGCTTAGGACTGGTCCAAATTCTTCGTAAGAAGTGGGCAGGGCATCCATCATGCTGGTACCAAGTAAAAATCGAGGACTGTCAAATCTGGTGAGCGCGCCGGCCACGAAAATAAACTACCCCGTCCTATCCAACGATTTGGAAACGAAGCATCCAAGAAGTTTCGAACCACCTGCGAGAAGTGGCCAGGGCATCCATCATGCTGGTACCACATTTGCCTTCTTGTTTCCAACGAAACATCTTCCATTAGTTCTGGCAGTCCATTTTGTAAAAATTTTTAATATGTTTCACTATTCAAATGTCCATTAAAAATAAAGGGACCAATAATTTTGTCTCCCAAAACACCACACCATACGTTCACACTCCATCTATTTTGGTGATTGATTTCTAACATCCAGTGTGGATTAGCAACTGACCAGTAGTGCATATTATGTAAGTTAACGCCTCCATCACTGCTAAAAGTAGCTTCATCAGTCCATAGTATGCGTTTTAAGAATTGTTTATTTCCACTACACATATTTTTTAACCAGTGACAATAGTCTAACCATCTGTCGAAATCGTTATCCAAAAGGGCTTGGTGTAAGACAACATGATAGGGGTGCAGCTTGTTATCTCTTAAGATTCGATGAACGGATGTTTTGCTAAGACCTAATTCTTCAGATATTTGTCTGATACTTAAATGGGGGTTGGTTTCAACATAAGCCAGAACATTTACGACATTATCTCCATTACGAATCGAACGTAACCTGGTGCGGACTGGATCTGGATCTAAAACTCACAGCCCCCCCATCACCCCATCACCCCATCACCCCGAAGTTTTTGAATTGATTGCGATGTGAGTGTACAGGTTTCACTTCCGTATGTCATAACGGGTAGAACGCACTGACCGAAAACTTTTCTTTTCAGGCAAAGTGGGAGTCTGCTCTTAAACACTATGTTGAGCCTACCTAATGCCTGCCAGCCACATTTAACACGCCGTTCCACCTCCCGGGCGGTATTCCCCTCCATTGAAATCCTCTGCCCAAGATATATAAAGCTGTCCACAATCTCCAAATCCCTTCCTAAAACTGAAATTTGTCTGTCGTGGCCGAAGTTATTGAACATAACCTGACTCTTTTTCAGGTTTATTTTCAAGCCAAATGGTTCGCCAGCCCTTTGCAGTTCTTGTATGCGTCTTTGTAGCTCCTCTGGGTCTTGTGAAATGAGAATAATATCATCTGCAAATCTAAGATAGTTTAAGCTTGTACCATTGATCTTTACACCATCCTGTTCCCAATCCAGTTTACGGAATACTTCTTCAAGGCCAGCCGAGAAAAGAATAGGCGATATTGCGTCACCCTGCCGTGCACCTCGTTCTATATTAATTCCCACTTCAAGATCATCAAGGTGAATTGTGGGTGTAGCTCCATCAAATATCGATTCTAATAGGTTTACATAGGCTCTCTCTACACCTTGGCTAAGCAGTGCATCCATTATCGCATGCTTTAAGATGGAATCAAATGCTTTTCCGTAGTCGATAAAAGCCAAGCACAGTGGCATGGTGTATTCGTTGTGCCTTTCTATGACCTGCTGTACAACCTGGATGTGATCCATTGTACTGAATCCACTTCTGAATCCTGCTTGTTCTCTTGGTTACGCGTCATTCAGTTTTTTTAATATTCTTTTAGAAATTATCTTAGTGAAAACTTTGTACATTACTGATAGGAGGCTTATTGGAGGTAGTTCTTTAAATCTTCCTGTGCTCCTTTTTTATGTAAAAGTATCACTTCTGCATTTTTCCATAAGTCAGGTACTTTTTGTTCTTTGGGGCATTTTGAGTATGATTTTGCCAGTGTTTTATGTAACGTCCGACCACCAGCTTTTAGCATTTCGACAGTTACACTGTCCTTTCCTGGAGCCTTGCCGTTTTTTTATCGATTCTATAGCATTTGTTACTTCCTCCACTAGGATATCTGGCATTTGTTCTTCCGTAGGTATTGTTGTCTTTCATTGGTTCTGATCTTCATATAACTGGGAATAAAATTTTCTGACAATCTCTAACATTTGGGTACGCGCCCTGCACACTGTGCCATCCTCACGCTTTAAAGCATATATTTGCTTACTTTTGTTTCTTAGCTTCTGTTTAGCTTTGTTAATTCCTTTGTTTTCTTCCAGGATTTTTTGCACTAGCTGCATATTCAATCGACGCGTGTCCTATCTGATACGTTTTGTTATAGTTTTACAGAGCTCAGTATACTCGACCCTGCCAAAAGGACTACCTGCATTTCTCATTGCTCGCCGTTTCTTCATTAAATCAATGGTCTCACTGGAGATTTTTGTTTGTTTGAGACATTTTTCTTCTGGTGCTATTGAAGCAGCCGTTTGAAGTACATTATATATATATATATATATATATATATATATATATATATATATATATATATATATATATATATATTCCAGTATACCCCGCCTAAGGTACTGGACGGGTCACGGGTTGTGGATAGTGAAAGTTCCATTAGAATTAATGGACAGCTGCGAATATTTCAAAATAAGCAACCCCGAACCAAGGCAAAAAAAACTAATTCCACTTAGCGTCTGGCTTGTATCAAGCGGTTGAGTGGTCAGCGTCTGTTCACCAGTGGTGCGGCTGAGATTTAAATTCTGGAACTAACCCCTCCAGTCTTAACTTCTGAACCGTCATGGTTCAAACCTTTAATTCAAAGTACAAGATGAAGCGTTCCAGTAATTGCAAAATGACCCCACGAGGTAAACAATCCTCTGTCAGCGCTGCTGATACAACCGGAAAATCTCGTCTCAGTCAAAAAATGGAAATAACTCGTGCTATGATTTACTACGACTTTCGATGTGGATTATCTCAACATCAGTGCCTCGATTAACTCACTTCGACTTTTGGCGATGAATCACAAAAAGTGCAAAGAAATGCTCTCCTTCAAAGAAATGCTCTCCTCTCCAAAATATACAATCGTGGTGCGTTAAAACGTGTATAATATCTACACAGGTGACGAATCTTGGATTTGTGCGTATGAGCCTGAAAGTAAACAGGGTATATGGGTCTTTTAAAATGAGCCAAAACCAACAAAAGTTGCTCGCAAAAGAAGCACTTTGAAACAAATGGTTGTTTGTTTTTTTTTTTGGAATAAATGGGCATGTGGCCACAGTGCTACTAGAGAATCGTAGAAAGGTCAATTCTGAATGGTACACAACCATTTGTTTGCCAAAAGTCTTTGAGGAAATAAGAAAAACAACCAGCTACGCAGGATCATTATCCACCACGGCAACGCGAGGTCTCACACATCGGACCGAACAACTCAATATTTGACAGGTCAAAAACATCGAATCAACGTCTTGATTTGGCACCCACTGATTTCTTTTTGTTCCCGTCCGTGAATAATAAACTAAGTGGTCAAAGATTTTCGACGCCAGAAGAAAATGTTGATGCGTCAAATTCATGTTTTGGAGATACTGCAATCGGAATGGAAAAAGTGATATGAAAATTGGATGAAACGTATGCAAAATCATCGCGGATAATATTTTGAAAAACAATAAAAAACCATTTCAATGATAAAAATGTGTTTATATTTATTATTCCGGATACATAAATAGTAATAAAGTATATATAAATATATATATATATATATATATATATATATATATATATATATATATATATATATATATATATATATATATATATATATATATATATCCTCGTACTGAACTCAGCATCTCAGCCTAAGCTGGTCTATATTACAATGCCAAAATGAGAAAGCAATTCAACTCCTCTCACTTAGCATAAAATTTTACGAACAATGTGGCATGTCTGCAAGAGTACTGCACGTTGTCCCACTATGGCAATCGATTTTGAGATACCAAGGTTCTTCAAATTTTTTGAAAAGTTCTTACTTATTAGGCCTTCGGCGGATATAACGAAAGGCACTATCTCTACCTTATGCAGTTTCCACTGGTTTTTCAAATCGTACGCAAGGTTTTCATACTTAGTGGTTTTCTCCAACTCGGTTTTCCTGGTATTATGAGAGAGTGGCACTGCGATGTCAATTATAAAAGCCCTTTTCTCCGTTTTACTAATTAGAACAATGTCTGGTCTATTATAATCGACCGTTCGATCTGTTGTGATTGGTCTGTCCCAGTATAGGTTTGAATCAGATGATTCCAATAAGGAAGAAGGTGAGTACTTATAATATGAAGAAGGTGCGTTATCTAATAGCGAATATTTTAATGCAATTTGCTGATGTATAATTTTCGCCAGCTGATTATGTCTTCCTAAATAAGCATTAGGGGCTAGAACTGCACACCCACCGATAAGGTGTTCAATCGTTTCCCCCACTATACCGCACTTCCTACATCGGTCGACAACATCCATGTGTAGTATATGCTTTTCATAGTTCCGTGTTCTTACTACCTTATCTTGAATAGATGTCGCAAAACCTTCTGTTTCTGGGTACAACAGCCCATCGGTCAGCCATTTTAGAGACAATGGTCCATCAATGGTATCATCCTCGAGTGACTTTGGATACCGTCCATGCAGTGTCTGTTGTTTCCATTCACGGACACAATCCGTAAGTGTTGTTCTACCATCAACACGATTCAATTTATCTAGGTTCAACGGGGTGAAACCCCGGTCCTCCTTAGCAACCAACTTCATTAGCGTGCTGCTTGAATTAATGAAGCGTTTTCTCATCTTACTCTCCTGGTTCAGACAAAGGTTCTTAATGTTCACGAGGCCTCTGCCTCCCAACTTTCTTGGAATGTACAGTCGCTTCATAGATGAATTTGGATGCAGACATCGGAATTTTGTCAATGTTCGACGTGTTAATCTATCCAGTCCATCAAGGTCTGTTTCTGACCATTTAACAATACCAAAGGAATAGGTCAGAGTTGGCACTGCCCATCCATTGATCGCTCTAATCAGGTTTCCACTGGTCAGTTTGGTATTTAAAAGTTTTGTAAGCCTCTTTTCGTACATAGTAGAAAAGTCTTTCTTTAACTGGCTATGGTTAAATTTCTCGTTTTGAGGTATACCTAAATATTTATAGGATTCTTCTGGTGCCAGTTGTTGTATATTACAGTGTGTTGAATGTTGATTGTTGACTATTCCTTTTTGAATGCTAATGGTAGAGCATTTATCAAGTCCGAATGACATCTTGATATCCCTACTAAATTGTTCGACCATTTTTATTAAGGAGTTTAGTTTTTCTCTAGTTTCTCCATAGCGTTTAAGGTCATCCATATATAATAGGTGCGAGAGCTTTCGTGGATTCCTCATGTTTAGTTTATGGGAGGGCTTATTTTATAAATCTTCAGGACTTCTAGTAACCAATCGTGTGGAACACTATCGAAGGCTTTCCTGTAGGCTATATAGCAGATGTTTAGGTTGCGTTTTCTTTTCCGCGCTTGTTCGAGAACTACAGCATCGATCGTTACCTGTTCCTTGCATCCCGTACTTGCTCTTATACATCCTTTCTGCTCTTCAAAAATATTGTTTTCATCACAATGTTTGTAAATTTTTTCATTGATTAGGGCTGTTAACAATTTATAAAATACTGACAGACACGTGATGGGTCTGTAGTTATTGGGTTGCTTAGCATCACCCTTTTTGTACAGAAGATATGTATTGCCTTCCATTAAAAAATTCGGGAATGTATCAGGATTTATCATTAATCCAGAAGTTATGTAGTCCATCTGGTCCAGGAGATTTCCAGTTATGAGTTTTATTGACGGCGGTGCAAAGGTCAGTCGCCGTGAAATCGTTAAACTCCATTTCTGGGAGAGCAGTTGTGTGCTGTTCAATTGTTTTATATATATATATATATATATATATATATATATATATATATATATATATATATATATATATATATTATATATATATATATGTATGTATATATATATATATATATATATATATATATATATATATATATATATATATATATATATATATATATATATATATGTGTGAAAGTGAATTTGTATGAATAAATAAATACTTCATATTTTTATTTAAAAAGTCAGCTAACAATAACGAATTAAGATGTGGAAGATCAACTTTTAACCCTCCTAAGATAAAAAAAAAATAATGTCTGGTCCTTCTGAGCCATCTAAGATGCCACAACTAATTTCAAAAGTAATTAATTTAGTTAGAAACAGAAAAATAGCGAAAGATGTATTTTAAAAGTCGCTTTACATAATTTTCGAAAGATATAAGTTCTCCGAAAAAGGGGGTTGAGGTTGTTTGGGAACCACTGATCGACGTCTCCTTTTTCACCGGGCCTATGAGCGGTGGGGGTATCGTACCCCGGTATGGAGACCAGCGTAAGCTGATAGCACCTTCTGCTCGTATCTGTTCTTAGTCGCTTTCAAACCGTGATCGTGTTGCCGGTGTCGACCTTATTCAGTTGTCTTTTCTTCGGGTAAGTAAAATTCCTACCACAAAACTATCAAAAAGATTTTTTTTTCAATAAAACTTACCGTTTATTTTCTTTATTTGTTTATATAAATCAAAATTGACGCGAGTTTATTGGAAATATGTGTATAATCGAAAAGACCGCAGAATCATTTTTACCAATAGATATTGAGACATTTTCAGACGATGACAAATCTGGACTGTAATGGGGTCATACAATATCCTCATTGTTCCAAAGAAACGTCATTATACGAACTTTTACAGTGAATCATGGAGCTTTAGATATCAGTAACATTACTAATGTTGTCTAATATAACACTATAAGTCTTTTTAAAGAAATGTTAGTCTATCTGAGCCGGATATCAATAATATATATCGCAATTATATATATATATATATATATATATATATATATATATATATATATATATATATATATATATATATATATATATATATATATATATATATATATATATATATATATATATAAACGAAAACACTCTCTAGTTCGTCAGAGACCATTAAATCTACTCAATACAACAACTTGTTTTCAATAATATGATATATTATATTAAATGTACAAACGGTTACAACACTTATAGGCAATTTCTGGTCCTTCTGACACAAAGAAAATATAACCTAATTATATAAGATTACTGATATTAAACAGTGTTCAGATGCATTAAATACTAAATCTTGCTTTTAAGTTGAATTAGATAATAGCTTGTCTGTAATTCAATACTGGCGATATTCAACAATCAAAAAATTATAGCGAAATACTGGGATCTCCCCTTGCATATTGAATACAATTCTCGGCTTTTTTGACCACCTTCAACATTTATTTGTGAAAAAAACAATACAAATTAAATTTTCTACGGTACGGCTACGGTAGAATTCTAGATCGAAAAAATTTGATGGTGTTGATGCGAAAGATACATAGAGGCCCTTTTCGACTTACTAGACAAATGTGAAGCGTTTATCACCCCCACCACCCACAGGTGATGTTGCTGGGATCGAAAAAGATAAAAATCTGACGAGGGCAAGTCTGAAGAACGTGCCGGGTAGTTGAAAGGCGAGAAGAAGGCAGTGCCTGAAATTGTCAACTTGTCGTACCTGTCATCGCTTTCACATTTCCAGGTTATATTCACAGTTGGCTCGTATATTATACCTCGTAAGATGGCGCTTTAAACTGACTATGCGGAAGAAAACAATTCCGATTCGAACTATTCTATAGTCGAAGAAAGGTACAGGTAGATAATTAAATTGAGGACCTAATATAACCCAAATTGTAATATGGTAACTTGCTCTTTGACTGGTCCTTCCGAACCAAGAAAAAGTGTGCATAAAAAAGCAAAGCCTACAATTCAGTACAATCTTACAATGTAATGTACCCCATAAGTAATTTAAGTGAATATAGGGGAATATGTAATATTGCTTCTCTAATACAATAATACAAATCATAGAGTTTCAGAATCTTTTGAGCAAGGGGAGACTTAAAATTTAAAGTATTAACAAAATGAGAAAGCAAAAGTAATTTAACCTTATTTCAAACCAAATTATCATTTATTAATCCTTTCCTGAATAGTTTTTGAAATCTTAAAACGTATTTAATACAGTGCTGTAGCCGAATTAATGTTTAATAGGTTTATCTAGAACATGTACATATAATTATTGGTCCTTCTAAGCCAAACAAAAGTTAAAACCTGATAGAAATCAATGATTAATTCTATGTTCTGAAAATATCTCATGTAAAATGATACTATAAATATTAAGAGTGTTTTTAACTTCTAATCTAAACTTTTTAAGCTCATTTTATCTTATACAGATTCTTGTTTGATATCTTTATGGACAACTTTTAAACCTTCTGAATCAAGGAACAGTTAGAAATTATATATATATATATATATATATATATATATATATATATATATATATATATATATATATATATATATATATATATATATATATATATATATATATATATATCATCATCATCAGCCCGTATCGATCCACTGCAGGATAAAGGCCTCTTCAGCATGTTTCCAACCTTCACGGTCCTGGGCTTTCCTCTGCCACTCGGGTCCAATATACTTAACGATGTCATCAATCCATCGTGCTTTCGGTCTTCTTCGCGGACGTTTGCGATCAAGCGGTATCCACTCCAGGATTGCCTTGGTCCATCTGTCGTCCCATCGCCTCGCTATATGGCCTGCCCATCTGCATTTCAATTGTTTTACTCTTCCAATGATGTCACAGACTTTTGTTTGTTCCCTGATCCATGCGCAGGACTTTCTGTGCTACCCGAAGTTTTTTGAATTGATTGCGATGTGAGTGTCCAGGTTTCACTTCCGTATGTCATAACGGGTAGAACGCACTGATCGAATACTTTTCTTTTCAGGCAAAGTGGGAGTCTGCTCTTAAACACTATGTTGAGCCTACCAAATGCCTGCCAGCCACATTTAACACGCCGTTCCACCTCCCGGGCGGTATTCCCCTCCATGGAAATCCTCTGCCCAAGATATATAAAGCTGTCCACAATCTCTAAATCCCTTCCTAAAACTGAAATTCTTCTGTCCTTAGCGAAGTTATTGAACATAACCTGACTCTTTTTCAGGTTTATTTTCAAGCCAAATGGTTCGCCAGCCCTTTGCAGTTCTTGTATGCGTCTTTGCAGCTCCTCTGGGTCTTGTGAAATGAGAATAATATCATCTGCAAATCTAAGATGGTTTAAGTTTGCACCATTGATCTTTACACCATCCTGTTCCCAATCCAGTTTACGGAATACTTCTTCAAGGCCAGCCAAGAAAAGAATAGGCGATATTGCATCACCCTGCTGGCTCTCTGTACACCTTGGCTAAGCAGTGCATCCATTATCGCATGCTTTGAGATGGAATCAAATGCTTTTTCATAGTCGATAAAAGCCAAGCACAGTGTCATGGTGTATTCGTTGTGCCTTTCTATGAGCTGCTGTACAACCTGGATGTGATCCATTGTACTGAATCCACTTCTGAATCCTGCTTGTTCTCTTGGTTGTGCGTCATTCAGTTTTTTTAATATTGTTTTAGAAATTATCTTAGTGAAAACTTTGTACATCACTGATAGGAGGCTTATTGGACGGTAGTTCTTTAAATCTTCCTGTGCTCCTTTTGTGTGTAAAAGGATCACTTCTGCATTTTTCCACAAGTCAGGTACTTTTTGTTCTTTGAGGCATTTTGAGTATAATTTTGCCAGTGTTTTATGTAACGTCCGACCACCAGCTTTTAGCATTTCGTCAGTTACACTATCCTTTCCTGGAGCCTTGCCGTTCTTCATCAATTCTATAGCATTTGTTACTTCCTCCACTAGGATATCTGGCATTATATATTGTTCTTCCGTGGGTATTGCTGTCCTTGACTGGCTCTGATCTTCATATAACTGGGAATAAAACCTTCTGACAATCTCTAACATTTGGGTACGTACCCTGCACACTGTGCCATCCTCACGCTTTAAAGCATATATTTGCTTTCTTCTGTTTCTCAGCTTCTGTTTAGCTTTGTTAATTCCTTTGTTTTCTTCCAGGGTTTTTTGCACTAGCTGCATATTGAATCGGCGCGTGTCCTCTCTGATACGTTTTCTTATAGTTTTGCCGAGCTCAGTGTACTCGACCCTTCCAAAAGGACTACTTGCATTTCTCATTGCTCGCCGTTTCTTCATTAAATCAATTGTCTCACTGGAGATTTTTGTTTGTTTGAGACATTTTTCTTCTGGTGCTATTGAAGCAGCCGTCCGAAGTACATTGTTGGCGATTTCTTCATATTGAACTGATATTTTCACCTCCTCTGGATCTTGTAACGCAGCAAACCGGTTTGACAAAGCACTCTCAAAATCGCATCCCCTCTCCAGCAGTCTTCCAGAATCCACCTTGCCCTTCCTTGATCTTACCATTCTTTCGCGCTCTTTTCGACAGTCAATCCGAACCCTTGCTCGTACCATTCGGTGGTCACTTCCAACATTAAAATTGTTAAGGACGTATATATACGTATATATATATATATATATATATATATATATATATATATATATATATATATATATATATATATATTCTGAGCCATGGCAAAATTTAAAACTCGTCCTTCGTATACCATTTTAATTTTTTTAATCAAAACACAAGTTCAACTATTGAAATTTGTTTATGTAACCACCGGTCACTTCCAACATTAAAATTGTTAAGGACGTATATATACGTATATATATATATATATATATATATATATATATATATATATATATATATATATATATATATATATATATATATATATATATATATATTCTGAGCCATGGCAAAATTTAAAACTCGTCCTTCGTATACCATTTTAATTTTTTTAATCAAAACACAAGTTCAACTATTGAAATTTGTTTATGTAACCACCGGTCACTTCCAACATTAAAATTGTTAAGGACGTATATATACGTATATATATATATATATATATATATATATATATATATATATATATATATATATATATATATATATTCTGAGCCATGGCAAAATTTAAAACTCGTCCTTCGTATACCATTTTAATTTTTTTAATCAAAACACAAGTTCAACTATTGAAATTTGTTTATGTAACGAATAAGCTTACGTTAAAGAGCACACAATGTTTATGTTTTAAGGTTCGTACTCCTAGGGGTGCTTGGGTATGTTTATATTTTTATAAACCAAGCGTGGAAAAAGCATTAAATATATTTCAACTTCGCGCTGTTATCCGAAAATAAAACAGTTATAGCTGCGGAGGAGCGGTGAATTGCTCGTTATATATTTTACAGTAAGTTTTATTTAGTTTTTTATTTAGAATTTTCATAGCAAACACACGAAAAAAATAAACCTTTTGCAATGTGGTCTCCTTACAAAAAGGTTATCCGCTTTATATGGATTTATTGTGATCATACAACTCCTTATAAATCTATGTTAGTTTTTTTATGCTGCCAATTTCAAGGTGATCTGGGGTTCTTTGGGTCAAGACTGAACATACGATTTATTTTTATTTTGATTCTGATTCTTGATTGACCCTTTTAATGACTTCAGTACACTTTTAATAAGGACATCGAGTGCTTTTAAGTACGCTTTGCCCACGCTGACCAGTTGATGAAGGTCACTAGCTTGTTGACCCAAGATTATATAGGGTTATTCAAGAAATTTCTAAATAACTTTAAATACCTTTTTTTAATTCAATTCAATTCAATTCAACAGTTCAAATATTCGCTTTTTGCAGATCACCTTTCTTCATATTCAAAAATCTTCTTCATTACCCCTCATCTCATAAGAAACTATATTTAATGACAGCACAAATGTTAACACTATTCAACCTATTAAAAACTATAACACTGTCATTATTAAAGGACTGTCAAAATGAATTTAATGAACGCCTGAACTATCTATAATTTTACATTTGAGGGTTAAACACCACCATCTATATTAACCATTTGGTTTTAATTTCTTTGAACATGTTATTGCATGTCATTCGTTGGATTTTATTAAAAATTGTCTCTCTTCTATCACGTGCAATCAAATATTTAAAAGGTCAAAGTATTTTTCGTGTTGGTCATCTTGGTAAGTTGAAAACTTGATGTTTCTATATTGTAGCCCGAAACTAATTTTGTTCTCATCTATTCTGATCAAAATGAACATAGCATTTGACCAGTCCTTACATGATTTTGAACCTACAATTAAAGACCAGATGCCATGGAAGGAAAAAAGAAGAAGAAAAGCGTACGTTCTATATTTTTATGGAAAATATTGTCAATAAAATGCAACCAAATTGTTAAAGTTATTTCTTTTCAATAATCAAATGTATTAAAGAGGTGTTCTTAAAATAATGTTGGTCCTTCTGAGCCAATCAATATAATAAGTTATTAACTAATGACAAAAAACGTAATATAAGCCAGTATAGTTATAAACTGTTTTGAATAAATAACATGGAAATTGAAATATTGGTTCTTCTGAGCAAAAAAACATAAATTCGTCCATCTTAGATTATATTTATTGCTTTAATCAAAACCTAAGTTTAACGATTGGAATTAGTTTATGTAACGAGTATGTTTACGTTAAAGAGTTTATTAAACATTAATTCGATTACAATATTGTATTAAATATGTTTTAAGATTTTTTTTGTTAGCAATGTTTAGATTAAAAAGCTCCATATTCGTCTGATATAGCATACCGTAACTAGAATAAAAATCAAAATTTACTTCGGTCAGTAGTCGCAAGAGAAATAAAAATGATCTCCAACAATAATTTAATGCGTGTTTCTTTTTGTCTTCACAGTAACAGTACAAAAAATCCATCACCATGGACGCGATCAAGAAGAAGATGCAGGCGATGAAGCTCGAAAAGGACAACGCGTTAGATCGTGCTGCCTACAACGAGCAACTCGCCAAAGACGCCAACCTCCGTGCTGAAAAGGTACACAATGTTCCCCAATTCCCTCAAATTCCTCCATTAAATTCGTTTGTTCTTCGTTTAGGCCGAAGAAGAAGCCCGCTCCCTCCAAAAGAAGATCCAGACCATTGAAAATGACCTTGACCAAACCCAAGAACAACTCACCCAGGTCATGGGCAAATTGGAAGAAAAAGAAAAGGCTCTCCAAAATGTAAGTAGTGTCTGTTAAGAAATTCGATATATCAAGC
Source organism: Cosmopolites sordidus (assembly GCA_031761425.1). Lineage (NCBI taxonomy): Eukaryota > Metazoa > Arthropoda > Insecta > Coleoptera > Curculionidae > Cosmopolites > Cosmopolites sordidus. Next base: position 38,655 of record JARFXV010001462.1, on the reverse strand, counting down.
CCTATTTTGCACCTACGAACACATAGAATCTATAAATATCAAACAAGGCTAATAATAAAATTGGCAACTTCGCCTATTAACTCCAAACAGATCGAATATCCAGTACACAGATCACTATAGCGAAAAAATTCCTTTACCAGGCAAAATTCCTTTACCGATAAAAAAAATAAATCATGTTCTCCACCCGAAAGAATTTCAAAGAAACTGTGGAATTCGAGAGTGCAATGACATAGTCTTTTATTTTCTCTTTCTCGCAAAGAAGAAAACGAGTTTTATGCGCTAGTACGACATATATCCCTCACGACTAAAAATAAAACACGGCAAACGCAGCATGTTGCCATATTTGGCTCGTGCAGCCTCTGGCCCGGGTTCCCGTGACGTCGTCGTAGTTACCAGACTTCGCTAAAATCTCACTTGAACTAGGTCACACCATTCGAAAACTTCCAGCGTTAATACACATGTTTATTGTATAGGCAACTAAATATACACCACTGTATCAGCAGTCATTCTTAATTTTCAATATTGTTATTCATAATAAATAAAATACTGAAAGAAAAATATGAATAAAGGAACGTTAAATCAATTAATCCAACAGGGAATTTCATGCATTGTTATTCAGAAAGAATGCCGCTGATCTATTTATACATTTTGGGTGTTGGCAACTGCGCAACGTACATTTCACGGTTTGACCACGAGGAGGAGCCACGCGTGGCAGTCAGGCCAACATGGCTGTCATGTAGAGTGTGTGTTAATTTCGTGTCCGAAAAAAATATGTCAACAACTCGCCCCCCTGGCCCCCCTAAAAAAAGGGGCCACCAACATCATCCCCGAAACGAAGGCAATCGACGCAAACCGATTTTAGAGCCCGTAGTGGCCCCCCCGTTGAGTGTTTACAGTGTCGAGAATGTGTTGACAAGTACGGGGACTGTACCAACCAAAACATTGCCAGGAAAAATAATTGTAAAGAAAGAGAATATCAGCACGGGGGCTGAAAACAACAATCTAGCAAATTGTGATATTCCAGTGATAGATTTAACTCAATGTGATGACGAAACAGTAGAGAATAAGCCCGAAAATGTAGGAGTAGAATCTAGTAATAGTGGGAGCATTGAATCTGTTAGTAAAAACGTTAAGAACGACCAAAACCAACGAATCAGGAAATCGAAAAAGTCGAAAAACAACAATAATCAGCACCATAAAAATGCTAAAATACTCAAGGCCCCCAGTAAAAATTCCTTGTTGGAAGATGAAGACATGACTTTGGTGGAACGTCCTGAAGCAGAAGGGTCTAGTCTCAGCGACCTGGAGGTAGAAAAAACTGACTATGATCCAGAAATAGAGGAGTTGTCCAAGCTACGCTGTACGTCCGAAAGGACCGAAGTGATAGCCGAAAAAGAAATGCGAAAAAGGGGCCGAAGATGTGCAGATTATCCAGGTCTCGCATTCAGTTCCACGTTCAGTTCAGATACCCTAATGAAGTTCAGCATTATCAGGAACGAGATACAAAACATTATGAACACGCAACTTAAAAGGGTAGGTACTTCAGACAATATGAACTAGATTTTATTAATGAAATTCCAATTAAAAACTTTCGACTGGGTAAACATTTTGTTAGGTTATCCACTGTAAAAAGTAGATCGTATTTAAATTTGCAATTTACGCTCAAGGATTTTGTTGAAATCGCATTGCATACGCGCTAATTTATTCTCATTATTGCACGGTGATACTTCAATTTCAATTCGTCATTTCGGCTAACAAAAAATATCGTGTCGCTATAAAAAAAAACCTTTGTTTACAGCAGCGGTCTATATATAGGTTGGAAATTTCCGGAACGCACTTTTTGAGTTTTTCCTGTTGTAATTAAAAGAGACGTACAGGGAGTTGTTTCTATTTAATTCCTTTTTTGATGTTCGAGTGAAAGGAAACAGATGGTGCAATGCTTTGGATTATTACAGATGTAATGCAAAATATTAGTTAAATCATTGCCATTATGTATTGATAATTTAGGGCATTTCTAAATAAATTTTGAGTTTTTATTATTTTTTGACATACACGTAAAATGACACATTTTCCTTAAAAAATATTGCGGCATTCCAATTATGGTTACCCACAATAATGAAATAATTGGTGTTATTCATATAAGGCCTTGATCTAAATGTGATTTTGATATAGAATCAACTGTGTATGCCATGTTTTACTCATTGCAGATTGCCTGGATAAAACGGGGACTGTATAAGTTTATTCTTTTTTAATAAAAGTCGCATGGACCAAATGAGAGGATATTGTTTAATTGCTCAGGACTGTCATGTTGTTTATTTGTTAATTTGATAACAAAGTTTTAAAATTCTTCTGTGATAAGAGTTCATATTCAGTGACTCAAAACAGCAGGGTTTTTTTTGGTGTGTACAGCGGTGGCCAATAAAAGAAGTGTATAATAATTTTATACGTACGTTGTCGCGTACCAATTCTAATAAAATATGTAATTATTTTGTTGATACAGTAAAAGTTAGTCCGTTTCCCACTATATTAAAGTAAACATGGGCCACGCATTTATGTATGATTGGTAAAGTTTTCAAAGAATCATATGTAACCCAAAGACAACCAGGAGAGAGAAGCCGTCCAAGATAAACGAGTAAAAAATGGATAATCGTACTGTATGCGAGGCTTTGAAGGATTCTTTTGCTACCTCTAACCATAAGACGACTTTTCCAACAGAAGAACCTATTCGATGGAGAAGGCAGGAAAGTCCTTTTAAGTACATGGAATATAAAGCTGTGGAATATAACGTAACGGAATATAAAGGTTTTCATATAACGGAGTAGGTCCAGTATTTTGGATAAAAAATATTACTTAGGTATCTTAGAGACAATTATGCTATATTACCCTGAAGAGAATATGCCTTTACAGTGGGTCTACCAACAGGACTATGATCCCAAACATACAGCTCATGTGGTGAAGCAGTGGTTCAAGAGGAAACAGATTAAAGTGTCAGAGTGGCCTTCACAGTCTCTGGATCTAAATCCGATCTTTGGAAAGAGTTAAAACGACGCCTTGTTTGAAAAAAAAAATAGCAAACAAGAAGACATTGTGTCAAGAAATTCAGACAGCTTGGTTTTCAATGTCTGCAGAAACACGCTGACATCTAATCGACGCCATGCCAAGAAGATGTCTACAAGTAATTAAAAATAAGGGCTACGAAGTACAGTAATTATTAAAGTAAATGTTTATATTTACACTAATGATAAATTCTCGCCTAATGATAAATGATCGATAAATTCATTCTGGAAAATTAATATTGTCTTAGAATGTCACTTATTTTATTGGCCATCACTGTAGTCTTGTAATGTAAAATATGCTGTAAGGGCAAAACAAGTGATAATATATCGGTAACATGTCTGGGGATTATTGAAGGTGTGGAAAAACTTATGTTACAATTCTTTCATCGTCTGTAGAAATCACCTGAGCAGTATACTGTCTTGTATTGTCACGTAGGAGGATGTTGATTAATTTTCGGTACATTTCTTATAGTCGAACATCGCTTTTTATAGTATCTACGCCACTCTGACTAATATTTTCAAACAAGTGGCTAACAACGTAAAATTCCCGGTGTTAAAGGGGGTAGAATTGTTGTCACCTTCATTGATGAGAGGGTTGAAAGAAATACACTCAGTGTCGAAAAAAATTAAATCAAAGGATTGCTATTCTTTTTTAGTGTTTGTTTTTTATTTGTTTCAAATACAAGTTAAAATATTGGACAGGTGAAAAAGTTTCATTCGCCTAGATCAGAATATAAAACAATCGTTAGTAAACATTTACTTAATTTCGGCCTCAGAATGTTAGAATGTGAGACATACTCCTTTATATTTAAGATATCTTCATCCTTTAGAGGTTTGATCCCAATTTATCAGTTTAGTTCAGTTATCTACCGGTTTAATTTTGTGGATTTGTACTGAACGGCTGGCCGCGGTGGTCTGGTGGGTTAGTCGCCTGCCTGGTAATCCAAAGGTAGCTGGTTCGATTCCATCGCTCGGATGGGTGTTTTTCTTTAATTCTTCTGTCCGTAACAAAACAATAACTATAATGCGAACGAAGGCTACGGTTATACGGATTTGTTTACAGAAGCGAGAACTGAATTCGAAAGAGAAGGCTTCACGCAAAAATACTGTTGCTCGCTGGCGTTTGACGCATGCGAACTTCTTCTGTAGCGGTGTCAGTCTCGTTATTTAATAGCCCCATCTCGTACGAAACTCATAGCTCAACAGCCACCTTGCTCTGCCAAGAAGAGAAAAAAAACTCATTCTGAAAATTGTTTTAAATTCCTGTAAGACTACGAGAACAATTGCTGAGGAAACTAAAGTGCAAACAAGAATTATGAATGCCCAAACATTATTTAAAAAAGCTGAAAATATACGAAAAAAATTGAATAATATTCAAGCATTCAATACTCGTCGAAATTAGCCCAAATTGGTTCGAACGAAATAATGTCTCTACATTGGACTGGCTTACTGTCTCTCCAGATTTGAATATCATTGTCATGTCTTCAGTTCGACTTAAAATCTGTAAAAATGTATTCAACTGCAATTTTCACATTAGTAGCAGATGGAGCGGTTAATAATTGTTATATGCGCCATCGTTAGCTGCATATTTTTCCCATCTCAGGCAATTTGTGGATGCCCCTCCAGAAAGACCGTATATCTTTTGAGGTGGTCTAGTCATCAAGCCATTTTTCGACATCTCCGTAAAAGAAGTGGCAGTCGGAAAGGACCAAGTCTGATGAGTACGGCGGGTGAGGCAAGAGTTCTCTGCCAAGTTCAGAAATGATACCTCTGACGCTTTCGCCGTGTGTGATGGGGAGTTGTGGTGCTTCAAAATCACTTTTCCGTGACTTGTAGCCCATTCTGATCGATTTTCGATTAATGCATGGTTCAAATTAATCATTTGTTGACGGTGGCGAACGGTATTAACTGTTTTACCTGGTTTTAGAAGCTCATGGTACACGACGCCTTTCTGATCCCACCAAATACACAGCATCGTCTTGTTTACAAAGCGTCTCGGTCTTGCGGTTGATGTTGATAGTTGTCCTGGGTCAACTCACGATTTTCTGCGTTTTGGGTTCTCGAAATATATCCATTTTTCGTCTCTGGTCACGATCCGATGCAAAAAAGTGTATATTTTATGCCCAGAAAGCATAAACCTCGCACATCGTTTTTCGCTTTTTCATCTATTTGTTTTACCCATTTTCTTGCCTTCTAGATCTTTTCCATGAGGCTCAGATGATCACAAATAGTTTGGCGACCAACATTTAACCTCTCTGCCATTTGTTGTTGTCGTCTTCTTCCAACCATGCTTTCTTTCAACCTTTCAACCTCGCCCACAAGCGTCTTGTGTTGGGACATTGTCATCGTAAGTTTCCACAAGTATACGACGGCTTTTATTCGCGTTTTTTTCTTGATTGAATATGAAAAGCAGTACATGCTACAAAAGCTCTTTATATGACGCTAACTCGAAATCGTTTAAACATTAATATCGCTTTGAAAGGTACTGTCGTACCAACAAAATAACATACGAGATTGGACAGTGAACCGACCTTGCTTAATGCTAAAAAAAAATAAAAATTACTATCCACCACACCTGGTATGTCATTTTCAAAAGTCTTAAAAAATAATTGTTCAAAAGTGTTCAACATTTTGACTCTGAGTGTATATACGAACGTGATGTAATGAAGGTATTAAGAGGTAGTTAGAATCATGGATGATGTCGGAACAGCTGCATCGTGTCAAACATTACTTCTCGATAACTGAAGTTCAGCGAGGTATGTCGCAATCGAGACCAGGATGGATGACCGTAATATAGGCAAACCTAAAAAGTTAAACTTAAATAAAAATGATTGAGGTAGATCTATTGTCTTGAAACCAGCAAAATTATTCAACATTTTGCAATATTTTTAACTGTCTGCATTACCAACGCCGCTTTAAGCGAATATAATTCATTTAATACGGTAAATTAATCCAAATTGATGACATAACTGCAGTATAACGTAGTGGAATGAGAAGTTTTATTCGTTTTCTACGTTAAAAATATTATAGAAAAAATATAGCTGCTGTAGGAATGTATTGGTGCATGGTATTCGTCTACGAATCGAACATTTCAATAATTGACTTTATGCAATCAGTTGAAATTGTAAACCTTCTTAGTGATAGAGGAATGTGACCTTGTTAATTTATAATAATTGTGCGGGATAAAAGTTTAGATCCTTACGGATTTTTTTATTGTCGCTATGTTACAGTCGAAGATTGCTATCACATTAAACAGTTTAATTTTTCAATCCTTATTACTTATATGTTTCTATTTTAATTAAAGTTATATATACAGAACATATATACATACATATATACAGAAAATTAAAGTCATATATAGGTAACTGTATTAACTTTTCTATTCTTCTCTTCTAAAGATTTTATACAGAATCAAAAAACGACATTACTTATGAATACATTTACTATTAAGATAATGAGGTATGATACTATTAAGATAATGAGATATGAGGATTTACTACTGTCAAGAAGTATAATGAATTAAATTTAAACAAAAAAGGCATATTTTTAGAGGAAATTGCAAAATAAAGACTGAGAATAGACACATTAAGTGAAAAGAAATAGATTTCTGTTTCTTAATGGGGCAGAAACGCTCATTAAGCAAACCTTTCTGTTTGCTCATTCGTAGAACTTTTATGAGTAGTTGACTTTCCAATGAACTTTGTGGGATGCTTAGACTATCCGCCAACCTTAGTAAAATAGCGATACTCACTAAGCAAGCCAGCGACTGGCTTACACCCTCGCTCAGCTTAATGGGGCAGAAACGCTCATTAAGCAAATCTTTCTGCTTGCTCATTCGTAGAACTTTCATGGGTAGTTGACTTTCCAATGAACTTTGGGATGTTTAGACTATCCGCCAACCTTAGTGAAATAGCGATGCTCACTAAGCAAGCCAGTGACTGGCTTACACCCTCGCTCAACTTAATGGGGCAGAAACGCTCATTAAGCAAACCTTTCTGTTTGCTCATTCGTAGAACTTTCATGAGCAGTTGACTTTCCAATGAACTTTGGGATGCTTAGACTATCCGTCAACCTTAATGAAATAGCGATGCTCACTAAGCAAGCCAGCGACTGGCTTACACCCTCGCTCAACTTATTGGGGCAGAAACGCTCATTCGGCAAACCTTTCTGTTTGCTCATTCGTAGAACTTTCATGAGTAGTTGACTTTCCAATGAACTTTGGGATGTTTAGACTATCCGCCAACCTTAGTGAAATAGCGACGCTCACTAAGCAAGCCAGTGACTGGCTAACACCCTCGCTCAACTTAATGAGGCAGAAATGCTCATTAAACAAACCTTTATGTTTACTCATTCGTAGAACTTTCATGGGTAATTAACTTTCCAATGAACTTTGGGATGTTTAGACTATCCGCCAACCTTAGTGAAATAGCGATGCTCACTAAGCAAGCCAGCGATTGGCTTATACCCTCGCTCAGCTTAATGGGGCAGAAACGCTCATTAAGCAAACCTTTCTGTTAACAGAGACAATTCCAACATTTTACATGGCATAAAGTAGAGAATAAGAAAAATAAGAAGGCTATGAAATATTTTAGATACACCAAACCAAATGAAAAAATAAATATGCAAAGATTCATATCTAAAAATGTCCACTATAATTAAAATTGTATGTATAACAATTGTTTCAACACACAGTGCCTTTTTCAAATACAAACTATACTAAACTAACAGTGAGAAAAGTAATTACAACCTAAAGTGTCCATCGACCTAATAATACCATAAAACATGATAGTGAAGATTTGTTTTTGTCGACGTATAATAAAACTTAAACCTGCTTGTTTTCCCTTTCAAGTTCGTATAATTGCCTGAAAATGCAATTATGCGTGCCTCCATTAAGTATCAGTACTGGCCCAGTAAAATGTGATTAAGACGAAATATCTGGTATTTTTATGAATTATTATACGAAGTATTCTCTTCTCACTGCGATACATTTGTTACATCGATCCAAATGCACGCTCCAGCTCATTTTGTGGAATAGCTTCCAAAGCATGCGTCCAAGCTGTTTGGATGGTCTGAATGTCTTCAAAAAAACACTCGTTCAACTTTGGGAACAAGGAATATTCAAGCTTTGAAACTACCCCACTCGTCAATAAATGGCGTGACTAGATGCTGTGGTACTATATATAGTACCACTATATTGCTAATATCTGTAAGTGGAGGTGTCACGGGGTAAGTGAGACAGCAAACGTCTGCTTCTATGTCTTTTTTCTACTACTCGGCCCATTGTGCGCAAATGTCATGATAAATAAACGTGACACGTAAACATAAAAATATGCAAACTGACGCACATCTAAAAGCATACCCAATTATCGGACATACTCATAAGACTCAAAGTAGTAGTGAGATAAACAGACGCATATATGTCTGCACGTAATGATTTCGCCGATCTCCATACCTTGTTAGCAATATAGTGGTATTATATATATGGCTGAGATATATCTCAAGTACTGATACTTAATGGACGCATTGGGTAGGTAGTACACGAATTCCTCGAATTCAACAACAGAAACACAAAAATGAATCGTAGCTTAGTAATACTCGAAAAATACCTCACAACATTATCAAAACATTTTTCTTTAATAATTTCACTCTTTTTTTTACATTACGATCACTGGAATTCATATAATAACTCACCAGAAGCATATTTGGAAAATAGTATATATAGGGTTGCCTATATATCAACGTTGTACTAGTCATATCTACATACTCTATTCTAGAAGTAAAGGCTCCTTTAATCAATGCACGAAAATGTTTGTTTTTATTGATAACTACACTTTAATGACCAATAGTAATCTTTGATACTATCAGAGTTCGCTTTTTTTTACATCAAAATATTCCTACACCTGTTTCAGCTCCACCCATCGATATATCATTATTTATTCATACTTATGTCCTTATTTAAGAATGTTCTCAATCGCCTTTCTCTGTTATTAAAACTTAAACCAGCTTATTTTCCCTTTCAAGTTGATATAAGTGCCTGAAACTATGTAATGCACCAATTTCTGGAATTTTAACACTAACAGAAACAAAAATTAATCGTAGCTAGTAAGTAATACACGAAAAATACCTCACATTATCAAAATATTTTTCTTTAATAAATTTCGGTCTTTTTTTGACATTACGAACACTGCAATTGAAATAATACGTCACCGAAAGCATATTTGGAAAATACTATAGATAGGGTTGCCTATAGATCAACGTTATACTATTTATATTTACATTACGGTAACCATAGCAGTAAAGGCACCTTTTGTTTGAAAGATTTACTCGTTATTAATTTCTGTTGATCTATTGCGTGTAGAAATCTGACACGTTTTTAATTTACAACTGTCAAAACGAAACGAATGAACGCAGAGATCTAAATTTTGACATTTGATGTTCACAAAATTAATCAAAAACGCCATACTACAAACTTTGCAATACATTCCTCTTATTAGGATGATCCATAATTATATCATGAAAATTTTGGTTTTCATACAAAGCCTCCGTTGAATCCCAAAACCCACGTGACCTATAAATGTGCACAACCAACACGACAAATTGGTAATGATTGACACGAAATCGCTAATACTGCATTATTTTGAACCTAAATTAAAAAAATATATTAAAATAACTCCATCGGAGCAGATGCCATGGAAGGAAAAAAGAAGAAGAAAAGTGCATGTTGTAGATTTTTTATGGAAAATACTGTTGATGCAGTGCAAGCAACGAAAATTATTTATATTAAATTTGTTATTAAATATTTTTAAAAGGTGCTTTTAATATATTTTTTATTGTTCGGGAAACACAGAAATTTATAAAAAATTATTGTATTAGAAATATTTTTGGTGACATATGATTCCACCTTTAAATAAGTCAACGTAAAAAATGAAAATTCCTAAGCTTAAATAAATCACTGCTTACACGGGTTGCATTCATTAAAAGAAGGCTCTACAGATCAGCTTACTATAACGATATTTGTAAAATTGATTTTTCGATATGGATACAACATTACGACATTGCGAACGATCATAATTTATAAATCCAAATATGGTGAGTCGAAATAAGGTCGAGAAAGATAGACTAACATGTGCGTCTTCACCAAAAAAGGTATACGGTTTTTTACTATTCTCTTTTTTTTCTTCAAATTCAATCAGGCGAGAAGGTTGAACCTATGAAACGCCGACACTGTCTTTATCTAGGTGACTTTAAGGTTATTAGAAATGCAACAAAGACATTTTTAATTTACTATTTTGCTTTTATTTAACTATTCTCTTTGTTGCTCACACGATATCAAATCGAGTAAATACGAGGGTTGTGGAATGATGTGCTTGAATGTTGAGGCAACAGAATGTAGAGGTTTCTACGATATTTGGTGCTCTTCTTTGTATTTGATCAAAATTAGCCCATTCTTATTGGATTATCTTTTTTCTATCGTATCAAATTCTATAGATTTAAGGTATTTTTTTTGCGATCTTTCTGGTATTATTCTGTCTTTTATTATGTGTCCTTTTTTGACTTTTCAACCGAGGGTCTTTAAGGGTTTCGAGCCGAGAGTTTCTGCTTCCACTTTGAAGCCATTATCAAGAAAATCTAGTTAATATACTCCGAGGCCTCAATCTGCCTACTCCCCAGAGTTCACAACTAGAAAAGAACGTGGTCGACCCGACCCCTGCATTAATAAATAGGGTTATGCGTGGAGCGCTCGGTTGTGGGGTGGGGTTCAGACGGGAGGTGGATGTTTGATTGGAAGGGTTTCGGAACGACAATTTGGAAATTGGTGGTTTCCATGTATTTGGAACCCTAAGACCGTCGTCCTTCTAGTTTAAGCACTCTGAGCGTTTTTGGATCTCCAGTGGTTAACAAATTATGCGGGGTTTGTAAGAATATATAGGTGCGATTACTTTGGCCTTGTCGAAATCTATTTTGTGACCCGTTAAGATATGATGTTCTGCCAGAGTTGAAGAGAGATCCGATTTTCGAACGGCGAGAGAATGCTCGTATATACGATTTTGGATACGTTTGTTGGATTGGCTGATATATGATTGGGAGCAGCCAGAATAAGGAATCTCATAGACACCATGTGACTCCTAACTGTTGTGAGTATAACCTAAAAAATCGGTGGTAGACGTCAGTCGTTCGAAAACCAACATTTGAAGTACTGCTTTTTCGACTTTCAACTGAAAAAGAATAAGCTACTAAAGCTCAGGACATAGTTTGTGCGGCTTTTGGAGATAATGCTCTTTTGTACCATACTTATAATTGATTCCAACGATTTCCAACTGGAAATCTTAACTTAAATGATGCAAAAAATTCGAGACAGACAACAAAGGGAGGATGAAGAATTGGAAAGCACTACTGGAGGAAAATCCTTGTCGAATACTGCTAAGGCTCGAACAGAAATTCAGACTACACATAAACAGGGTATTAAGGTCCAAAAAGTTAATTATTCGAACGAAAATATATTTTTGGCGACGGCTGTACGGTACTGGTATTTTCATTATCAGTTCGGAAATTTCTAGCTGTCTCCACCTCTCGAAGAAGTCTAGAAAGAGAAAAAAGGAGGCTAGACACTCTCTTTAGTCGGATCTTTGGTCAATCTCTTTTTAGTCTCACTGGTCACTGCCCAAAAAGGTCACTTCCAAGTTTAGGTCTGGAAAAACGATAACTACCTGGGGCCGTCGTACAGAAACTTGTCTTGTCTTGACCCAGGGAGTCGGTATATACTGGCAAGAAGGGAACTCGAAACGAACAACGAGTTGAGCTGAATGATTTTATCGTACCCGGAATATTATCCAGAGTTGACCCCTTCGGATTGTCATCTCTTCCGTTCACTGCAACCTGGTTGATAGCTGCTTCACATCTTTTGCGAAAGTCGAAAGAAGCCTCAATGACTCTGTCATATCAAAACCATCATGTTATTTCCGACCTGGGTTTCGACAGCTTCCTGAAGGGTGGCGAAAGTGTATAGAAACTGATTTTCATTTGATTAAATAAAGCATGATTTTCATTCTATTATATAAATGTCAAAAGTAGTCAATAAAAGTCGAGAATTATGTCGATGAACTACACCACTGGTTGCCTAAGATTATAATTTATAATGGACAATTTTTTTACTTCAGTTTCGTAACACCGGTACAATAAAGCTTTCCCCACTCACTCCAGCCTCTGTTCTCCAATAAGGGATGTACTCCCACCTCTTGTAATTAAAGAAAAAAATCTTTCACAATATCTTTCGAAATCATACTGGCAAAAAAAGGTCTCTCCTAACTGGTAAACGTTCGGTTTTACATCGGCAGATCCGCCATTGCGCTCCTTCAAGAATAAAACTTCATCATCATGATCATGGTTGACCTTTTTCATCGGATCCTATCGATAAACAAAAAATAACGTTATTTGTTCATTCAAACAGACCGCCTTCTTCTGATGTATGACGTTGTCTATCTATTTTTAGGCGATGTTGTCGGATTGATTTTCGTTCCCACTTTTCATATTTTTTTTCTTTAAATTGAAATCGTTATAGTAGTTTTTTTAATTTTCCGTGAGATGTTTTGAAAGTGTTAAATTTTTAATAAAGTTCGGAGAAAGATGGTGAAGTTTATGACCAAATTCATATATAAATCACTTAAAATTTAAGTAAACTATCACGAAATATTATAGCAAGTGGCAACAATGTACGCAAGGCCATTCGCAGGTTGCCGTCAGGTGGCGCATGCTCACTGCCGCCATTTGTCCGACTCGCCCAGTTAGCTGTTAGTTGCCGGCGTGTCGGTTGAATCTAAAAGCCGTTTTTTTACCGTTCGTTCGAAAATCTAGTGACAAAAACCCCCCATCGAAAATGACGACGAATATCCAGCAAGGGTCGCTTCTGGACGTGCTCAAGAAGAAGATGCGCCAAACCAAAGAGGAAATGGAACGGTACAAGGACGAATGCGAAGAGTTCAATAAGAGGCTACAAATGGAGATTATGAGACGCGAAGAAGTGAGTCTTTGAAAGAGATCCGTTTATTTTTGCGGCATTTTTCTCGATAATTTATGATTAAAACGTAGGGTGACGAACAAATCTACCGTTTTAACTCGTTAAGGGTAGAAGTTCGATTTTACCCGGTGTTGCCAGTTCTATGTTGGTGTTCTCCGATCAACTCACCGAAAAACTTAGATTTTCTCTATATTTCGACCGATTACTCACCCAATCTAATTAAGGGGACATGGGGCGTATACTCAGACTTTTTCTTCGATGACTAATGACATTTTCAGAACCTACTTCGCGAAAAATCCGTCACCCCTGATAACATAATTTCTGTGTAATACAGATAAGTTTTTTTGAGAATTAAGTGTCTTTTGAAGTAGCTAATGTATTATTATCAGATAATATGGAATTATTTTACTCAGCTTATGTCTCTGAGTTTTTTTTGAATAAAAATGAGACATAAACCGTATTATTAAATTCTTGATATAGATAATGTTAGAGAATGTTGTTATGGTTACACTAGGCGAGGTGTTTTTTTCTAATTTGATTGATACAGTTATCTTATCTGGTTTTTTTTATTGAGTGTGTTATATCACCTATATAGTCGTGTTTAGATTATGAAAATTTCACTGCATTTTCGCGGTGTTTACGCTTTGTTTTGGCGTTGCGACAAATCGGATATGCGTAGATGAATCTGAATTAAAACCCACCTTACTTCCTTCCGGTCAAATACCCGTACTACCATTCCGTTTCAGTGCATCGATTTTCTACTATAGACAATCCCACGGAAAAAATGACCATCCCCATATTACGTCACTTTTACGGTGTGAAACTACTAGATCAGTTATTGCTTGGATAATTACAATCACAATACCTTTGATAATAATCAAATGAATAAGAATATTGAAATAGTTTTCTTCTTCCTGTAGTGCTGCAGCCCTTCAGTGAGAAGGATCTATCTCCAGCAGCCCCTTGTGCCTATTTTTGATGTACAATGGTTCTTGCATTATCCCGCCATCGTGTCTTTGGTTTCTGTTACCTCTTATTTGCCCCTTCATGATTTTCCTTGATATTTGATTTTCTGTCATTTTCGCCACGTGTCCCGTCCATCTAAGCACCTAAATCTTCACATCCATCTCCACACACCAAAATTCCTTCTGGGTAACCCTCTTTCAAATACATAATTTTTTCTGGTTTCTTTGTGAGGGTGATCTGATAAGTATTTTATAAATCCTAAATTTCGTGTTCCTTTGAATACGTTTAGATCTTAGGACAGAATACAGGGAATAAGTAACATTGTTACCCTTCATTAGAAGTGTAAATATTTTCAAGAGTATTGATATATGGTGCATAAAGGAATATGTAAAATTGGTATTTGTTACTATAGAATTTGAAGATGAAATTACTCGATTGAGTAACATTTTAAACAATTAATAAATATGTAAGCCTGAAAGATTATTCAAATAGCTTTGATATACGATAAACAAATCACGAGTGATGTGTTATAATCAAGATATCCATGATACCGCTTAACAAACGAAAAACGACGTGTAAATTAATGGTTTTCTTTTGTCTTTTTGCAGGCCGAGTCCGAAGTGGCCGCCCTCAACCGCCGTATCCAACTTCTGGAAGAAGATCTGGAACGCTCCGAAGAACGTTTGGCCACCGCCACCGCCAAGTTGGCCGAAGCCTCAGCCGCCGCTGACGAAAGCGAAAGGTTTGTCTCGGGTGGAACGAATTTTAGATGGTTCTCTTCTTCTGTTTCGATATGTGTTTTTTAATATGCAGAGAAATTGTGCGAGTAAAAATCATAGTTTTAAAAATATCGCCAGATATTTAGTTATTGTCAAAATTGTCATTTCTTGTATATTATTATAGGTTATGGTGTATTTCTTCTTATAAACTACATAGTCGTAGTATTTTTTTTTTTAATCTCAGGTACTGCAAAATAAAAGACCATCATAGTAAAACGAAGAAATTCTCCTGCTCTAGGCATATTACTCAGGATGTTGAGATAAACAAACACTAAATTTTGTAACTATATTTTTGGAGTTGGGGTGTTTTCCTTCTTTCGTTATTTCAGAGGTATTATATGGGACGATTTTTTTATATGAAAGAATATTTTTGGTTTCATCTATTAGGATTAAGTCGGGATAGTAAGGTGTGTCATTTAATGACGAGGTACTTTGGGGGAGTGGGGTGTTTTTCTTTCTTTATTTTGTGGGTATTATACAGAGCCTTCATTTAACCCTGTATTATTTACACCAAAAAGTTTCTATGCTTCTCGAGCTACAAAACATTTTAAAGTGACCTCTTAAACACACTTGATTTATTTAAAAGAGATATTTTTCATTCTTCGCATTTCGTCAACAATATTTTCTATAAAAAAATCTGCGACATGCGCTTCTCTTCAGAAAGAGAGAGTGTTTTTGGTTTTCGTCTAATGAGGTTAAATCAGGAAAGTAAGACTACCATAAATAGGCGATTTTTTGCCCGTGTAATGAAATAATTCCGACAAGAAATCGACTGGATTGTTATTTATGGCAAAGATATGTCGCAAGTTCAATTACTGTTTTATCAGTTTGTAATGCCGATGTGCATCACTCAAGATTCCTGTTGCAATCGTTATCTCGCCCGGTTGAGGCACCACGACCATCTGCGACGATAAAAAAAAGGTAGTTTTGTCAATAAAATTTGTAAACATGGCGTGAGTAAACACCAGACGATTTTTTTTCTGAAACGAAGATTTGGCAACAGAAGACATATTTTAGACATGGAATTCTGTAACGGCCCGATTCCACCGGCACGTCACACAACTAGTTTACATAAACATTGGTGACACGACTTCGGAGTCTTGCGATACGATCAAAATTACAATTAAAGAATTGGCGAAAAGGTTTTCGTATATTGTTCTTTTTTTAGTCGCGTTGGCCGTTGAAATTTTCCACGTCATACTTTGGAATTTCGTTCTTTTTTTCTCCACAATCGAATTTAGTTTGTTGCTCTTACTAGTGCTGGCACACGACGTTGCCAAATTTATATTTTTTCCTGTCGATTAGGATTTTTCTTTTTTACGCTTTTTTGGGGCATGTATGTGGTTATAGTTGTAATACTGTTATTACTGTATATATATACATATATATACATATATATATACATATATATATACATATATAAATACATATATAAATACATATATAAATACATATATAAATACATATATAAATACATATATAAATACATATATAAATACATATATAAATACATATATAAATACATATATAAATACATATATATATATATATATATATATATATATATATATATATATATATATATATATATATATATATATATATATATATATATATATATATATATATAATAGGTATTATAATTTGTTACCAGGTTTATTTGGTATAACTTTAAATCATAGATGTCAAGAAATGGCAATGTTTGTATATTGTGTTGTGCATAAATGGTTCCAACAATTGTTTTTGTTATATTTTTTTTATAACATGATTTTTTATCGTACAATTTCAATACGTTCATGCTGAAGATTGTATCAGACGTACCAGACATCGCATTTATTTATCTGTATTGAAATTTCTTAATATAAAGCAGACGCTGCAGCTATCGCATGACTAATGTCAATAACTGTTTGTCTCGAAAAAATTTTAATATGTAAATGACCTATTTGAATTTCGAATATTTTTAAAAGTAAATAAACCTCAAGAATAATGTGAAAAATAAAAGAGTTACAGTAAAGAAATTGTGTGTGTTTGGTCTTTTTGAATGTTGAATTTTTTTATTGCTCGACGATTCTTGGTCTATTAACGTATATATCATTAGTTACTGTCACTTTGAGTGTCCTTGATGGCTAGATAATGTATCCAAAGAAAAATTACCCGCTCTAGAAACATTTTCTGTCTCCTCGAGTATAATATGTAGTTCTGAGGTACTTAAAATTGAAAAAGGTCACATTCAAGTTACTTAGTTCTCACGCTGTATATGCCGTGGATCAAAAATGCATTCCATTCTGGAGACCTAATTTTGGGAAAAAAGTATTTTCCTCAAGTGATTCTGCAGTTATTTACGTGCTGAAGAAGAAATTTTAAATCTTATCAGGGAAAATTTAAAATAATAAAGGAACGTTAGAATCTTTATTATTGCTGAGTTCTTTATGGAAAGGGTTCTACACTCAGTAAAAAAAACTGCTTAGGAATCACTGAACGATAATATATACAGTGATTCACTGTGTATATTACTGTTCAGATCCTAATATACAGGGAGTGGTTTTTTTTATGGTTGATTTTTTAGTTTTGTCGTAGATTTTGTAATTTCTGATATCAGTGATTACACTGACGGTCTTGTCCTTGTACCGAGCAAACATTAAATATATATAGTTAATGCGTCATCAATTAATTCAATAACAGCAGATTTCGTAATTTCAAATTTATTTATTGTTTTTTTAACGATGATGTCACGCTACAAGTAGGCATCTGTTTTATATTGGAAAAAATTATTTGAAGAAGAACCATCCAAATAATCGTTTTATTTTTAAACCCGACGAAGTGTCTCTTTATGTGTTCCACACTAATATGTATAGTTTCCTCTCTTTTGCTTTCGCTTAATGTTTGGTTTTTGTGGGTCAAACATTCATTAGAACAAACATAAAAACAAACATTGAGAATCGTTAATAGAATTGATGGAAGGAGTAGAATTTTTAGCGAAATTATGTAAAAACCATAGACTCTTTGATATATTCGTTCATTTGCGATGTTTTTGTTGGCTTCTTGAAAGTCCATTTTTGAATCTCTAACTCCTTATAATTCGTCTACTAGAATCTTCGCCGTGAAACACTAAACTTGAAGAGATTTACCGCTCAACACCAAATCACTTTTTTAAACTTTTCATCACGCGTTTCGCGAAGCATGTTAGCATCATCAGGAGACGATTTAATCTGGTTAAATTGATGAACAAATTGAATCACCTTTTCAGAACTTTTTAACAAAAACTTGAGTCATCATGAACTTGAACAGATTGAATCATCTCCTGATGATGTTAATACGGTTCGCGAAACGCGCGTCGAGAGCTTTTAAGAAACCCGCCGATTTTTTTTCAAATCATCGCTCTCCATCTCATCTGAGATCCTCTCGTTCTTTTCCCCAACAATGGTCTCCGTTCCTGCATTAGGTTAGTCTTTCAGTCTTGCATTGTTGTTGAGCTATTTCCTCTCTCACATTCTTAACTTTCGTTTGACTTCGGATCCAGTTATTCCAGCATTATCTTCCAAAGCCGCACAAATTATGTCCTGAGCTTTGAATCCATTTTATTGGTCAGTTGAAAGGAGAGCAGAAGGCAGTGCCTCAAATGATGCTTTTTGAACTTTTTTATAAAGTCCCTTTATTTTACTAGATGTTCATTTTATAACTGTTAGTCGCCACTAGGATGTGGTTAACATAAAAACGAAACAAATCAAATTTCCATCGATTCTATTAACTGAGGAAACTGTCTATTAACTGCCCGGTTTGTTTTCTAACCGCTTGGCCTACTAAAAGGATACGCAAAGCGCTGGAGAACAGGACCAACATGGAAGACGACCGCGTATCCATCCTGGAACAACAATTAGCCCAGGCCAAACAGATCGCCGAAGAAGCCGACAAAAAATACGAAGAGGTAGAGCAGCACTTTCAGTATCGTCGGGATTTGAACTATAAAACAGTCAGTTCGGCAACATTGCGGTTTTATTACCACCGCCACTACCCCCTACCTCGACGCCACTGATTGTTTTATCGATCGAATCGTTCAAAAAGAAAATATTTTCTTTCTCTTTCAGGATCATCCAGCGAACATCTGTCATTTATATGTGTATATTTTGGGATTGTTTGTTTATTTCACTCTGTATGTTATGCGGAAGTTTAAATATGATTTAAATAGTCAAATTGTTGGACCTGACTGCGCTCCTACACATATACGTGATTTTCTCCGGAGTAAACGTTTGATCATCGAAGTTTATAGAACAGTAAAAGTGCTTCGGGAAGATTTTATACATACATCGAAAAATGTACAAAACATGTATAATAACCAGGGCATAGGCTGGGATATTCGTTATCAGCAATCCTGGGTAACGCTGAGAATCCACATATTGAATTATCAAGTACAGAAACAGTATTCCTTGTTGGTAAATTCATCATCAGTGGTTTTCCGGCGAATGTCACGAAACAACCGTTACATTCCATGGCATACGAAAGCTTTATACTATTTTATTTTCTTCCGATCTCTCATAAATTCAGCGTAGTTGTTAATTTTGTCATATTTTAAAACAGAATTCTGAAATCGAAATACATAGTGTATTGGCTGACAGACTTAGTTTCGATCACTTACTTAGACATGTAGTAGTCAGTTTTCTTTAAAACGCTCTGTAATATACATATTACGAGAGTGAATCAAATATAAACCGGAATTGTTTTATACATATTTATTATTTATAAAATAGAAAAAAAACTATTGATCGTTTTTCGACATTGTCTCCTCCACGCTCTACGCATGTTGCCCAGCGGTTTGGAAGCTTGTGAATTCCTTACTCGTAGAAAGTTTGAGTTTGGGTCATCAGCCGATTTCACACGAGGTCCTCAACATCTTGATCGTTGTCGAATCGTACCCCTCCAAGTACATCTTTCAAGGACGCAAACAAAAAATTATCACAGGTTGAGAAATCTGGACTGTATGGAAGATTTCCCAAGTTTCCTTCGTCAAAACCGCTGTGTGTGTGGCCTGGCGTTGTCATGGAGAAGAAAGACGTCTCTGATGGGGACACCGCGCCCTGAAAGCGGACATTGTTGCCTCCAATGGGTGGCAGTAATAGGCAGCATTAACCGTACGTCGATCATGTAGAAAATCAATCCGCAAAACTCCATTCCAGTCGAAAAAAAAACGACCGCGGGAACCTTACCAGCTGAGAGACGGGTTTTGGCCTTAACAGGACAGGTTACGTCTTTCCCTTCGCCATTCCTTACTCGCCATTTTCGATTCTGGAGTGTACTAAAGCTCCCATGTTTCATCACATGTCACGATATGTTTCAAAAAAGCCTCTCTTTCCCGCTGAAGTCTTACTGATTTGCAATCGGATATTTTTTTGATCTTAGGTCACCAACTTCGGAACCCACAGATGTATTGACGTCAAGATGATTGTTTGGGCACTTCCAAAGCTAATATCCACCTTTAAATAAACTTTTTTCATCAATTCAACTGTTTCTGTAAAAGTTTGATCGAACTTGAAACAAAATTTAATATTAGCTCTTTGTTCCATCGTGTTTTATGCAGCTTTCAGATTATATATTGTTTCAATAGATATTGTCCAAGTTTCAAGTATTCTTTATTCATTACTTTGAAGATCTCAGTGAAATTTCTCTGCGTTTTTCGTCAATTCATTGATTCTGAGCTACAAACAACAAATGTCAGCTTGCCAATTACGACAAAGAACAAATGTTTAAGATATTTAAAGGAAGGGCTGTGTTGTAACTCGGCGAAAAAACCTTCCACGGTCAGTTTATTCTCCAGACTTGGTGTCATCGGATTACATCTTTTTTCCATCGTTGTAACACGCTCTTTTTCACCTACATTTTTCGGTTGACAAAAAAACTTCGACCATGCCATTCTTCAGTCCGAAGTAAAATTTCTAGAAAAAGATGGGAGGTATGTTTATTAAGGTAGTACTGTTGGTTATAGAATTACTATTCAGAATGAAATGAAACTTGACATATTGGTACATTGTAATAAGATAATGATCCAGTTAAATTTTTAAAGACCTGCAGAGAACCAAAAAAAAAAAGATATTAAAAAAAAATTGCCTTTACCATTGATCCTTATGAGAAATCACAGAATTTCTTTTATTTCGTAAACAGTTCCGTTCAGATTACAATGCAAGTGGTATCAACGGAAAGAAAAAAAAGATCGAACATTTTGGTTACTCACAAATCGAGCTTCAGAGCATATGTGATAAGAGTAACTAGCAAATAATTAAGAAAAATGTACTAAGTACATGTGGCAACACCGTCCAACAGATTATGACGCGCGCGAAATTTAAACATACATCGAATGCGGTATTTTTATTTAGTACT
Organism: Cosmopolites sordidus; assembly: GCA_031761425.1. NCBI lineage: Eukaryota > Metazoa > Arthropoda > Insecta > Coleoptera > Curculionidae > Cosmopolites > Cosmopolites sordidus. The sequence continues at coordinate 17,470 of JARFXV010001462.1, read as the reverse complement.
TTCTATTAATACAGTTATACTTATTACATAAAGTAACACATAACAAAATATATAGTATTACATAAACTTTAATATTGAAGATTTTTCAATTATTTTTAGAGTTACTGTAAGCATACTTCTATCTCTTTTGCTTTTACGCGGCGTTGCCAAATATAAATACTACGGAAGTAAACACAGCACACATTTGACACTTGTGGTATCGACAGTACTACCTTAATATTTTGTATATCGCCGTAAAATTAATGCATCCTTCACAAAGAATGTCGGTCAGAATTGAAGTGTTAGCGCTTAATAATATTTGGTTAATGCAAGAGTTCTTCCCGTTTTTAGCGCTAGATGGCATTGCATCACAAAACCGACGTATCTCCGTTCTACTTCACAGACGCAAATAAAAAATATGGGACGAACTTTTACTTCAACCCTTCAAAAAATTCTCATGTTTTGACAGTAAAAGTTCTAGTATGCCCGCAACAACAAAAAGTGAATGACGAATATATAGACTTGATGATTCATGTGTTTGTGCAAATGGCGTCGATACACCTGATTTTCAGAAATAGGAAATAGGCATAGTCGTAATCTTGTAGTTTCCTTATTTATCTTTAGATACCTCGAACGAATACATGGTCTAAAACGACTTGTTTCTATTAAGCTGGGTCCACACCAATAAAATTTTGCGTGTGTGTTGAATTTACTGGCACAATTTGTTTGAATTATCTGGTGGACAACAGATGGCTCAGTTGGTCAGATGGTGTCAGACCGTCTACACAACGCAAATTTGTATTGATGTGGACCCAGCTTTAAGCTGTGTGCGCTCCCTAATAATAACATGCGATCAATCGAAAAATATGATGATATGACTTTCATTCTATCCTGGTATACAGAATCAACTCCATATACAACAGTATGTTTACCTTACTTTTGACCTCAGAGCAGCAGCCATTATAACCTATAAAGATAAAACAATGCATACAAATATACAGATTTTGAAATGAATAAACAACCCACATGTGCCTGTATTTTTTTATCGCCCCAGCAGTGTTTTGCAGTAATTTCAGGACCCCTCTCGTGTGATTTTACTCAGTTATTGTTTATTTATCCCCACCCTAATTATTTTATGTTATTTTTTTTATTAAATTTATTTGAAACCACCTAGGCAACGCAAGGCTCTAGAACACCGCTCGTTGGCCGATGAGGAACGCATGGACGCCCTCGAGAACCAGCTTAAAGAAGCCCGTTTCTTAGCTGAGGAAGCCGACAAAAAATACGATGAGGTTAATAATTGTGATCAGCCGCCTTAACAGTGTTGTTTTTTTGTTGTTTATCTTATCTGTTTTTGTTTCTTCGCATAATTCTTAATATTTTTAGACGGTTTAGAAAAAAAATTCGTGCGTTTGTCTCAGGCCCGGCGCTGAATTTTTTCCATTTTACTAACAAATATAACAGAATGATTTTTTGGAACATACTTTTTATATATTTAAAAAAAAGCTATCTTGGTAGCAGTGGCGTAATTCGCCGGGAAATTTAAAGTGTCTTAGTGCAAGAAAAAAATATGGTGCTTTGTAGTGTTATGTGTAAATATCTCAAGAACCGGAAGATGCAAGTGCTTTTTTAAAGTGATTTTAATGGTTTTTGTGGCGTGTTAAAAAGGGTTTTTTTGATTCGTTAAAATTTTGGCAAGTTTATCATTAGAGTATACATAATCCTTTATCTTATCTGGCAAATTATGTTACCAACTAACAAATTAATTAACTAGTTTTTTTCTCAGTAAAAGAAAAGATCTAACCTATACGAGCTTATATCGATGTTATAAAAGATTTGTACAAGTTGTACATTATTGTATAGTCTATTTAAAAAAAAAATAATATATTGTTAGTCGTTTCAAGTTTAGACGAAAACGAAAAGACTTAATTTTAAAATAATATTTGTTTATACGGTTTATTTTTTTCCCCAACGGATTGTTCTCGTTCGTAATGTCGATTCGAAAAAAGACTGAGAGCGGAGTTTGGACTAGAAGGAGGCACCTTGGAAATCCGACCGAAACCAGTCCGACTATTCTTTTTTCCTCGCTGTTGGCTACAAAAATGAAAAGTATGTTCCGTCAGTGTTTATATAGTGCTTGGATTTTTGAATCTGTTGAAAAGATCTTTCGTAGTGTTTCTTTTCGATGGGTTCCAGCTCTTGTATACTACTTAAATTAGAAAGTATCCGGACTGATGGAAGTCGTCTGATAATCCAACGACAGTTACAAATTGAAATACTGAATTTAGTACAAAAATAGAATCGAGAATGCGGATTTTTGAATGATACATGTTTAAAAAACACAGACAGAAGACTTCTTCTTATTATTATCCTTTGTCTTATTCTTTTCTTTATCTTAATATTTTTTTTATTATTATTCTTTCTTCATTAGTATTTATTCTTCATTAGTTAGATATCTGATGTAGTTTTGAATCTATTAAGAAGACGTTGGAGACCATTCTCTGTTTCTGATATTAATGTACCGTCATCGGCGTAAAGTAGGATTTGGATAAATCAATGTCCAATACAATATATGACTTAATATCATTTGCACCGTAGATGATTTCATTCATAGTGAAATTGAATAATGTTGGGCTTCATCTTGTCTGATGCCTTGTCTAATCAACCTACTGTATTTTTGATCAATATTATTCTTTTCATCAACAGATATGTCTTTTTTTATGGTATGTTTTTAGTGTAGAGCTTGGTAGGGTTACTTCTCTATAGTTCATTGGCTTTTTTTGGCTCCCTTTTTGTATATTGAAATAATTATGGTCTTTTTTTCCTTTCCATGGATATTTTTCCATCGTTGGTAAGTAATTTTTTTAGGAGGCTTTTTGTCACATCATTTTCAATGTCAAGTCCACTTCATTCATTTATTGAGGATTTTATCTATCCCAGGTTGTTTTCTGTTCTTCAAATGAGATGATATCAATATTATTTACTGTATATTTGTCCTCATACATACAAGTCATATGTCACACATATTCTGTAGGGGATATATATATGGGGCGATCCTGCAGGCCACCGGGAAACATTAATGTTGGTCATTGAATCTTCGAATGCATGGTAAAGTAATTGGTTCCAAGACTATTTTTTCCTGTAAAAAGTCGATTGTTTAAACGGCTGAGTGAAATCAGATCATCAAGGCTTATTTTCCGTAATTGCCAATATATATAATTTCTTCTAACCATCATTGATTCATTTCTGGGCATGTACCTTTCTCATAAGTTTCTTGATGTCGTCGGTTCAGCGTACGGGAGGAGGCTCTCGTAACCTTCGACCGACATACGATCTCTATTTTACGACATTTTGGGGCCACTTTTCATCATGGTATCTGCAATTACTTCTGTTGCATCCCTAACCTTTGTAAGTACGTTTTTATGTGCATTTGATCACAATCATTCAGGCATTGTCGATCCACTGCAGCCTGAAGACGACCTCCCCAGCTTGCTTCCAACCTGAGTTTTCCTCTGCAATTCGGGTCTAATATACTTGATATCTACCCATCGTGTTTTAGGTCTTCTGCGTGGACGTTTATGATCAAGCGATAACCATCTCAGAATTGCTTTGGTCCATCTGTCGTCACATCGCCTCGCTATATGGCCTGTCCATCTCCATTTCAATTCCTTCACCTTTCCAATAATGTCACATACCATCGTCTGTTCTCTGGTCCATGAGCAAGTCTTTCTGTCCCGCTTTGTAATGCCAAGCATACACTTTTTCCATTCCGCTCTGCGCTACCCGAAGTTTTTGAACTAATTATAATATGCTTGTCCATGTTTCACTTCCATGCATCAAAACAGACAGCACGCACTGATCAAAAATTTTTCTCTTCAGACAAAGTGGGAGTTTGTTCTTAAACACTATGTAATGCCCGCCAGCCACACAACACGCCATTCACTTCCCGGGCAATATCACCCTCCATTTATATCCTCTGCCCAAGGTATATGTAGTGGTCCACAACCTCCAAATCACTTCCTAAAATAGATACTCTTCTGTTTTCAGGAAATTTGTTGAACATAACTCTTTTTTGGGTTTATTTTCAAGCATAATGGTTCTCCCTTCCTTTTCAGCTTTTGTGATTCATCTCATTCTTGTGACAGGAGAATGATATCATCTGCAAATCTAAGATGGTTTAAGTATGCACCATTAAGTTTTATTTCATCCTTATATATATATATATATATATATATATATATATATATATATATATATATATATATATATATATATATATATATATATAAATCATCATCATCAGCCCGCATCGATCCACTGCAGGATGAAGGCCTCTTCAGCATGCTTCCAACCTTCACGGTCCTGGGCTTTCCTCTGCCACTCGGGTCCAATATACTTAACGATGTCATCAGTCCATCGTGCTTTCGGTCTTCTTCGCGGACGTTTGCGATCAAGCGGTATCCACTCCACGATTGCCTTGGTCCATCTGTCGTCCCATCGCCTCGCTATATGGCCTGCCCATCTCCATTTCAACTGTTTTACTCTTCCAATGATGTCACAGACTTTTGTTTGTTCCCTGATCCATGCGCAGGACTTTCTGTCTCGTCTTGTAATGCCAAGCATACATCTTTCCATTCCCCTCTGTGCCACCCGAAGTTTTTGAATTGATTGCGATGTGAGTGTCCAGGTTTCACTTCCGTATGTCATAACGGGTAGAACGCACTGATCGAATACTTTTCTTTTCAGGCAAAGTGGGAGTCTGCTCTTAAACACTATGTTGAGCCTACCAAATGCCTGCCAGCCACATTTAACACGCCGTTCCACCTCCCGGGCGGTATTCCCCTCCATGGAAATCCTCTGCCCAAGATATACAAAGCTGTCCACAATCTCTAAATCCCTTCCTAAAACTGAAATTCTTCTGTCCTGAGCGAAGTTATTGAACATAACCTGACTCTTTTTCAGGTTTATTTTCAAGCCAAATGGTTCGCCAGCCCTTTGCAGTTCTTGTATGCGTCTTTGCAGCTCCTCTGGGTCTTGTGAAATGAGAATAATATCATCTGCAAATCTAAGATGGTTTAAGTTAGTTTAAATCTAAATATAATAATAAAAATAAAAGGTTAAATCAGTCCCAGTACTTTATTTAAGTAGTATACATGTTTTTTTTTTAACATTTGCCCCCTTGCTTACCATCTGTGATAAAAATTTTCAGTTAATAGATTTTGTTCACAGAATGGTAAATACCTTATATTTCATAACTGTTTTTAAATATAACACTGAAATCATTAGGAAAAAAAAATAGGTGTCAATTAGAGGTCGTATCTCATACTTGATATTCTACAGGTAGCCCGTAAGTTGGCCATGGTTGAAGCCGACCTTGAAAGAGCCGAAGAACGTGCCGAAGCGGGTGAATCGTACGTGTCAACTTTTGACAGTTTGTCTATTGTTTTTGTCGTGTTTTTTTAATTACAATGAAGCATGCTTCTATGGAGATAGTAAACAGCGATGGAGCAGGCTACGGAAAGCAAATACACTAACGACTTTTTTTGCATTCGTTTGTTTTTTTTTTAATAATTTTCATTGTTGTTCGTTTTATTTTTTTATTGCATATTCAGGGCGCGTCAAAGACGTTCTGTTAAGAGGTTTAATTTTGACGCGCACTGTGTCGTAGCTTTATATTTTTTATTATTTTGCTTGTTTTTGTTCTGCATGATATTTGCGTTTTTGCCAGGTCGCCAGGAAGTTGGTACTGATGGAGCAGGATCTGGAGCGAGCGGAGGAACGAGCAGATTCATCTGATAGGTGCTTATTTTAATTTTGCTTTTGTTTATATGCACGAAGATGTTTTGTTATAATCGCTATCGATGAAACAAAATTATCAAACGAGTTTAGTACAGGAACACTGGCAAAAATTCCGCACAACTGTTAGTCAATGTCACGTTACTGCTGAATGATGTACGGCGTGGTTTTTAATAAAAAAAAAAAGAATATTTGAAGCCATTTAAGTAATGTGAAGAATTTTTGGTTAAATTTACTGTTTTGTGATTTTACTGTTCAGTGGTAATTTTGTTGAAAGATTGCGATTTGATCTTTGAGAATGTGTGGTAACTTTTATTTCCCTTTATAGCAAAATCGTAGAACTTGAAGAAGAACTTCGCGTCGTTGGTAACAACTTGAAGTCCCTCGAGGTATCCGAAGAAAAGGTAATTTTTTTTGCTTCTTTTATATTACATTTATTTTAGATTATATATTACTTTGGTTGGCGAAATATGTATGCCCAAACACATACAGAGGGCGTTAGTTATCCCTTTAGGGGCTAACTTCACTCTAAAATCACAAAACCTGGCTGAGTTTATTTTCAGGTTTTGGGCGAGTTTCGTTAACCATGTTGGCATCATCGGGAGATGTTTAAATACAATTCTACTATTATTGTATTACTTCAATTCTGATCGAAGTTTTTTTTTGTGTAATTTCTATCCTCATCCAATTTGGATAATGATGTTTCTTCAGTTTAGACTGAGTAATAGGTGTTTCGGTTAATAATGTCGATTTTGCTAAGAGATGGCATTACTAATATATTTGTTGGTATGGACTATTGACGTCTATGTTCGTTATTGTCATTGTGCAAAAAACATAGCTTTAAATGTCTGTAAACAGCTGCTGAAAGTTATCGACTGTTGGTTGAAGCTTATGGTGAACATGTTCTAACCTAGAAAAATTTGTCCATGATGGTATAAACGCTTTAAAAGTGGTGATTTTGATATAAAAGACGAGGAACGTCCAGAGCAGTCGAAAAAGTTTGACGATGCAGATTTACTAGCATTATTGGATGAAGACTCAACTCATAAGTTGAAACAATTGGCAGAAGCATTGAATGTTGCCCAATCCATCATTTCTGAAGTTCTACAAGCATTAGGAAAGATCCAGAAGGAAGGAAAATGGTTTCCATATGAATTAAAGGAAAGATACATTGAAAGGCGGAAATCCACTTGGGAAATTTTGCTTGCCAGATCGAAAAGAAAACGTTTTTTGCATCCAGTTGTGATAGGTGATAAAAGTGGATCTATTTCGACAACCCAAAGCACAAAAAATCTTGTATAGAATCAGGCCAACCTTCAACATTACAACCACTGGGCAATGAACATGGAAAGAAGGTTTTACTTGGTATTTGGTGGGATAGTAGCTGAGCCATGTATTACGAACTGTTCAAATCTGGTCAAAACGATTACTAGCGATCGAAACCGACAACAATTGATTACATTCAACCAAACGTTGAAGGATAAACGACTAGAATATGTCCAAAAATACAATGAAGTAATTTTTAACATGACGTGCTCGGCCCCGTGTTGCAAAACGTGTAAAAAACTATTTGGAAAACCTTAAATGTTGCGATAAATCGACATTATTAACCGAAACATTTATTACAGGTCTATTAATTTTCTAAATCTATGGTCAATCTCAATATTTGCAATTGATTTCATAAATCTTCATATTTTGACCAACAAAAATACGGTAACTTTTGTTTCTGGAGTTGGCATAACTATCCTTGATATGACAGAAGTCAACTTGAGACAGTTTCATAGTTTCGAAAAAAAAAATTACCATCTACAAATGTTACCGTTTACCCTCTTGTTGTTTGCATATGTGATGGGCATACAATTTCTCATTGATATTTCATTAATCAAAATGTACAACTTTTATTGCACACAGTGTTTTTGTCACATTTTGACTTTGAAAACGTTTAATTTGTTTATTCACTAAATCGAAATCGTTTAGGCCAACCAACGCGAGGAAGAATACAAGAACCAAATCAAAAACCTCACCACCCGTCTAAAGGAGGTACTTGGACGTTGTTCGAGTGTTTTCGTTTACAGTGTTGCCAGTTTTTAAAGCATCTAACTTACCATAACAAAAGCAGTGCGATGTTGCCGCGGCTGGTTGTTTTCCTCTTTTAGTCTTTTCTCTTTCGCCCTCTCTTTATCTCTAGTGTCTTAACCCCTCGATACTTTTGATATTTAGTTGTTTTTTTTTGGCGCGTTATTCGACGAGAGGGTTGTGATTCCTCGTCGAATGTCGCGCTGGATTTTTTTTAAACGCATATTGTTTTTTTTTTTTTTGGTTTGATGTTGATTTATTTTTTGTTGTTTTTTTTTGTACTAACGCAGGCAACTTTAAAAGAAGAAGAATACGCAGTAACATTAAAGCAGGTCGAACAGCAGCTCAGAGAGGTAATTCGAAGAACACGCTTCAGAAACCGAACCCATTCGTAGATCCGGAATGATAGGGTTGACGTCTTTGACTGTTTGTGTTTAAATTAACTTGCCTCCATTTTGCAATCGATTGTTCACAGTGGTAGATTTTTTTTGTTGTTTATCGACGCATCAGCATTTAAGGTCATTTAGCGTCTGTCTATCTTTCCCAATATTTTTACTTGAGGTCCTTTAAAGTCGGGTAGACAACAAACACAAACATCCAAATAAAGGAACAGTCGGTTGATTGTGTAAACTGTTTCGATTATTTATGTTTGTTTAATATTGAATTATAAAGATTAACAAGTTTGCTGATTCTTTGAACAGTTGTTCGCATATAAAATCAGATTGGTCACAAACGTTAACTGATTCGATGAACATTATATCAATAACGGAACAGTCGGTTGAGTATGAACAGTTTTGATTATATTTTTTTATTTCATTTGAAATTATAGACGTTAAAAGTTCCCAAGTTAATTCTACGAACAGTTCGCACATGAAAACAGATTAGTCACAAACGTTAACAAAGCCTATGAACTGTATATCAATAACAGAATAGTCAGTTCTATGAACAGTTTTGATTTTTTTTTTAATTCGGAATTATAAACGTTAAAAGTTTGGTAATTCTATGAACAGTTGTTTGCATATGAAATCACAAACGTTAACTGATTCGATGAACAGTATATCAATAACGGAAATTAGTTTTGATAACAGTTTAATTGGTTAAATTGTTAGAGTTCTGTTTGATACGAACTGTTCACTGAATCAAACGACTGACTTTGCTAATATTTTTTTGTGAATGGCAGTGGTAAGTCTTCGGTTTTACTGGTTACATATACAGTCAAAGACCGTCAACCGAGGTTGTACAGTTGCATCTATACATAGGCATCGTTTGTTGTGTTCACACCCTGTATATTTTACCCCTTCTCCATCATCTTCGTTGGTCCTATGATATTGTTCCTGTAGAACTGTCTTTTAAGTCATTTTTATCTTTTTTCTGATACATTGGTGAAACGTTTTTGTCGTAGAACAGGTTGGGAAAAGGCCTACATCTTCCTATGGATACATTTAAATTTAACGAGCGTATATATTTTGTATTTTTTTAAAATAATTTAATTAAAAGAAAAGATCTGTAGTGTTGATGATCTCAAGCATGTCTAAAGAAATCGCTTTTTGTGTTATTTTTGTTCAGGCCGCAGTGACCAGAGAGCACAGCGAAGATAAAATCCGCAATATTTCAGACAAATTGCGTGAAGTAAGTCTCCCCACACAGTAAAATACTTATTTTTATCTACAATTCTTGTTTTTTTTTTAAATTTTACGATTATTTCAATAAAATGTTAGGTTCTCAACTTAATTCTTTACCTTTTTGACTACTGTTTATCAAACAAGTCATACAAACTTAGTCTTCGAAGTAATTTCCTTCACTCTCGCCATCTTTCGGGCAAATGTAGAATTCCAGATTTTAAAAAAATCGTGGTGGTTTTGATGTGATAAGTCATTGAGACTTTTTCCGACTTCGTCAAGAGATATGAAGCGGCCATCAACCAGGTTATGTGGCAGCGATCGGAAAAGATGAAAATCCTAATGGATCAAGTCTAGAGAATACGCCGGGTGATTCTTTCCAGAGTCGTTTTTGTTCTGTGTGCGTGAACCAGGCTGGAGCAAGTCACCATACACACAGCATCGCCTTTTTGGCGCGGATATTTGGTTTTGCAGTACTTGTTGATAGTCCGCCAAGGTGCACCCACAATTTTCGCCTCTGGATTATCCTAGAGGATCCATTTTCATCGAGAGAAAAATGGCACCCGCGCATCAATCACTTTACTTACAAATACTGTATGAAACAACATTATCTCCTAAAGTCGCACAACTCATGTCTGAGGTTTCCTTAGCCTTTTTTTTTTTTTTTAAGGCAGTGCCTTAAATATTACTTTACCGCACGACATCGTGTCTACGCTCATATCGACGCTGAAAGATGGCGCTTTAAAATAACGATATGACAGGAAAAATTCTGATTCGATTAGGTTCTGTAGTCGATGAAACATAAGAATCCGAGAATTAAGATGAGGACGTAACATTTAGCACTAATTGAGGGGAATCAAAGCACGGAGGATAATTCCAAGTTTGGTTAATCTTCACTCTGTATATACCAGTAAGGTATACACGTTGATTGGATACTTTTATAATGCTTTCATTTCAAAGCATTTCATTGTAAAGTAAAAATAGACTTAGCTAGACAGAGAAGAAGAGAGCTATACTTCATCTCTATCCAGTGAAAATGCATATAAATTCTGTCAAAAAAAAACCGGGAATTGATCATTTGAAAAGCCCGCTTAAAGGGATTATCAAAATTATTTTTTTCGGTAAGTTGGCACAACTGTCCTCTATACTGACGCGGAGTTTGAACATCATCTGTCATTTAGTTTGTTTACAGTGCTCGATTTTATCAATTCTTGACAAGTGTTTTTTGCGATTTTTACAATGGAAAAAAGCATCGAACAAAAAATTCGTCTTAAATTTTGCAGTGCAAATGGAGTTTCGTGTGCCGAGTCGCTGAAAATGTTGCAGAAGGCCTACGGTGAATCTATTCAAAAGCGGTCGAGATGTGATGGAAGATTTACCTCGCTCTGGTCGTCCATCAACGTCTTCAACTGAAGTTAACATCGTTAAAGTAAAGGAAATGGTGACTGAAAATCGTCATTTAACTTTGAGAGAGATAACCGCTGATCTTTCTGTGTCTAACTATTCAATTCGTACCATTTTAAGCGATTGTTTGGGCATGAAACGCGTTGCCGCTGAGCTAATTAGACAAACTAAAAGAAAATATGAAAACAATCCAACTTAATGAAATAGAAAAAGATTTCCAAAAAAATAACATACGAAATGTTTACAAAACTTTTAAAACTAAATTAACAGGCTATCACCCCAAAGTCTTTGCGTCCAAAATTAGCGGGCAATTAGCTCTAAATAACCAAAATAATTTCAAAGAACTTGCGAAATATTTTGAACAACTACTAGACTGTCCTGAGCCCTGATTACCAACACTAAACCCTAAACAAACAAACCCAGATTCATTATCATCTAATGAAGATGAAATAATTAGGTACAAATAAAGCGACTTAAAAGTAACAAGGCTTCTGGTGAAGATGGAATCACTGCTGAACTTTTGAAATCCGCTAGTCCAGGTACAATCAAGGAAATAACCAAAATTCTACAAGAAGTTTGGCGAAGCGAACGGATTCCGGAAGATTGGAAAGATGCTCTAATCTATCCACTACATAAGAAAGGAGATAGAACGGATGTAAACAACTACAGAGGGATATCTCTTCCCTCAGTTTGTTACAAGATTCTAGCTCAATGCCTACTAGACAGAGCACAAGGACAGTTAGAACCTAAAATTGGTGAATATCAAGCAGGTTTTCGACCAGGCAGATCCTGCCCGGAACTGATCCTGCATCTAAAGTTAATCCTAAGACATCAAAAACTGTACAATAAAAATCTCGCCTGTACATTTGTGGATTTCATTCTATTCTATTGACCGCGAATCTTTATTCCAAATATTGAAAGAATAAGAACTAGATCTGAAAACGCTCTTAATTATTAAAACAACACTAACACAAGGTCAAAAGTTAAATTCATGGGTGGACTCTCGCCACTCTTATTTAACTGTGTTCTAGAAAAAAAGTAATACAGGCATGGCGTGTAAAAAATCGACCCTGGATATTGACAAGCCCATTAAACTGGGGAGAACCAACATCAAAATTGATTCCCTGGCGTTTGCTGATGATCTAGCAATTTTGGCTCTAGATATATTAACGGCACAAAAACAGATTAAAATCGTAAAAGAAACAGCAGAAAAGGTAGGATTCCAAATTTCCTTTGAGAAGACAGTACATGACCTACAACAGGCTAAGAACACCATTTCTAAAAACTAAAAACAAAATATGGTAACATTAGACGAGTCTCTCAATTTAAGTATTTGGGTAAATAAATCAAGGAAAACTGGTTGGAATAAGGTTGGAATAAAAACACAAAATTGAAATATCACAACACAGTTATTAAGCCAGAATGTCTATATGGCGCAGAAATGTTCATTTTGAATAGAAAGAGAGGAGATTGAAAAGGAAGAAAGAAAAATCTTAGGCCCCAAACAAATAAATAGCACAACATACCGACTTCTAGAAAACCAACCGAGTAGGATAACTAGACAAATAGTCGAATTTTATGAAAATAGGAGTAGAGCTAAAATAGAAACAATGAAATGGATTGCTGCAATTAAAGAGGACCTAAGATTAGCAAATATTATACAAAGTGAAATTCAGGATCGAAACTGTTTCAGACACAAGGTTAACACTTGGGAGGTTGACCAGAGAGAAAAATGTAGGAAAACCGGAACAACTTGGTCTGACGAGAGGAAAAAATGCGCATAGTGAAAGAATGAAATCAGCATGGGCGCAAAGGAAGGCTAACAACAACAAACGCCTCTAATTGTACTTCGCGTGGTCCGCCAGGGCCTTTACGTGAATAATAATAAACATTTTGTTTTATTGGCCAATTTCCGGTACTTTTTTAACAGAATGTATTTCTTTCACCGAAATTACAATAATGTGTTCAAAAATAATTTAATTGATACTAAATCTGAAGCAAGCATTGACTTTTTGCTACTCGGCCAATTTTAACAGAAAAAAAGAACACCAAATCAACATGTACACTTTGATTTTTTCGGAATTATTCCTCCTATTGGAGAATTCAAATTAAAAAAAAGTTCAAATTGCTCGAAAAACAAAAAAAAACTCTTCTTTTTACTACTCCGCGGTAAAATATTGCACGTCACTTAAACCAAAAGTGTTTTTTGTGTCTTTTGGTTAAAGGGTCGACAATCTACTTCATTTCATCATATAGCTTTAGTAAAAATGGGCACAGGTGGAAAAGAAATCTATAATAAATCACCTATTCTCATTTTCTCGACACATCACTTCAATTTCTTGGTGTTTGGTATTGGTTTCTTTTATTTTAATCCTTCATTGCACATGTAAGTATTTATTTGACCCCAAACAGTAGTTCTTTTCGCTTTTAGTTCACATATACATGCATGTTAACTGCTTCTAAAACACGTTCTGGCTTTTTAAAAATATTATGCTTTAAAACTAACCATACAGAAAACATATAGTTAACGTGCTCTCATTTTGAACCTAGAATCAAATTTTCTTTGCTAGAGCGTCTTAACAGTATGTTTTCTCTTTCTCTCCTATAAGAAATAAAAGAATTTCCACTAAAAACATTTTGTTCTCAACTCTAGGCTGAAGCTCGCGCTGAATTTGCAGAGCGTTCTGTCCAGAAATTGCAGAAGGAGGTCGACAGACTCGAAGGTATGTACCACAGTTCATTATACAATATCAAAAGTAATTTTTTTCCTACAATTTCGGCATATCAATTACACAATACACTCTGTCGTTTTTCTAACAAGAGTGACCGTATTTAATATCGATCAACTGGTCTTTTTGATGGCTGAAAACAATCAAATTGATTTTAAAAAGTTTGGTTCGGAAAAACAAATTGATTTTTCACGATGCGGTTCAGAAAATTCAATGACAAGAATCCTGCTGTACAGTTCCATTTTTAAGGCCGAATATTTATGAACGGCGATGTAGCTATTGCTATAGTGATATGATGGATAAAAGTGTTTTACGAATTTGTTTTTAGTTCTCTAAATATACAATAACTTGATTATAACAATAAACAGATTATATCTAAAAGACATTAAGTAAATATAATTTTACATGTGAAGCTTTTAGAATCATACGTGCAACATGCAGTCAGGGAACTAAATGAATTATGCGTCTTGTAAAATCGTTTAAAAGCTCGGTGTAAACCAGATTTATTTTAACTCAAACTGTGTTGTCCGAAATGACACAAATAAAAAACCTATTACATGGCAAGTTTTTAGAAGCAAATGTTTTTAATGTATTTATTGTTCTCCAGCTAATTTTATGTTACCGTTTCCATTAAAATTATCAGAAAAGTTTAGAGGATCGTTTTAAAAAATTTTGTTAGAACAAAAAATATTTTTTCACACTGCGTTAACCTGACATGCAACTATATACAGTAACGCTTAAACTCGACTAGATTTACCACTAAACACTAAATAATTCTCTTAAAACTTCTCGATGGGCATTTTGCTAACCATGTTAGCATCATCATGGGATAATTCAATCTGTTTTCAAATTCCAAACACCACATCACTTGTTGTGTGGTGAATCTCTTTGAGTTTTGCGTTTCCCACCGAAGGTTCCAATAGAAGAGTTGAGTAACACTTAAGGCAAAAGGTCATTGAACAAAAGTAGTGAGCCAGGTCTGGCAACTTCAAAAGATTATTTTGAACCTACCAAGAAATGAAACAATTGGGCCAATTGAATGAGGCTTTGTAACAGAAAAAATGTGTTATCTTTCACCATGACATTGCTCGACCATACATATATTTGATCACTTTTCAGAAATTATTATAATGTATTGTTGTTCATCCACTATATAGTCTTGACATTGTTGCATTGGACTTTTATTTATTTGTGAACGTGGTCACACAAATAGGTTCAATGGTAAAAACCGAAAAGGCCAAAAGAAGTGATAACAGTAGAAAAAATAGAAGAATGAATTAAATTATTGTGGGTACAAGACATAATAGTAGCCCTCAAATATTAAAATTGTGAGAGGTACATGTGCATTGCATTTTACAAACAGAGGGTAATAATTAAAAAAAACATTAAGTAAATCTTGATTTACATATCAGGTTTTTAGAAAAAGAATAAAAACTTAAATAATATAATAAATATATATATACTTAAATATATAAAAACTTTTAAAAAAAACCCAAGACAAATTTTATTTTACATGCCACATTTTTAGCAAACCAAAACAACATAAATGAAAAAAATTTCATGGAAGTGATAACATCAGAAAAAATGGAAGAATAAATTTAAAAATTATTGTTGATACTAGTACATACATGTATTCACCTGAATTATTAAATTTAAAAGACCCCAATATAAATATTGTTTTACATATTAGGTTTTTAGAAAAACAATAAAAACATAAATGAAAAAATATCAATAGAATATATATATATATATATATATATATATATATATATATATATATATATATATATATATATATATATATATATATATATATATATATATATATATATATATTTATTCTATTGATATAGAATATAGAATGATACTAGAAAAGGTTTCTAGGTGTGAATCCTGGGGAGTGGGCAGATTGATCAACTAGATTATCTTGATAATGGCTGCAAAGTGGAAGCCAAAACTTTATGATATGTACAAATGTTTTCAACTTAGGTAAAATATTTCTCTTTGCTTTTGATTATAACAACTTAAAAGACCCCAAGACAAATTTTGTTTTACATAGCAAGTTTTTAGAAGCATATGTGCAGCAGGACGTCAGAGATGTAAATTGATTTTGCCTCTTGTATAATATTTTAGAAAATTGTGGTAAAACCAGAAATGATCCTAGAGATATATAAAAAAGTAATTTTATATATCGGATTTTTAGAAGCAAACATGTTCAATATATTTGTTGTTATCTAGCCACGTTACCTTCAAATAGACCAGTTTGTAAGATTTACGTTGTTGCCAGTTTTTTTTTTCTTTTTCTTATTAACTGTTTTACTTTGCTTTGTTTTTTTTTTATTAACCATACCTTCCCCTTTTCTCCTTTCCCATTTGCAGACGACCTCTTAGCGGAAAAAGAAAAGAACAAAATCCTCGCCGACGAAATGGAGGCCACATTACATGATATTCAAAACATGTAATCAACTCTATAAATTTCACTCTTATTCGACCATTCATGTTATTTTACACTATATTCACCAGAATTATGAGCCCATTCGGAAGGGCGATGTAAAATACTGCGCAGTTTCCTTTGATAATAATGATATATACTCCCATCTGTCGGACATTCCACGAAGCTCGCCGTAGTCACAATTTTCGATGTCCAGTTTCTTTGGTGCTTCAGTTTACGTTAGTTTTTTTTGTTTCCCTGAAATGGTGGCACTATTTTTTTATGCTTTTTTTTAATTAGATCTCAACAATTACAAAAAAGTATTTTTTTAAAGAGATATTGCCATTATTTCCTATATTAACATATATTTTTAATGAACAAGCATTTTGAGCACAGTCGTCGCACTTTTTTTTGCCATGCAGAGTTTTCTTCGCGTGAAAACAAAAATTATTTAAATTTTGTTCTAGTTCGTTAGAAACTATTTTTCTAGTTTTTTTTATAGATAAATATATAACCGAGTTACATTTTTATATCATTTGTTTTTATTTGTGATAAAAATTAGTTGCAATATGATGGAAAAAGAAACACTGCCCTAAATATCGATGTTTTTTTAATAAAAATAAAGAGAACCGGCCGCTCAAGACTTATGATTTTTTAGTCATCATCATTCCAGTGTGTTTTTTTGTAAACATTGTATATTTTTTCATTTTACTAGTTCTTTTTTATATAGATTTTAAAATGCAAGAGGTCAATGGTGACTTTTTCACTCACAGATTTACTTAAATAAAAAAAAATGGTCGCGTCTTCATTGAAGAACATTTCACGAAAATGTTGTACATAAGTCCTAAAAATGAAGATTCTTTTTATAAAAATAAGTGAACGAGTCACCATACACGATAAGAATCACTGAGCAATTATTACGACAAATAATTCAAATAATGCAACAAATGAAAAGTATTAAAATTTATGGATAAACAAATTTTATTTTAAAACATTTATTGTTTATATTTTCTAATAATACGAAAGGATGTATTTTATGTAGCAGTTGTACACTAATTGGTTAATAATTATATATTTAATGATTTTCTTTTTTGTTTTTTTATTTTAATTTTTTAGCTGCTTTACTTTCCCAGTTCCCTTTTTCTGTTTGTGGTGTTGGCATGTTGATTTTGCTTTGCTAAAGTGTGAGAATAACTTCAGTATCGTCCTTATGTAGTCTTTTCAATGAATGGCAATGGTAAACGTCGAGAGGGCCAAAGTCTGGAATGTTTAGAGTTTTTCTTGCAATGGTATACCGGTATTTAAGTTGATGTTGTGCGGGTATTTTCAATACAGATCATCATACAGTCGATGATTTACACACTATATACATACCATACATACATACCATACATGCATACCGTACATACATACATACATACATACCGTACATACAT
>JARFXV010001461.1:257500-270321 GCA_031761425.1 Cosmopolites sordidus | reverse complement strand
ACATTTTTCTATTTGAATGCTTTCATATACATCTAAAGTCCTATTGTTATTTACCCTTTTAACCAGTGTTAAATTATTAATGTCTATATTGTGGTCATGTCCGATTGCATGCTCCCATATCTAATGTAGGCAATGTGTTATTACCCAGGACTTCTTTTAATTTATTATATGGTTTGTACACAACCTTAATATCCACTTTTTTCAATTTTCTCTAGCCTTCGTGTTAATTGGACATAAAACGGTATTACTATGAATTTATTTTTGTTCTGATCTTTTTGAAAAGTCGAAGATTCATTCAATAATTTTCTAAAGTTCTGTTTTCTAATTAATTTATCTACGATGTTCTTATTATAACCATTCACTTCGGATACCTCGCTAATTAATGTTAATTCTTTGTTATAATTATCTTCGTTTAAAGGAAAATTGATTAATATATTTCCATAAAATTTAAACTAGCCATTTTATTTTGGAAGCTATGATTCGAATCGTTAGGAATGTATATATATATATATATATATATATATATATATATATATATATATATATATATATATATATATATATATATAATTTATTATGTCTCAACAATTATTTACACAATGTTATTGACAAAACGCTGCATGATAAGTATTTTTAATTGAAACAATATATCATAGGAAAGCCCATGGTGAATTGAAAACAATAATAACTTATATGCCTATACAAGCAACATGTAAGAGCCTTCAGAACAAGCCTTAAAAACTTCATATAAGAGTCAATGAAAATTAGCAACTCAACTGAAATTATTGAAGTGTCTATAGGTTCAACTCAATCAATGTAAATATATTTTTTTTATACAATAATGCTCATGTTTATTCCTCTGTTTTAATTCCCATTTTATTTTTGTTGGCACGAAAGATGTAATATTCCACATCTAGAATTTCTCTACTGTAACTATTTTTATTAATAGAAATTTTTTTCATATTTATGAATGCTGGGTAAGATAACTCGTTATAAACTTTGAATTGTATACTATATATTAAACAGTAGCCGCTCGTGAGGGAGGGTGTTGGGGCGCCGCCCCTCCAGCATTTATCACAGTAAACAATTTTTCAGAGCAAAACACCATATTTTATTTGTATTCAATTCCTTCCCTTCTTCATTTTCCTGGTTCAGCTCCTGTATAGGGTTTCAATAGCACGAAAAGTAAAAAAGAGGAAAGGGAAAGCAATACATTTTCAGCAGCACTAGTTGCTTCTACGCCCTCCCACTTTAAAAACCCACGAGCCGCCACTGATATTAAATCGATTATAACATTTAGTTATTATTTTATCATCAATGATTTAATAATAGCGAATTTTTGTTTTGTTTCTTTATTTGGCAATCAGAATTATATATATTCTATAAGCCAAAGTCCTGACTGGGGTTTTTCCCTTAATTTGACATGTTCATCTCAAGAGGCGATTCCCCAATAGTTAGTCTAACCTTTGCTGATAATTGTTTTAAACAAGCACAAATATCCAAACCGAAATAGCACGATTCGACCCGTTTCCAGGCCAACCCTCGGTATAACTGGTCTGTCACCTTAGACACCGCAGCTAACTCAACCTGCATTAATAGAAAATGAGATTATTTTGTCGATAAATAATTCGTTAAATAATTCTGACATTTTGTAAAGCTTTTACCAAAGGTATAGCAATTGCATTCATTCGGCATTTAAAAATACATTTTTGTAATATGGAAATTATTTTTTATTTAATACAAATATTTTAGTATTAAAATATCAATATACAAATATGAATTTATACTACAATAAAAAAAGGGATATTTAAAAAATATATGATATATAATATACGATAAATGAAAAATATATTCAATTTATTTAAAAAAAAAATAATAATTTCAGAACTGTCTATAACATAGCAATAACGAAAATTTTGGAATATGTTAACTTAATAGCTCTTCAAGAAATACTTTCTAACGAAAAATGTAAAAAAGTATCAACACCGAATATATTCAACAAAGATTTAGTAATGCAAGGCTTAAATACTAAGTGATTATTCCCAAACAAACTAGAACCTTCGGGGAAATGTGATGAGATATTTTTTTCATCTCACCCCATACACGTATGTCAGAAGTTTGTTGGCAAGTCTATATCGAAATGCAAAGCGAATATATAAGCTTAGTAAATTGATTATTAGGTAAACGTCAAGCCCAAATCAGAACTTTGCAAGAGGTTTTCATCAAAGACGTCCCCTGCCAAACGTACTTGTTAAGTGGTCTGCAATAGTTATATTAGTTGGAAAATATACCTTATATCAGAGTGAAATCACTAATAAATTACGTATAAGTAAATTTAACCGAGGTAGCCAATACTTGGTGGAAATTCATTTTTAATAAATAAGCAAAAATTAATATTTAAAATGTCCACTATATTTACAATTGTATGTACCAGGTGTCCCATTAAGGAGGGATCGCGACCGTATCTTGAAAACTATTTATCCCATAGCTTTGGGGGAAAAAAATTGTACTAAAAATGATCATGAGAAATTCACCGCAAATATTTTTAAACTTCTAAAACGACCGCAAGAGGGCGTGACGAGCTAAACATTTTTAAAAATAATTTTTTTGTGTATTTTCAAGTGTTAACGGAGTAAGAAAAATTCTCAGTTATAATTAGCAAACTGTCTCCTACAACTTTGTTTTATGACATTTTGTCATAATTTCACGAAAAGAGGGGTGGGGGGAGTTTTACCTGTTGAGATAAAAAGTCGTCTAATGTCCGTTTGCCTTAACCGATTTTCCTCAATTTGGATTCCTTTAAAAAGGCAATTGATGGGACAATCAGATAATCTGGGAGATAAATTATTTAGTTTATAAATGAAACCGCGAGGTGGCGTTACATTCAACAATAGTTTTTTGAAGTTTTGTTCAGTTTTTTCAAATGGAATGGTACAGCTTTGCCTACATGGCAAGAAAGGTAATTTAAAGAGGAATCATCCAGTGAAAACCCGAAATCGATATCTCTGACATGTCAAGAGATATTTCGATTTTTCTGAAAAAATCAGTTATTATTTCACTACTACCTGCATTAAGTTAAAAAATATTAACCTAATGTTTGCCTTCCTTCATACTTTACCCATGCTTAGGACTGGTCCAAATTCTTCGTGCCATATTAATTTGGAGCGTGTTAAAGACCAACGGGCCAACAACGAAGATAATAATAATAACAACAGTCAAATAAAATTAACAGCACAACAGTCTAATAATTAACAGAATCTGAACTTTAACGCCTTTCTAAATGTTCAAAATGCCTTCCATCCTTAGAAATGCAAAGATTTATTTTTCGACGAGTACTAAAAACGGCAGCTCCAATTTCCGCTTTTGAAATGCTGGTTATTGAATTTTGAATTCTTTCAATCATGTTTTCTCGTGTGGTAGGACGAGTTTGAAATATATATATATATATATATATATATATATATATATATATATATATATATATATATATATATATATATATATATATATATAACATTAAGAAAACTGAATAACGCACAACCAAGAGAATGCGTAATAATTGTACCAAACTTGGTGCCTTGAAACTATTTATATCATGTGAAACAACATTCAATGCCATTAATGTTTGAAAATCATTTCGGTCAAATTTTCCCCGCGGCTACTTCTGACAAAGCGCATGCTGTCGATCTAATTTCCGACGACTTTTTCGACTAATTGGGGTCTTATATCCGTAATTGTCCGAGTTATGGTGACTTCCAAGGCATCAATAGCTGCTGGTTTATCGGCATACAGCAAATATTTTACATAACCCCAAAGAAAATATTTCAAAAGCATTAAATCATATGACCTTGGTGGTCAATCAACAGGTCCGTTCTTCGAAATAATTTTCTCACTGAATTTTTTCTTCAATAAATCGTTTGTTGTGTTGGTTATATGGTATGTGGAGCCACCCTCTTGGAACCACAGCATCTCCAGATCAATACCGTTCAAATTCGGAATTTAATGATCCACGTAGTCGAATAAGAAAGCCCAACTTTTTATGAACGGCGATGAATTGGTAAATTTGGATCTTCATCAACACTGGCCGGCAAAAGCGGCGATATTTTATTCGGAACTACAGTTTTTTGTCCTGTTCTTATTTTAATATCAAGTAGCGTGAAATTCGTTCAGGATTTGTCGATAATACATCACGAAGTTCAAATTCACAAAGTGCTCACAAGATACATACTTATCTGGCAATGATTTGTTCATTTGATGCAAACTTCTTTAGATCCAGACATTTTTCATGCTTGGACACAGCACGATATTGGAGGGGATCAAGTCCGGAAAATAAGATGGATGAGGCATTAATTCGTAGTGCAAATTGACCAATTTCGCTGTTTCACTGCGGACGAATAGACAAATGCATTGCCGCGGTGAAACAACACTTTCTTCTTCTTCTTTAGTTGAGAGCATTATTTATTAACTCTTCGTAAAATGTGGCCACTGATACACGATCATATTCCTTTGTGATCGTCTTTCCTTTTTCCAAATAGTCGATGAAGATAATGCATTACCAATCGTATAAATAGTGACCAAGACCTTTCCGGCCGATGGAAGCGTCTTCGTTTCTTTTTGCTTAAATGTTCGTTTAAGATGTTCGAGTACGAGCTCGTCCAAGATGTTTATCATCTCAACAACTTTTCTAACTTTCACTATGTAATCGGTTAACCTAATATTACCGATTTTGTTGACCTTTTTATCAGTTGCGATCTCAATGAGGCTTAAGACGCCTACGAGGTCTCATCGCAGTGGACTCACGTCCCGATTCGACCATACTGAAATGCAATAAACCATTTATGAACCATAAACAATATAGAAATTTTCCATAACATTTTTTTAAAATTTCTTCGACATACCCAATAGTTTTTCTATACAAAAAGTAGTTATTAGTAAGTTAATCAACAAAAGAAATTTGTTTTTAACCATGATAACTAAAATATCCAATTAATATGTTCTGTTACTGTGCCGAACTAATCTGTCTAAGTTAAATTTCGATGTGAATTATTACAAGGAAATGAATGTGAAGAGGCAAACAAGTATTCTCAAGAAATTGGGGAAACACCAGATGAACGATCAAATTTCTTTTAAAAATATAGTTAGGCTCATGTATTATTCCCAAAGTGTTGTAACTGTAATATATAGTACATATAATATGCTACGAGAATAGTGAAAATATCAATAATATTCATATAAATATGAAATGTTATTACAATGTATCGGTAATATAAGTGTATTAGGCTAAAAAGTCCAGGATATCATTTAGTTTACTACTTTTTGACATATTTTTAACGAAATGCAGAATGTAATATCCAACATAATTATAGGCAATAAGGAAAACTAACCTTTTCTAGATTATGAATATCTGTTTAAGTAACAAAAATATATAACAAAACTAACGGGAAAGTTATGCTATTAAATATGAAGGAATAACGGTTTAGAAAAATGATCGCAAATAGTGTGTAGAGCAACCGCAACTCCTTTTTGAAAAACTTTGTCAGGTGCAGTGAATGTACCTTATATTGCCTCAGATCTCTTTTATGTTTAATTCAATGTGAGCAATGTTCAATGTGTTCAATGCATCCTCTTTTCAGGCTGAATTTCCGACTTTGTTCACTTAATAATAAATAAAAAGTTTTCTTCAAATGAAGTCTTGCTATTTTTAATATTGTTATAATTAATGAAATTTCTCGAACTTTTTCATTAATATATTTAATATAATCTAAAGTAATACTAAATTGTAATAATAAAGTAATCAATTATATTCATAAAAATATAGAGTATTTTCTTTATTAAAAACAGAAAAAGCAAGGAAATTCTACTATTTCAAACTTCAAGCAAAACAAAAACATACGATATTAGTACAAGAAACTAAACCAATAGAAACTTAGTTTGTTCTAAGATGATATTGATTTTAGATAAAATAATATAAGGGATGTAGATTTGGATAGAAAAAATTATGGGTAATAAAACAAACAAACGAATAACATAAAGTGTTATTCGTCATTTCTGGTAGCGAAACTGTGAAATATTTTGTTTTCCTCTAAAATATTTTTTTTATCGTTAAAGGTATCTAAACCTTATGCGTGTTCAGTATGTTCCTTAATTTCCTAATTTTGGGGTATGCTTGTTAATAGAAACATTTTATTTATGAATTAAATTGCCTATGAAAACTAGAAAAATGTGGGAGAAAAACCAAATTTGTGCAAGTTTGAGTACATTAAGGGCGATTATATTTAAACTTCAAGTTATTGTTAATAGAATTATTAATTCATTTTAATCGGGTAGTCGTATATGTTTATCGGTTAGAAACTCAGGATTAGAAGTATAGAACAATCTGAAGTTGACTTGGTCTCCTGCTTCCCATTCTTCTCTGAAGACTGGAATTCGACACTGACCTTCGCCACTCGCCTTTCGTCGCGGTTAAAAAGCTACAGAAGCAGTTCGAGGCAGTTGCGCCGTTTATGGAGAGGACTGCTCGAGATTGGTTTGTCAAGTTCAAAAATGACAACATCTAGCTCGATGACACTCCCCGTTCTGGTCGACCTTCCGATTTCGTCGGACCATCGTCATCGTCGACCATCGTCGAGGACCATCTTAAAATGCTTTTGAAGTAGGACGGCCATAAACATACCGATAATTGGCTGAAAAGATGAACTAATAGAAATATCTTATTGTTTGCTATTTTTTATATGTGTATTTATATTGCTACTTTTTTATATACCAGCTAGACGTCGTTTTAATCTTTTTCCAAAGGTTCTCGATCGGATTTAGATCCGGGGACTGTGAAGGCCACTTTAACTCTTTAACTTTTCGGACCACTGCTTCACTACTTGAGCCGTATGTTTGAGATTATTATTTTGTTGGTAAACGCAGAGTAAAGGAGTCGGATTTAGATCCGGGGACTGTGAAGGCCACTTTAACACTTTAACGTGCTTCGGACCACTGCTTCTACACATAAGCCATATGTTTGGGATCATTATTTTATTGGCAACCCACTGTAAAAGAAATTCTCTTCAGCTTAGGGTAGCATAATTGTCTTTAAGATTGATAACTAAATTTATTTTGTCATATTGTTTTTGGATCACATGATTATTTTAAATCTTTGGCATAAGACTTGTTTAGGATTCTCAATTGAAAACATAAGATTTGGATTTTGGTTTCTCAATTGCAAAATTAAACGCCTGTATTCATCAATACAGTACCTAGCGCGGCCCATAATTACTTTAATATAGTGGGAGATGGATTAGCTTTTGATGCATCAACAAAATAAATACATATTTTATTAGAATTGAAACGCGAAAACGTGTAGAGGATTAATATATTCTTATTTTTTTGACTACTGAAGAGCGAATCATTAGGAGGAAATATATTCTTTAAGAAGATAGGCAGCAATAAAATGCGCTGATTATATTGTAAATTGGAAAAGAAAACTAGTTTTCTAAAGGTTTTTTTTATCACTCTTATTTTATTGACCACCTCCGTGTGACAATAGATCAAAATTTAACAAACAGTATGTAGAATTTTTTACATAAGAAATATAAAAATATCAGAACTTTATAAAATATATTCTTTTTATATGATATCTGCAGCAGAAGTATATGCGGTATTAATATGTCGCACAACAAATAACAGACGTAAAAGTATATCCGGTTTTCTCCGACTCCTTGTTCACTCTCATTTGTAATATCAAAAATAAATTGTTTCAGTTGATGTCGGTTACAAATGTCTGGATCAAATCTCAAATACGCTTCGAATATAATCGGTCCATTATGTTGTCACAAAGTACTTGAAAAATGCAGACTAAATATATTAAATATAATTTAATAGTGATAGGCGTAATCGCCTTAATATTTTAAAAAATCAGACTTTAAGGTACGCATGGTCTTTTACCCTCAGAATTCCCAAATTATATCCACTTTTCATCGCTAGTTACAATTCGATGGAGAATTGACTTTCTTTTGTACCTGGCCAACAGCATTTCGCAAGTGGTTTTTCGATTTTTTTGCTGTCTGTCATTCTATTCATGTGGAATCCATTTTTTCATCTCTGGATCTTTCCTATTAATTTCAAACATATAGAAACGGCTTCTTGTATTACATTTAATTTATCCGCTAGTTGTTGCGTTAGAGTGTCATCCTCATCTAACAATACTTGGAATTCGCTGCCTTCAAACTTTTTCGGTGATCTTCTACGTTATTCGATTCTCACGTCAAAATCGCCACTTCTGAATTTTTTTAAACCACTCAAAGTACTGTGATTTACCAAGAGTATGCTGACCGTAAGGTTGGACAAGCATTCGATGCGATTTTGCAGCAGTTTTCTTCAAATAGTAACATAAAATTAATGCTGTGTGCAAATCGTAGTTTCCAGGCACAAAATTCGAGATGTTCAATGCTATTACAAACTATGCGGTTGTATGAAACTTGTATTGTTATGAGTAACTACATTGACAGCTAGGGCCATCTATGGGCAAATTCCAATTTCATATTTACATACCTGGTATGTAGTGTGCTAAAGATGAATTAAAGCCGGTCAAAAATCAAAGACATGCTAACTATGTTCTTCGATTATCATGGTATTGCCCGCTAAAGCTATGGTTTTCTAAAAAGCGATGTCGTTATCTAGCGGCCATGATAGTGGCGCACGTAAGAAAATGGCCGCAAGAGCAGTGTACAGAGCTATTAACTTAAAAAAAGGCGGTCAACGGACAGTGAGCGTATTGTGCTTGAGAATGGAATTGTGCTGATCATAGGATTATTACTATATTTGGAAGATATTTAGTCATCTGAAGACAAAAACTATAGTTTGGAAGAGAGTGAGATATTTAGATATCGTGCCTCAGAGGGTGCATCTCAATTTTTTTTTAAGTCGGCTTTTCTATAGTATTTGCTCTTCACATTATATAAAACTTCATTATTTCTTACAAAAGCAATCAATATTTCGTTATATACGCTGATTCAAATTATGTTTGTACTATTTGCAAACATTTTTTAATTAAAAATGACCACTGCTACACAGGAAAAACCGTTGTACGGCTGTTTGTCATCGCTATGACCGCACCGCCATTTGACGTTTTCTTTCTAGGAAACCAACGCTGTCTGGTTTGCATAGACAATGTTTTAGTGACGTCATCCACCGTTATATTACGGCTGCTCGATAACGGCACCACTCTCTTAGGAAACTGTAGCTTAAGCGTTCATTCCAACTGGACAAACAGCTAATAAAATATTTTATTTAAACATTATGCGTCATTTGCGTGAGACCATTCGATAAAAACGTTCTGATTTGGGTCAAAACCATTTATGGTTTTTGCACCACGCTAATACACCATCGCACATCGCAATAATAATTTGTCAATTTTTCTCTAAAACTCTAGCTAATATCGTTACACAAGCACTACATTCAGAATATATATTATTGTGTAGTTATTTTCTGCTTCTTCGATTGAAGAAACCACTTCGTAGACGCCGTTTCGAGCCTATAGAAGACATTTAAGAGAATTCGCTGGCCGTTTTGAACAAAAACTGTCTCAAAGGCTAGAAACAATGTTAGAATAAGTGTTTTCCAGTGAAGGGAACTTTCAAGAAGACAAAATAAATTTGGATGAATAAATAAATACCTGCTTTTAATTAAACAGCCGCCTTACTTTTTGATTATAGTAGTATATATATATATTTTTAACAACAAATGATTTAATGTTAATTGTTCTCTAAATAATTGTTATGAGAATAACCCAGGGCAACAAATTTAAACTTTTTTTGATGTAACATTGATGAAACTAGGTGTATTGAAGTATTTTGTAGTCCTTAAATCCGAAAATGATAAGCTAATTACTGTAACACGTACAGTTTTTTTTCAGGGTGTCGGTGGTGGTTCAACGACCCCTTGTTAAAAGAGAAGCAGATAGTTGAAACTGGGACGTGCTAGGCCATTTCGGTGGAATTGTGTTTTAATAACTACCTAAATCAATCGCAAAAAGTATATTCACATCAATTTAACCAAAATCATGTCGACCTGTGTAATCAGACATGCCCATAAGAGAATTTATATAATTATTTCTGATCAGATCAATGTCTGGATAATTACGTACATCTTCTACATACGTAAGAAAAATGTGGTAAGAAAAAGTATATTGGTTTTAAAAAATATTATAATTGGTTAAATTTAGCTATGGGGATGAGATATGAAGTACTTTTTTTCATACACATTTGCTATGTTTAAAAAGGTTTTTAGAAAAGTATTTTTGCTAACATATTCAGACAAAACAGCTATATGTTATACTGTCTTTTGTTTCATGTTTTAGGTTCTAGAAAGTAGCTCTAATAGTTATATTTTTCACACCTAGGAAAAAAACCCGAAGATGGATTATATAGATCTAAGTTTACTCGTGATGCTATATAAAGCCTTCGAAAAAATATATGTAAAAATGCTAAAACAAATTATGGATGAACGAAAAATTATATCATAACACTGGTTTAGTCTTTAGATAGAAATAATCACAGGGCATTAAAACCAGTCCACAGATTGCTACACTAAATAAACAGGGACTTGGAAGACAAGAGATACGGTTCCGTTTTTTTTTTTTGATTTCGAAGGAATTTCATAACGTTTGATAATGTGAAGTAACGCTTACACAAATGCTTATGTAAAATTCAAGAACCGCTTTCGAAATTGCTTTGTAACGGGGTACCAAGTAGCGCTATATTTGAAATTGGCTTTTATTTAATTTTTAATCATTAGGGAGGGAGCTACATTTCATCGACCAGACTACAATCTTTAAATAGAAGATATATAGAGCAAGA
This sequence comes from Cosmopolites sordidus, assembly GCA_031761425.1. NCBI lineage: Eukaryota > Metazoa > Arthropoda > Insecta > Coleoptera > Curculionidae > Cosmopolites > Cosmopolites sordidus. Next base: position 259,477 of record JARFXV010001461.1, on the reverse strand, counting down.
TGTTCTCGAGCACCCCCCTCCCCCTCGTGGGCATGAGTTAATGAGATCAGTGTTTTATGCATTCCTGTGCTTTTCTCATTTGTTTAATCGCTACGTGCGTTTTCGTTAAACATCTAGCACCACCCTCAATAGAAATAAACTTATTCGTTTTGTCTGTGAATTAGTGCCCGTGTTTATTATTTAAGATTCGACTTAATTGCTATTGATAATTATCTCATTTAATAACTTCGGAATTACCTCTAGCTTTTAGTATTTATATCCTGCTTTTTTTCACTCCTGCAATAACCACTGCATATTAAATCACTGAATCCTTTAGTCGAATTTAAACATCGGAATTGCGTCATTGGATTTGTTTGACATGCCTAGTGACCTCACATTTAATTTCTTTATTTCAAAATTTTTTCCTGGGCGATGATTGATTTTTCCCATTCTTTATGGTTTTCACAATAAGTGATCGCATCTTGTTGATTTTATATTTGTTAACACGTTCACTGCGCCGACGGCAAAACCGGTCACTGAAGCCATAAGCCTGTTTCGTTTGCACCCCTGTTATTTCTATCAGGACTTTGTAACGGTAAGTTAGTTCATTGTGGCACCTTAGAACACTTTCTTAACTGTAGTTTTACGTGCGCGGTTGTGTTTTTCTCGTTTTTTTTTTAAATAAATAGTCCGTTTCAATATGAAACAAAATATTAATGAACCTGGACCATCTTAACTTAAAAAACGAGCAATAGTTCATTATTATACTGATGACGAGTTACGCCAGATATTAAATTATAGTGATTTCTTCCCGAAAAGAAAAAATCTAGTAAAGAGGTGTATGTAGATCCTGCAGTCTTGAAGGCAAACGGACGGCCATCATTTATGAATGTCCTGATTGTCCTGACCATTCAGTATATTGTCTCAAATGCTGTTCAATCTACCACAATTAATTTTTTTATTTTATTATTATTAGTTTTGTAAAGATTTTTCATATATTTTTAGACATTTGCTTTTTACATCAAGAAAAAGTTTTGTTGATGTCTTATATTCTATAAAATGTTTTTGTTACTGTTATTATTATTATCACAAACATGATTCATCGATCATCTTAGCCTAGGCTGGTCGGGTTTACAATGCCAGAATGAGAAAGCAGTTCAGCTCCTCCCATTCAGCTTAGTACCTTACGAACAATATGGCAAGTTTGAAAGGGAACTGCTCGTTGTCCTACTGTGGTAATCGATTTTGAAACACCAAGAATATCCAGATTTTTGGAAAAGGTTTTGCTTACTAGGCCTTCGGTGGATATAACAAAAGGTAACACCTCCACTTTCTGGAGTTTCCATTGATTTTTCAGATCAATTGCAAGATTTTCGTACTTCGTGACCTTTTCCATTTCAGTTTTTCTGATGTTATGAGAGAGTGGTATCGCAATGTCAATTATGAAAGCTCTCCTCTGCTTTTTGTTAATTAGAACAATATTCGGCCTATTATAGTCAACCGTCCGATCTGTTGTAATTGGTCTATCCCAGTAAAGAATTGTATCGGCTGACTCAAATACGGGGGAAGGCGTGTACTTGTAATATGGTTGAGGCATCTTATCAAATAGCGAGTGCTTTAAAGCGATTTGCTGGTGTATAATTTTCGCCAGCTGATTATGCCTGCCTAGGTAAGCATAGGGGCAAGGACTGGACACCCAGCATTAGGGGCAAGGACTGGACACCCTCCAACAAGGTGTTCAATTGTTTCTCCTACACCACCGCACTTCCTGCACTTGTCGACAACATCCATGTGTAGAATATATCTTTCATAATTTTTTGTCCTTACTACCTTATCTTGAATAGCTGTCGCGAAGCCTTCTGTTTCTGGATATAATAGTCCATCGGTAAGCCAGTTTAGAGACAAATATTTGTCAATGGAGTCATCCTGAAGTGATTTAGGAAATCTCCCATGTAATGTCTGTTGTTTCCATTCTTGAACGATATGCTTTAGTGCTGT